>JARBWK010000004.1:38625600-38926264 GCA_030556195.1 Anolis apletophallus | reverse complement strand
GATTGGTACTTGGAGTTCCATAACTCCTCAATTCTGCTTCAGTAGAAGAAGGGAGCAGAAACTAGGTTTGTGTGATCCCCCCCCCCCCATTTTTTTTATAAGAATAAGAAATTGCTAACTTTCTTCATAAAATCGATGGGAAAGACCTGATATTGTTTAAAAGCAAAATGGTCATATGTGTCCTTCCTGATAGAGAATTTGAGCCCTAATCATTTTTTTTAAAGACCCATGTCTGTATATCAGACCTGGGCAATTGCTGGCCCTCCAGGTGTTTTGGACTTCAACTCTCAGAAATCCTGGCCAGTTTACCAGCTGTTAGGATTTCTGGGAGTTGAAGTCCAAAACACCTGGAGGGCCAGCAATTGCCCAGGTCTATTCTATATTCAACCATATTTATGTAGCTGCATTTACTGAATTGGTTAGAATAGATTAAAATGGTTTGGTCCCTTTTCCATTATAATTTGCCAACATTTATAGTTTTTTACACAAAAAACCAGAAATATGTTTGACTTAAAAAAAACCCAGATCAAATATGTACATAAAGCAAAAGTGAAAAAATGACCTTGAAGTAATAAGGCACGGGGAAAAGAAGATCTGCCAGATTGCCAAATTATTACGTGCCATGCCAAAACCACAGGTCTGGTGATTTTCAAAGCTGATTGTCTACTGATTTGCTGACAAGAAGTGGGTGACAAGAAATTCTCCATAGATGAAAAACTGATAATGAGAAAAATGTTTTTACAACTTCCCCATTGTTTAATTTTCAATGTTTGGTTGGGATATCTAGTATTCATTGATAGCTATTCTATATTTCAATATAGTCATGTAGGCATGTGAGTGAACTGTCTTTTCTTAGATTAAAAATAAGCTCTATAAGATGGAACAGACGAAGAGTCATTTATTGTTAGGAGGGCATGACACTCTCATAATGCCTGCTAAGTATTCGCTTACTCTGAAGCCTGAGCTCAGGGAAAGTGGGATGGCCACTTGAACAGGCACCTCCTAATAGAAAGCAGGTCAACTGTTCACACCAACTCAAGGTGTGGGTGACTTTTATAATCCCAATACTTTTTTAAACTGCAGGAATACTTTTTTTCAGCAGTCATATCACCCATTAGGATAATGGACTCTGTGTGTTATATGGCTGTCAGGGAGTCTATTCATCCCCACACCAACTCATTTTGCCTGTATAGAAGAGTCCTAAAAAGGAAGTTTAAAACCTAAGACAAACACAAAGTATCTAGTATTCCCATCAAATGTGCGTCTGATGGAAATTGGATAGAGAGAACTGCAACCACACCTGAAGATCTTAAAGATGAGAAGATCTTGTACCTCACACCAATTGCATATGGGAAGATATTGTCTTTCAAAGAGCCTTGACTCAAGTCAAATAGGAGCTTAGAAGTCATAATCATCACTTTGAATTGTGCCTAGAAACATTGGCAGCTAGTACAGCTGTTGCAGGAAAGGATTGGTGTATTCCCTGTTTCTGGCTGATAAATTAGTGAGCAGTCTGGCAAAGAAATGGTTTGAATTGGCCCAGAGGCAGCTGCACACACCCTGCTAAATCTGTTTCAGTGTTGAGTTGGCAGCTACATGGTCCACCATGGCCAAGACCACCTTGGCCCTTTTGGACTGTCACCTCACCTTCTTTGTTACTGTCATTCTAAGCTGGCCACAGAGCTCTGTGCAGGCTCCTGGCCATCGCGGATTCCCTGTTCTGCCAGTGTCAACAGAAGGGAGGATCTGATTTCCACACATCAAACCCTCATTCCATTACCATGGCCCATTTTTCTCACACTTTAGCAAATTTAGACTTTTGGGATAAAAAAGCTTATATGCTGTTAAAGCATTTGGTACACCTAATGCATGTTCCCTTTCCTGCCCATATATTATGTGTTTGTTGGTATACTTTTTTATTTCTTGAGTTTTAATTTTCTAATTAAAATTGGTTTATTTCAGCTTCATCATTAGTCATCTAGAGCAGCAACACATTGGAAAGACCGAATATTGTAATTTAATTATATAATAAGGGACTTTCCTTCCTCCAAAGGGGGAAGGAGAGAAGTTTGCCTCCCCCCAGGAAAAGGAGACGATGGTTCCTCCCTGGAACCATCTAGATCAGGGGGCGGAGCCGGCCTCTAGCCGACCCGCCCCCTGAAGAACTCATTCGGAGCCAGGCTCAGGGAGAGTGAGGACCTCTCCCACGAAGCTCCTGAAGAAAGAAGAAGATGACGTTCGACGAGGTCGGTGTTGGGGGCCCAGGCGGGGGGGGTGGTTTTGTACCCCTCCCTGCAACCCCCCCCCCCCGCTGGGTGTCCCTAACGGACTGGGTGGGCTCCCCTTTCGGGAACCCGCCTCGATGGCTCGGCTCGCCGAGCGGCCTTGTCTCTCGCGTGGGCCAGGCCGGGCTAGGCCCATTCGGCGCGGCGCGGCCGTGGCCGCGCGGGATGGGGGGTGGATGCTCTTTCTTTCCACCCTCCCCCCCTCGTTGTGGCTGGGGATTCGGGGTGGGGAGGGCGGCCCCCCCGGCTGGGTGTTGGCGGTGGGCCTGCCCCCCCACCTTGCCTTCCTCGTGCTTCGGCGGGCCGCGGGCGCGGCGATGAGCGCAGGCCCGAGCCATGCGCTGCCTCGGTTCGCGGCGCCTTGTCTCGGCCCCCAGCGGGGGCCGGGCGGGGAGCGCCGGGCCTCGCCGGAGATGGGGGGTGCGGGCCTTGGCACGTGGTTGCCCCCGCGTCGGCTGGCGTTGGGCCTGGGCCTCCCCCTCTTCCCGGGTGTGCGCGGGTGCCAGGCAGGGGACTGGCGACCTTGAGAGGGGGCCTGGGGGGTAGGGATGCTCTCCCCCTTTCTTTATATATCTGGCATCGCCATGGGATGGCATTGCTAGGCCTCTGGCTGGTGGTGTTGGGGGGAGGGGTTACATCCCCCCCCACCAGCACATTCTGCGGCCGCCATTTTGGGCTTGGATGGCCCTGCAACAGCCACGAGGCTGATACAAAATGGCGGCCCCCATTGCCAGCCTCGTGGCCGGCAGCCATTTTGTTTTGGAAGCCCCGGTTGCCTTTGCTGGGGATGAGGGACAGTGGGTTTTTTTAGCTGAATTGACTTTTGGGGGTCACTACCCCCCCCTCTTTCCCTAAAGCTAGCATGGGGTGTTTTTGTGCGCTTATGGACTAATTTGATTTAGTGGCTGGTTTTTGCTTAGGAGAACCTCTGACTCGCGGTGTAGCTGGCTGTTGACCTAAGCCTTACACCTTTTGCCCATTTTGAATTCTGGGCTGGATTTTTGTTGATTTAGTTAGGAGGTTGTTACTGTGTTATTAATTCAATTGATTGGAGTAATTTTGAGTAATTTATATTAAATAAATAAATAAAATAAATAATAATAATATTTTATAATTAAAAAAAAGTGAGATAAAGAGAAACTTATTCTGAACAACAAAGTGTTCGTGCGATACGGCTTTGGGGGTCGTATACCTCCACTTATAAGGGAGCTGGGATAGTGTTATTGGAGGTTACCTAGCCAGGGATTACTGCAGAGCACTATTGGAATTAGCATCGGGGATAGGGCCCAATTTTTAACTAGTATTTAATCTCAGCATATTATTTTCGTAGGATGGCACCTAAGAAGAATGTACCAGGCCCGAAAGGGAAGGGCCCAGCAGGGAGGACGGCTGCCAAGCGCCCCCCGCCCCCGGACGTGACGTCTTCAGACGACGACGAGACAACCCCAGCCGACTTGAATGCGCTGATGGCGCGAATGAGGGATTTTGAGAGTCGACTGGGTTTGGGAGGGGGGGATGGTGGCCAGCGTCCTGCGCGGCATGCCAGCAGAAAGCTGATATTAAAATATCTCATGTCTCGTATGTCCCGCCTAGAAGCCAGTGTCGGTGCAAGGGCACAGGGAGAAGGGCAACCCCCGATGGAGGCTGCGGTTCCAGAACACCAGGATGAGCCGTCCAGCATTGTCGAACCCGGTACCCCGCCTTCCACGTCGGGGCAGTTGATTCCGGTTTCCAGTCCAGCGCCAGCGGCGTCACAGGAGGAAGCCACCCGAGGGCAGCTGTCTGAGGCAGCCACCACGTCTACGGGTATGAACACCACACTTACATGGCCCTGGGATCAGGGACACATACAGCACTCGACACCAAGGCAGAGCACTCAGTTGGAGGCGAGCACATCAGGGTGTGAGGCTAGTATCATTCCATCAGCCCCGATTGTTCCCGCACCAACGCTTGAAGCTGCTAGGACAGGGCCAGCACATCATTTTTGGGGAACGGATAAGTGGCCCGAGGAGGCGACTCCGGTGTTGTCAGTCGCCGAACTGGCCTCCCATTTAACTCAAAAGGTTATTGACAAGGTCCGGAGGAATGAATATATAGACATATTCTCGCTATACTACAGGGACCTAGATAAAAAAGAGAAGGACGAGTTGGATGAGGAGGCTAAAGAGAAGCTTAAGAAGCGAAGGGTCGAGCAGACATGGGAGAATTGGCTGGCCTGTTACATGATTTACATGGCATTAATAGTCGATGTCTCACCTTACAGGGCCATGTCATTAGTGATATATCAAAACATCATTTACAACGCTCACATTGAGTTCCCGGGGAACATATGGTTAGAATATGATAAGCGCTTCCGCTCCAAGGCAGCGAGTCGGCCCAATAAGCGTTGGGACTTGATCGACAATCAACTTTGGTCAGAAGTGATGCAGTCGACCAAGACCGCTTTTAGCCAAAAGGCAGACAGTGGCCACACAGTACAGAATTTCAAAAAGGGCCAGCCCTTTCGGCTGGCAGCCCCGCAATCCCAGCCCCAGCGTAGACAAATGTGCTGGGAATTTGCGTCCCAAGGGGCATGTAATAAACCTAACTGTAGATACCTGCACGCCTGCACCATATGTTTGGGTCTGCACTCGGCCAAACATTGCAATAAGCAAAAGCCCAATCGGGGCAACAACCGGGGAGGCCTGCCCCCCGGTAAGAACACAGGATCACCTTCCTTTCCAAAAGGGCCCCAGTCCAGTTAATTTGGAACAGCTGACTTACTGGTTGCGTTTGTATCCTGATAGGGAAGCGGCAACATATTTACTTGAGGGTTTTAGTTTGGGTTTTCGGATTCCAGCTCAGGGACCACGTATGCCGAGGATGGCGCCAAACCTTAGGTCGATACTGGGAATGGAGCCTGTCGTACAACAGAAAATTAATAAGGAGCTCCGCGAGGGACGGGTTTTGGGGCCTTTCGCGTCACCGCCCACGCCTCAGTTTAGGGTTTCCCCGTTAGGTATAGTGCCCAAGAAGGCCGAAGGGGAGTTTCGCCTCATTCATCATCTGTCATATCCCAGAGGCAGATCGGTGAATGACGCGATCCCCGAGGAACTCTGCTCGGTGCAGTACACATCTTTTGACAGGGCGGTGTCCATTGTAAAACGATTTGGCTCAGGCGCGGAATTGGCGAAGTCTGACATCAAGTCCGCTTTTAGGCTGCTCCCAGTACACCCCCTAGATTTTGAGCTATTGGGATTTTATTTCCAGGGCTCATATTACATGGACCGTGCTTTGCCCATGGGCTGCTCCATATCGTGCGCAGCTTTTGAGACATTTAGCACATTTCTTGAGTGGGCTATTAAGAAGGAATCTGGCCAAACGGGAGTTGTGCACTACCTTGATGATTTTTTGTTCATCGGAAAGTGCGGGTCCGGTAACTGCCTTTCGCTGTTGCGGTCCTTTCAACAACTTACTGCAAAAATGGGGATCCCGTTAGCTGAGGAAAAAACAGAAGGTCCACTGCAGGTCTTATCCTTTTTAGGGGTTGAGTTAGATACTGTACAGCAATTTTCCCGGTTGCCACCCGACAAGGTGGCAGACCTGTGTCAGAGAGTTCAGCAATTTCTGGTGCGTAAAAAAGCAACCCTGAGGGAGTTTCAGACACTAATTGGACATTTAAATTTTGCATGCAAGGTTGTTGCGCCGGGAAGGGCCTTTTTACGCAGATTGTGCGACGCCATTTCCGGGATAACCTTGCCTCATCATCATATTCGAGTAACTCGCTCCATAAAATTAGACTTGGAAATTTGGCTTAGATTTTTGTCAAAATTCAACGGGGTTTCCTTTTGGCGGCAAGAGCTGATGGTACGAGACGCCTTAAAAGTGGCATCCGATGCATCTGGCTCGATTGGTTTCGGCGTATATTTTAGGGGGCACTGGTGTGCCCAGGTTTGGCCCCAACAGTGGCATTGTTGGGCATAACATCGGATTTGACCTTTTTGGAGTTTTTTCCCATCATAGTGGCTGTTTCACTATGGGTGGATAGTTTTTCAAATTCAACAGTGCACTTTTGGTGCGACAATATGGCCACAGTCCAAGTAATTAACACCCTCACTTCCAAATCGCGAAGGGTTATGGCCGCTTTGCGTTTTTTCACACTTCACTGTTTAGAGCATAATATTTTGTTCCGTGCTTTTCACATCGCTGGGTTGGATAACTCATTAGCCGACGCTCTGTCTCGTATGCAGATGGAGCGGTTCTGGCAGTTAGCACCCAACGCAGACGCCCGGCCGGAACCCATGCCAGACCATCTCTGGATGGTTGGAGCGAGGAGGTGACCTTGGGTATGGCGCACGCTCTTGCTCCCAGCTCTAGGAAGGCTTATTTGAAGTGTGTTCAAGAATTTTCTGATTTTCGAAAGTATTATGGTTTGCCTGTTTCTTTTCCAGTTCCTTACAAGCATTTGGCCCAATTCTGTGTCTATTCAAGGAGGCGGGGACTAGCCCCTCATACAATTCGAGTCAAATTGGCAGCCTTGGCCTATTGGTTGAAGGCGCAGGGCCTTCCTGACGGGACCAATGATTTTAGGCTACATAAATTGATGGCAGGGTGGTCGAACCAATATAGGCGGCCCAAAGATGATAGGGAGCCGTTAACGCCAGTTATTCTAAAAGGTTTGCACCACACCTGGCCAAATTTGTGCTCGTCAGAGTACGAAAAATTACTTTTTCATTCAGCGGCTATTACGGCCTTTTTCGGGGCGCTTAGAATAAGCGAATTAGTGGCAAAGTCAAAAACTGACGTGTCTTACAGCGCCCTCCTTTTTTCAGACGTGACGTTGTTACAGAACACTTTAAAAATTGGAATTAGATCATCTAAAACGGATCAGCAAGGAGAAGGCTGTGTGATTAGTTTGGTTACATGCAGTGATGTTGACTTGTGCCCAATAAGGGCCATGTCTCAATACCTGGCTGTTCGAGCATCCAAGCCTGGGTACCTTTTTTGTCATTTTGACGGCACGCCTTTAACTAAATATCAGTTCTGGACGGTCACGAACAAAGCGTTAAAGCTACTGGGGCTGGCACAACACAAATTTGGTACCCACTCTTTTCGTATTGGGGCGGCATCAACGGCATCAGAGCTGGGTTATGATGCCGGAAAAATTAAGGCCTTGGGCAGATGGAAGTCAAATGCTTATAAGGGTTACGTTCGTTCAAAGTTAAGTTAAAAATGTTATTGTTTCAGATCTGATGCAGCCGGCGTGTAGGGGAAACGTCCTGGTATGTGGTCATAGCTACATCCACTGGGCAGGGCGGCATGCTCAGCGGACTTCCTATGGCCGGCATTTGGGTTTTTCCTCCACCGCTGTTGTCGAGTGGAGAGGAAAAAGAGGTATGTGCTGGGAAGGCTTGATACCATTTCTGTTCGGCGTCAGGGGCTCACAACCGCCTGACGTCTTGGTCATCCACCTCGGTGGTAATGACCTGGGTCTCCTAGCAGGTAGGCCGCTCTACCAACAGGCTAGGGAGGACATTTTTCGAATTTGGCGGCGTTGGCCGCATGTTCATGTTGTCTGGTCGGCCATCATACCTCGGCTCAAGTGGGCTGGAGGTGGTGACGTTCGTCGACTTGAGCGATCAAGAAGACGTGTGAACCGTGCCATGCGAGCCTTTTTGTCGCATGGCAACGGATCATACATTGGTCATGGTAATATTTCCCACACAAATTTAAGTTTGTATCGGGCAGATGGTATTCATCTGTCTGAGGAGGGTAACAATTTGTTTTTGTCCAATTTGCAGTTGGGGATTCAGTTGGCATTAGAGAGCTTGGTGGGGGATGTGGACTAGGTGGACACCTGTCCACATCGGTGGCGGAAAATAGAGAGGAGTATGCAAAGTTGTCTTCACACAAGCCCCCTCCCACAGTTCAGGATGGGGGGTGGGTCATTTGTTCAATCACTCACTCGAAAGGTAGTTTCGGTGAGGCAAGGCTTAATGGCATACTATGACAGAGTCTGATTGTGACATTCTTCGGATATAGACTTCTGTCCACTTGTTTAACTGTTGTTTGGTTCTGGTTAGAGCAAAGAGGTTTTTTGCCACTGTTAGCCGAGGGGTATAGCCAATTGGGATACCTCCTCGGCTCTGTCACCAAGTTCCTGATTCCTACTAGTTTAGGTTAGGACGAATTAAATAGGTAACAATTTACAATAAAAGTTGCCCATAATTTGAACCCAACTATACTTGTGTGGTCTCTTTATTTCAGGGGTGGGCAGGCAAGGGACTTTCCTTCCTCCAAAGGGGGAAGGAGAGAAGTTTGCCTCCCCCCAGGAAAAAGGAGACGATGGTTCCTTCCTGGAACCATCTAGATCAGGGGGCGGAGCCGGCCTTTAGCCGCCCCGCCCCCTGAAGTCCCATTCGGAGCCAGGCTCAGCCCACCACACCCGCCCATTAACAGTATAGTATTGGTCGTCGCGGAACCGGCGGAGTCGGCGGAACCGGGGGCCGGTTGAGGAATTTTTTTTCGTTTTGATTTTGAAGGTTTTTGCCTAGCCCTAGACTGTTTAGGGGCTAGATGGTTTGGTGGGTCTACTTTTAATTAGGCCAGCAAAAATAGAGAGGAGTATGCAAAGTTGTCTTCACACAAGCCCTCCCACAGTTCAGAATGGGGGTGGGTCATTTGTTCAATCACTCACTCGAAAGGTAGTTTCGGTGAGGCAAGGCTTAATGGCATACTATGACAGAGTCTGATTGTGACATTCTTCGGATATAGACTTCTGTCCACTTGTTTAACTGTTGTTTGGTTCTGGTTAGAGCAAAGAGGTTTTTTGCCACTGTTAGCCGAGGGGTATAGCCAATTGGGATACCTCCTCGGCTCTGTCACCAAGTTCCTGATTCCTACTAGTTTAGGTTAGGACGAATTAAATAGGTAACAATTTACAATAAAAGTTGCCCATAATTTGAACCCAACTATACTTGTGTGGTCTCTTTATTTCAGGGGTGGGCAGGCAAAGCTCTTTTAGAGTAAAGGCAATTTTGACAAGATAGTTAACCCTAACTGGTGAGAAATCACTTTGTATCAGTACAGTCTTCACAAAGTGACTGCCCTTTCTGACACAAAATCCTGAAGTTTACCCCCTATATTAAGGAAAAACAACAATTTTGATTAATTGATTAGTTATCTGGAATGGGCAGTAAACTTGTAAAATCTGAGACATTTTCTTTCATAATGAATGATGTACAGAATGGAAGGTTTCATTTTGTATGGTTGATTACAGCAAGAATTATAATTAACAACATCTTCAATGTCAGTATTCTCTCAATTGCTAAAGTCATTGGTCAGTTTATAGTAGCCGATAGATAAGTGCCATATTATACAAATCTAAGGTGCACCTTTTTTGGCTAAATGACCATGCCAAAATTGGGGTGCATATTACATTTGTGTAATAGGGTAAAAAGAAGGCTTGGATTACATGCAGATGGGCACATACACAGGAGAGGCAGAGGAAATGTGTTTCAGCCACCTTGCCTGCCTCAAGTCACTGCTGCCTTTGCTTCCTCCTCCTCCGCTTCCTCTTCCTCTGCTTCCAGGAACTGCTTCCTTTGCCAGGGTCACTTTCTTCTGCTGCTGGGGAGAACTCTGCACACCGCCTCATGAAAGACAGGGCAGCCCCCCACTGGCTCCAAGCCACCTTCAACCTCACTCTCCTGGGGTGGGACAGGTGTGGAGGAGATGGTGCAGCCCGGTAGTGCAGAACTGATGGAGGCAGTCCTAAGCTCTGGTGAAGTGGCAGGCAGAAGCCTCACCAGCAGCAGAAGGTGTCCCTAGCTCTAATGAGCCCCAGCAAGCGAAGGTGAAGGGGCGTGGGCCCCAGGAGCATAGGAGGTGGTGGCAACTTGGGTCAGGCAGGATGGCTGGCACACACTCCTGCTGCCTCTCTTGTGCATGCATGTGCCTGCCCACTCTTTTAAACATTTCTTCCTATCCTTTCCACCATTCTCTCCCTTTCTTTTCTTTCCTTCCTTTCCATCTATTTCTCTCCTTCCCATCCTTATTTATTTATTTATTTGTCACGTTTCTATACCGCCCCTCTCAGCCCAAAGGCGACTCGGGATGGTTTACACAGGCAGTCTCTGCCCTCAATACAATACAAGCAACAAGGCAACCCCCCCAAAACCATATAATAATAAATTAACAATTAAAAACAATTAAAAACAATTAACAATCCTTCCCTCTCTCCTTTTCTTTCTTCCCTTCCTCTCTTCTATTCTCTGGTCATCCATCTGTCCCTCTTCCTTTTTCTTTTCTTCTTATATCTCTTCTCTTTCCATCCCTCCTTCTCTCTTCCTTTTCTTTCTTCCCTTACTAACTTCTTTCCTTCTCGTCTTATTTTCCTTCCCCTCTGTCATCCTTTTCTTCCTTCCTCTTTTCTTCCTTTCTTCTTTTTCTTTCTCCTTTCCCTTTCCCTTTCTTTTCTTTCTTCCCTTTTCTTCCCTCCCTCCTTCCCACTCCTGTTCTTTCTCTTCCTTTTCTTCCTTATATCCTCTATCCATTTTCTTCTTTCTTCCTTCTCATCCTATAACCATAGAATCATAGAGTTGGAAGAGACCTTGTGGACCATCCAGTCCAAACCTTGCCAAGAAGCAAGAATATTGCATTCAAAGCATCCCCAACAGATGGCCATCCAGCCTCTGTTTAAAAGCCTCCAAAGAAGGAGCCTCTACTACACTCTGGTGCAGAGTGTTCTACTTCTGAACAGCTTTCACCATGAGGAAGTTCTTCCTAATGTTCAGCTGGAATCTCCTTTCCTGTAGTTTGAAGCCATTGTTCCATGTCCTAGTCTCCAGGCAGCAGAAAACAAGCTTACTCTCTCCTCCCTAAGACTTCCCTACACATATTTATACATGGCCGTCATGTCTCCTCTCAGCCTTCTTCTTTTGAGCCACTTCTAATAGGGCTTGTTCTCCAGACCATTGATCATTTTAGTCACCCTCCTGTGAACACATTCTAGCTTGTCAACATATCCATTCAATTGCAGTGCCAGAATTGGACACAATATTCCAGGTGTGGTCTGACCAAGGCAGAATAGAGGGATAGCATGATTTCCCTCTATCTAGACACTAGCCTCCTATTTATGCAGGCCAAACTCCCATTGGCTTTTTTTTTTGCTGATGTTGCTGCATGACATTGTTGGCTCATGTTTAACTTGTTGTACATGAGGACTCCAATATTTTTTTCACATGTACTGCTGTCAAGCCAGGTGTTCCCCCATTCTGTATTTTTGTATTTCCTTTTTATCCTGCTTAGGTGGAGTATCGTGCATTTGTCCCTGTTGAACTTTATTTTTTTAAGTTTGGCCCATCTCTCTAATCTGTTAAGATTGTTTTGAATTCTGCTTCTGTCTTCTGGAGTACCTTCTTTTCCCCCCTTTTCCGTCAATCTTCCCTCTTCTTCCCTGTCTTTCTTTCTTTCCCACCAACAGTTACCTGATTCTCTGCTTTTACTTTCCATTGCTGGAAGATTTGGTGATTTAACACTTTTTTATTTTACAAAAGGGAATTCTAAGTGCACAGCAATATTTATAATGCACACCTTTTCGAAGCAAATTACAACGAGTGCATTTTTGCCACTATGCATTACATTCACCAGCAAATACTTTTTTGGTTTCAAGGTTTTGAAAATTGAGGTGCACATTAGATTCAATGGCACACTAGATTTAAGTAAATACAATATATGATTGTCCATTAAGTTATACATTTGTATGTGTGTGCAACCTTTTCACGTGGACAGTCTTGCTCATCTTTACTGTTCAAACATAATCTTCAAAGATTATTTTAAAATACACTTGAAAAGTTTAATGTTGTATCAGTTTCACAGTTATCTTATTTTACTTATGTTACTTAAGGAACATAAAAGAGAGGAGAGATAAATGTTTATTCATCTGTTAAACCATTTCTATCCCATTTTTCAGTTTTACTTTTCTAAAGTGCACAAAGTGGCTTACATCATGCAAAATATAAAAATAGTCATGAAAAATAAAAAAAATCAAGACACTAAAAGCACAAAACACTCAGCAGGTAAAAAGCAAAACAATAGCCCAAGGGGGATACAGCTATATCAGTTTGTTAGGCTGTGTGCCTTCTCAAATTTCACATGATGTCTAAATAATATTACAGAGTCAAATACATTTCCTGCACATTTCATAGCTGGGCTTCTTCCACAGAAAATATCTTTCTGAGTGTTACAATCAGCTATTTCTCTGAACGTGGTGAGATGAGATTGAACATTTATGTAGGGTGTTCTCTGGTTTAGACTAAAAGATTCCTTGCAGTAGAAATGGTAAAAAAAATTCAAAAACATATTTAAAATATTGAGAAATATTGATGAGAAGAATCCTAGACTGACAAGAAATTTCACAGTTCATGGCTTATTCTGTGCAACTTTTCCATGTTATTGTGTGTGCCCCCCCCAAACCCCAGCATTCCCATGCAAGAAATAATAATTTTGCATTGAAATATTATTTTTAATACAGAAAATGAGTTCTGCCAAAACAGCAATGTATGGGTTTTGTGAAAAAGAAATCCTCAATTTGCAAATAGTCTTGAAAAATTGTGGTTCTTGCAGACTTTTTCACAGGTTTTTAAAGACTTTTTCACAGTGAGATGAAAACTGTTGTAGCTATTCTTTGCTACCTTTAACAAGAAACTTAGTGAAGAATTACATCGCTGCTATATATCTGTTATGATAAAAGATTGGCACTAGAACTACGACTGAATGGCCCATGAAGAGACATGGAGTAAGAAGGCTAGGATCCAATGTTGTCAATACAACTACATCACTAAGACTGGATCCAGGAATTGGTTTTGTAATAAAATTATTAGATCATCATTATTATGATTAAATCATCATCATTTCCACCCTCACCAGTGACTATAAACACTTTGCCGTAGTGCTTCATACGCTAAGTGGATACTCTTTTTCCTTCTCCCTTTCTTCCTCCATCCCTTCTAAGAATATGTGTGTGTGTGTGTGTGTGTGTGTGTGTATACACACATGCAAGGACATGTGTTATAAAATAAATCTCTCACAGTTTTCTCTTATTTCTGTTTCTTTCTTTTAAAATCATGTCAGTTCCCAAGCCCAGTTTGATAAGATGGCCAGTCTATTTCCTGAACTACATGGTACGAGCCTCACTGAATGTGAAACTAAGGGGGTCTCCTACACCTATCACAAAGGTCAGGGCCAATCCGAACAGAAATGCTCTGGACTGGTCCAAAATCCATGGAAGTTTTCATATGATCTGTTTCCAGTCTGCATCTTTGGTTTGAATCTGATTTGGCTCAGATGGACGATCACCTGTACCATTCTTGGTATTATAGCTTGTATGTAGTTTTATATTTTATGTTAATAAAATATTAGGACATTAAAATAGGTTTGTTTGGGATTTTTTAGTTTGTTTTTATTTTTAAAAAGGGAAATTAGAAACTATTTGCACCCATGGCAAATACCTAGCTTTATTTGGAACCTTCCTATACTAAAATATTTGAAGACAGTCATTTAAAATGAGCCAGAAAAATAGTATTTGGGAATTGTTAATAAATAAAGCAGATTATACAGCTATCAGGTACAGGATGACATAAACATAAAGACTGAGGCATATATGGACAAAAGAATTTAGTTTCCGTAAAACCAATAACCTTTGGAGCTATCTAGGTTTATTGACAACAAAAAGGACAAAAAAGCCAATGATAAAGATTTTACGGAATAGGTTGGTTTTTTTTTATGACTGACACAAGGTCACCACTAGTACCTTAAAAATAATTTCCATCCATTGGAATATATAAACATTACATTTTCTTTCATTCTTAATTTCCCCCAAACATAATTATTTCTTTATATGCCTTTTATATTTAAATCCCATAATCCTATGCAAATTTGAATGTCTATGGTTTATTCATGAACATTAGGTGAAATTTAAACACTATCATCTATATCATGGTATGGATCTGGATTTTCCAATGCAAATCAGCTGCATTGTTCCACTAAAACAAACATAACGATCAATAAAACAGATTCCAATATTTTCAGGTCAGTTTATTATAAATAGACATGAACATATAACTTTTTCAATTGCAATAGTTCCTTTTCTTTCTTTCTTTTACCAAGTGCTATGGCAACAGACTAGGCTAATAATTCAAAGGTGAAATGTAATCTTATTTTTTTTAAAAAGCAGATGAGTTTTACAAAGGAAAAGCCTTCAAATTGTACTTATTTCTGTTGCTGTGAGATCATTCACTTTACTAGTTTTCATTGTTATCTTAATTCCGCAACATTTCTAAAATAACACTTGTCATTTAATTGACTGCATATTCAACCTGTGAACCACCAGACTACTCATGCAGCCTGCTAGTATATTAAACGTACTACTGGGTTTTCACATTAGTCCTTGAAATACTGTACATTATCACCCACCATGAATTGATCGCTTAATAGCAACAAGCAGGTTTGAATGAACCTTCGTCTATGTGGGAAAAGAACGCAAAGCATGGATTTATGTATCATACAACCACATCTCTCAGCTATGCATACCTATCTGAATATTCAAGGCTGTTTTCTTATATGCTGCTCCCATCTCCCTCAGAACGTCTCCTTGAGGATTTCTATAAGAGTATATTACTATATAGAATGTGCATGTGTTGATGACAGATGATAGAGGCCCCAAGGAGAGTAGATTCATTTAATCAGTTGGCAAGACAACAATAATACAAAGTGCATATTATCTATTCAATAGTATACCTGACCTGGGAGTAATAATGACATACAGTCCATAGGTTAGGAATGCATTAAAATGACAGCTGGCATTTTCCTTCATGTACCTGCAAACCGTACATTTTTATGGGGCCGTCTATTTTCCCATTATCTATTAAACTTGTGCACAGATTCATTTTGGCCATTTGCCTTAGGCTTCTTTGGCTGCCATGGTTTTTTCAACAGAGCTGGACCATGTGGTTGCTGGTCGTGGCTCCTTCTGCTCTATTTGGGATCACGTGGCATGTGGAGAGGCTGCTGCGTACTTGCACAGGGTTTCCCTGTGAGCTCTGACTGTTGGAATAGAAGAAACAGCTGTGATATGTCTTATGCAAGTTGTGTCTATGTAATGGGGTGAGCACCCTCATTTCTTTGTTGCATCCTGGCTCTAGAGAGAGGTGCTTCAGTCTGATTGCTTTGCTGCCACTCGCCCTCAGCTTTAGCTTTTGACTTGGCTTGGCCTATAGCATTGCATTATTTTGATTTTCCTTTGTTTTCCTTTATTTTCTGGATTCTTTATTTAGTGGGACTGGAAGTTTGAAGGTATGGGTGGGTGGGTGGTATTTGTGGCTGTGCTCTTCTTTTAAGGTGGTTCTGAGCTTTGAGTCACCCTTTAGCCTATACTAAAGCCTTTAGCTTTGTCACACTGTAAAGATTTAAAACAATTGTTTGAGTTATGTGTAACTGTTTCTCTGAGTTTATGTTAGGAGTAAGGCTTTTGTTTTAAGAATGAATAGATGCAGCTGAGTGTTTCTTGAATCAAGTAAGGTGTGGCAGCTGTGTTTGCATAAAAGCTTCTACCATGTTTCCCCGAAAGTAAGACAGCGTCTTACTTTCTTTCCCCCCCGAAAAAGTCCCCTACGTCTTACTTTTCGGGTACGTCTTATATGAACTAAGACGTACCCCATCGCCACGCCACGCCGCACGCCGTCACGCTGCCGCCACCGCAAATCGCCCCATCGGCGCGGCACACCTCCGCGGCGCAGCTTTTCCTTGGACGAAAGAA
The DNA here is from genome assembly GCA_030556195.1 of Anolis apletophallus. Lineage (NCBI taxonomy): Eukaryota > Metazoa > Chordata > Lepidosauria > Squamata > Anolidae > Anolis > Anolis apletophallus. Next base: position 38,910,184 of record JARBWK010000004.1, on the reverse strand, counting down.
GGGAGGGGAAAAAGAGCCAAAGGCGCGGAGAAGCGGTGCCGCGTCACTCTGACGCGGCGCTGCTTCGCCACGCCTCTGTCTCTCTTCCCCCTCCCTTCCTTGGATGAAAGAAGGGAGGGGAAGAGCCAGATGCGTGGCGAAGCGGTGCCGCGTCACTCTGACGCGGCGCTGCTTCGCCACGCCTCTGGCTCTCTTTCCCCTCCCTTCCTTGGATGAAAGAAGGGAGGGGGAAGAGCCAGAGGCATGGCGAAGTGGTGCCGTGGCACTCTGACGCGGCGCTGCTTCGCCACGCCTCTGGCTCTCTTCCCCTCCCTTCCTTGGACGAAAGAAGGGAGGGGGAAGAGCCAGAGGCGTGGCGAAGCGCCGCCGCGGCACTCTGAGGCGGCGTTGTTTCGCCACACCTCTGGCTCTCTTCCCCTCCCTTCCTTGGACGAAAGAAGGGAGGGGGAAGAGCCAGAGGTGTGGCGAAGCGGTGCCACGTCACTCTGATGCGGCGCTGCTTCGCCACGCCTCTGGCTCTCTTCCCCCTCCCGTCCTTGGTCGAAAGAAGGGAAGGGGAAGAGCCAGAGGCGTGGCGAAGCAGCGTCGCGTCACTCTGATGTGGCGCTGTTTCGCCACGCCTCTGGCTCTCTTCCCCCTCCCTTCCTTGGAGGCCTGGCAGAAAGGTGTGCGTGGCCGATGGGCCGGTTGCAGCGGCGGCGGCGAGGTACGGCTTACTTTTGGGGTACGGCTTATATTAGCCGACCCCCTTTACACCCCCGATACGTCTTACAATCGGGGGTGTCTTACTATCGGGGAAACACGGTATGTTACAGTTTGAGCTTAGCTCGGTGGCTGTGGAGGAGGAAATACGTTGGGAGTATCGTGGAGTGTGCATACTGTGTGTGTGAATGCTGAAGAAGGCTTTTGCAGATTCTAAATGTCTATGCTTGCTATTGTGCTAGCTGAAGTTTCCTGGCTGATATACTGCTGTGATGCTGGTATGCTGGAATACTTTAGACTGAAGAAATGCATTTGAATGCTTGAAAGCTGAAAGCTGAAGCCTGGAGTAAATGGTATCCTGTATTTCTGGAATGCTGGAATGCTGTAATCTGAAGGAATGCATTCGTGAGCTGCAACAATGCTGAGATGATAACACAGATGCTTGTTGCTAAAGATTGTGTAGAAGGATATTGAAGAAGAACTGCATTATTTGATTTGTTTTTTCAATATCTACACGAACTATTTAAAAGAGCATGGTATTGCTTTTTTGTTTATTGAAAGCTATATTTTTCGTAAATTAAAGTTTGTGTTTTTTATATAAAGCCAAACTTTGTTCTTTTTGCTTTTATTTTGCCAATAACCCATCAGACACTTTTTGCTGTTTTTACTCTGCTAACTGTGGATATATGGGATTATATGTCCCATTATCCCTTCACCAACCGACAAGCTTCTTCTCTTATCTCTCACTCCCATCTCTTTAATCAAAGTGGTACTTTTAAAAGAGTATTGTTATTCATAATTATAGGAATTCCAGCAAACATCAAAGCCTCATTCTCAGAAAAACTACCTACCTACCTAAATTTACCACGAATAAATATTTTTTCTTTACAATTTCATCTCAAGTTCTCTTTGTTTATATTTCTCTCTATGCTCTCTGATGTCTTAATTTTATATAAAAATAATAATAATTTGGCTGTTGCTACCTAATTAAAGAAAAGTATTGGGCTTCTGTGGAAGCTTTGCCAAGAAGCCAACCGAACCCATTATTTTTCTGTAATGCCAACCTCCATCAGGACATTACAATTATTGTTGTTAATACTATTCAAAAGAATTGTACCAAAAAAAACCATCAATCCAAGTTCCACCAGCCTTCTACTAACAACAATACTATCATTTGTAATCTATCTGCCTTCTTCTTAATTTCATTTAATAATAATAATAATAATAATTTGGCTGTTGCCGCCTAATAGTAATAATAAAAGAATTGGGCTTCTGTGGAAGCTTTGCCAAGCCATATCCAACAAAACCCATTATCTCTCTCTAACTCCAACCTCCATCAGCACATAAAAGGTTATTGTTGCTAATACTATTCAAAAGAATAGGCCTATTTGATCCAAAATAATGGTTCAAAACTCATTCTGGATGTAGGGGGCACTGGCGCTTCAAATCTGAATGACTTCCAAAATTTTCCAGAAAAAATCCGGAATTTCCAGAAGTAATTCTGAAATTTCGGAATTGATTCGTTAATGGCGGACACGCATGTTTAACTCAGTTTGGATGTGGATGTCTTCCCTCTGCATCAGAACTCTTTAACCCACTTTGGATGTGGCTGTCGCCTCAGTTCTGACGCGGAGGGAAGGACATATGCCTCCAAACTGGATTAAACAGCCAATTAGGTGAAAGCACCTCAGGAATGGCAAGAATCTAATGCTGATTGCTTTCCGAAAATGGTGGTGGCGGCTTCGAAATGGCAAATTTACTTCCGGGTTGCTTACATCACTTCGAAACAGCTTCAAAAGTGAAGTTAATCTGAATTCATTCTGATTTTATGAGCTTTCCGATGGGGAAGGAGCGGACCAGGTGGAGATGGGAGGCAGTGAAGCAGATAGCGGAGATAGTTATGAATTCCCAAATGGCCGAGGTTCCCAGGAGCTGGCCGAGCAGCAGATGGAGGCTAGCGGATGGGAAACTTCGGGGGAGGCTGCTTCTCAGGAAGATAGCGATACTAGGCTGGAAGAGCGGGGCCGTTCTCATAACAGGCGCAGGGACATAGAGGAGGGCAGGAGGAGCTGGCATCTGTCCCTAGACCGTCACCGTTCGGAAAGTAGAGACTGGAGGCGCCGGGCCCTAGATCGTCGGGGGTCCCGGCCGAGGGATTAAGTACGGCCCCGTGGGAACTGATCCTCAGTTCTCCGGCCACGTCTATACTGAATAGGCGCGAAGCGGAGTGGGACCACAAGTTAACCGTGGTCATCAAGCCTTGCCTTGCCTTTGCCTTGTTTCCTGAGCCGCAGCGATTTGCGGCGCATTGCCTTGGTTCCTGATTCGCATGCAATTGCGAAACCTTGTCCTGTTTCCTGATCCGCATTGGATTGCGGAGCCTTGCCTCGCTTCAAGCTGTTCGCTAAGATCCTTTGGACAATTTGCATTGTACTTTGAACGCTTACATCTTATTGGACTATATACCTTTTGAACTGTTTTATATTCAATAAACTAGTTAGCCTTTGATACGTCTCCGTGTGTGTGTTAAAGGGGCAGTTCTAAGTCGGCGTTCGTGACACAGCAAAACACGACCAACCCAATTTCCTCCAGTCTTCCACTAACAACAATCCTATCCTTTGCAATCTGTCTACCTTCTTCTTAATTTCATTTAATAATATTACTTGGCTGTTGCCACCTGATAATAATCATTAAAGAATTGGACATCCGTGGAAGCTTTACCAAGTGATAGCCAAGAGAACCCATTGTCTCTCAAAAAGGTGAGTCTCACATTTCCCACCAGGTATACATATCTGAGGAATGTGTGGCAGTAGCAAACAGGAGGCTTTATTTATTTATTTATTTACTATACTTGTATACCACCCTTCTCAGCCCTCAGGCGACTCAGGGTGGTTTACAGTGGCAACGATTCAATGTCCAATACACCATAAAACATTTAAAAACATTAACACATAATATAAAACCATAACAAGAGTATAAAAACATCCATCAGTTACATCTCAAAATAAAAACATTGTCCAATCTCGTCATTCCAATTACTATGTCTTTACCTTGCATTTTCAAATGCTTACTCAAACAACCAAGTACTGACTCTTTTTCAAAATGTTAAGAAGGAGGGGGCCGATCTAATGTTCCCAGGAAGGGTGTTCCATAGCCAAGGGGCCACTCCTGAGAAGGCACTGTCACTCGTCCCCACCAAACGTGTTTGTGACGCAGGCGGGATTGAGAGCAGGGCCTCCCTGGATGATCTTAAAGTCCTAGCAGGTTCATAAGGGATGATGCATCCAGATAGGTAAGTTGGGTCAGAACCATTTAGGGCTTTATAGGCTAAAAACAGCACTTTGAATTGTGTCCAGTACCAGACTGGCAGCCAGTGGAGCTGACACAACAGAGGAGTTGCATGCATTGATAAGTAGCTGCTCTGGGAGGACCCTTCCTTCACCCCAAGAAAACAGCAGCATTCCTGAATGATCCCACAGTACCATACTATTCATGGTAAAGGTACTACTTACTTAGGTGATCCGTTGTTGATTGAGTAGGATAGGCTTCCAAGTCCAGTGTTCTGGTGGGTCCGTAGGTGGCTGTGGAGCCCTATTCTTGATCTGCATCTTCTCCCGCAGTGAGGGCATTGGTTTCCAGGTGGAAGGCAGTCTCGGTCAGGGTTGGCTTGATGTGCCTTCCTCTTGGCATGTTTCACTCTTTCGCCCTCCATTCATGCCTCTTCAAATTCTGCAACACTGCTCATCACAGCTGACCTCCAGCTGGTGCGCTCAAGGGCCAGGGCTTCCCAGTTCTCAGTGTCTATGCCAGAGTTTTTAATGTTGGCTTTGAGCCCATCTTTAAATCTCTTTTCCTGCCCACCAACATTCTGTTTTCCATTCTTGAGATTGGAGTAGAGCAACTGCTTTGGGAGATGGTGGTCAGGCATTCGAACAATGTGGCCGGTCCAGCAGAGTTGATGTCGGAGGACCATTGCTTCAATGCTGGTGGTCTTTGCTTCTTCCAGCATGCTGACATCTGTACACTTGTCTTCTCAAGAGATTTGCAGGATTTTCCAGTGGTAGTGCTGATGGAATTGTTCCAGAAGTTGCATGTGATGTCTGCAGACAGTCCACGTCTCACAGGCATATAGCAGGGTTGGGAGGACAATAGCTTTATAAACAAGCACCTTGGTATCCCTACGGATGTCCCGGTCCTCAAACATTCTCTGCTCCATTCGGAAAAATGCTGCACTCGCAGAGCTCAGACAGTGTTGAATTTCAGTGCCAATGTTGACTTTTGTGGAGAGGTGGCTGCCAAGGTAGCAGAATGGACAACATTTTCTAATGTCACGCCATTGAGCTGTATTACTGGCATTGAAGAGGGATTGGCTGGTGACTGCTGGAAGAGCACTTTGGTTTTCTTGATGTTCAATGACAGGCCAAGCTTCTCATATGCTTCTGCGAAGGTGTGTAGTGTGTAGGTCTTTTTCTAAATGTGCACAGACAACATGGTAAAGGTAATGGAGTGGGGAATGGGGGTGGGATAGCATCCTAGAGTAGTGAATCTAACAATACATCTCTACTCACTTGCACAAAATGTTTCATAAGTTTTCATGATAATTAGGAAATGTGTTTTAAAAGTTTCCATTGCAGCTTTGAAATGAGCGAATGTCATTCATTTTTCTTATCATTGGAAAGTATTTTAATAGCTACTTAGTTAATGATCATGAATGAAGTTTCTATGAGTTGTTGTTTGAGGGGGTTGTCAAGTCTGAAAAGGTTACTTAGTTACCTGTAATCTGATCGTGTATGGAATCAAGTTCCTGTCTTTAGCAGAATGGATCTTCTTATCTCCAAGCAGCAGATGTCCAATAAAGTAGATTGGAAGTGGGTGGAAGTTCTGGTCATGTTAACAAAGTTATGTCACTGGACTGATAAATCCTGGATTGACAGTATCTTCACAGTTGCAAATCACTACACGAAATTCATATATGGTAAGTTTGCATAGAAAAAAATTTTTCTCATGAATTTTTTTTTTAAAAAATATAGATTTTATAAATCAATGAAAATGGTGTGCTTATTGAAGTTTTTCTTGCACTGGGAAGAATATTGCTAAAATTACTCATTTTGTCCTTTGAGAAGAAACTTGGTGATTGCTACTTAACATTTCTGTTAAGTAGCAATCATGAATATGGAACATTATATATGAGTAAATGTAGATAAGTTATATATTCTGAACTAAGTAGGTGATATACAGAATACTGGCCATTGGTTTTGAGAGGGATGGTAATAACAGCTGCACTTTGTTCTAAATTAGAATACTACAGGAAGTTGTGTCAGCAATAGCAGAGTTACTTTGGTCATGATAAATTAAGTCTTCTGTGTCCTAAAATAGAAGAAAAATGGAAACAGGACAATAACTTTAAATGTGTTTAATGTGTTTTCTGTAATCTGTAATATTCTCTAGCCTCTAGCATTCACTCTAAGTTTTACAAGACTATTATATTACTAAATTCCCCCTAAATCAGTGTTGGTTTAGGAAAAGAGCATGCATCTAGCATTCTCTTCTTGGTTTTAGTAGAAAGTTGCTTATTTAGACTTGTTGCCTATTTAAAATAATTTACTCGCATGACACTGGTCTCTTACTCCAACATTTGACAGATCATGGTTAATGATAATAAAATATGGACTAGATTATGCTAATTTCTTTTGTCAGTCACCTTATTTCCACCTATAGGTATAACTTTTCCATTTCTTGTTCAAATAAAGCTGCACTTAAAACTTTCAAGTGAAACAGGTGAGCTGGATGGACGTCTAGGTTTCATGGTTCATTACAACACAATGTTTTCCTTGGAGTCAAATGAAAGAGGTGGTACAGAAGTATGAGTCTATTCTTTGGGACTATTGAAGGCCACCATTTGAATATTGCAAGTTGTTTATGAGCCTACAAATTTTTACCTAAAGAACTGCTTTTCAAGCAACTACATAATCTGATAACATCATTCTATTTTTGAATCAATTTGTGACTTGGAAATCTATCTCTAGAAATCACATAAACAGTGATGGACTGGAGATATTTGTATGAAAATAGAGAATGTGTGTCAAATATTACTGGTACTTTGCTTATGTAAATACTCACTAGGGACTTTCCATGAGAATACATAGTACGTCTTTCCAGAGTAACCTTTATGATTTTGAGAATGATACTAATATTAAAGTTGAATATTACTGTTGACATTTTGATACATTATGTGCTACAAAATCCCATCCTACCCTAAGAAGAGCCATTCTTGTTCATTTTATTTGGATTAGCAGGTCATGTATTATTTGGAGCTCTTTGTCTAAAGAACAGCCATTCTATCATTTCTATTAGCATTACACATTTTGCAAATCTTGAAAAATTCAACTGACATTGTAAATTGTATTAACTGCTTTCATTGCTGGTAATTGAAATCAATAACAGCATTTTCTCCCTGAACTATGCACCAGTGTAATTAGCAATATTGTTTTAATTATGAGGGTCTTACAGTTCTTAAAATTAAAAAAACCCTCTCCAGTTGAGCTACACTATGAATAATATTGTAATTATAATTGCACTATGAATAATATTGTAATTATGATTGCCCTCCTTGATGGATGGTCACCTTGTCGTGGTGAAGGGGGTTGTGTGTTCCAATGAACCTGCAGGCATAACCATTGGAGTCATGTACTCCCAGGAGAGGCTGCAGTGGAGGATTGAGACTAAGAACAATTTGAAGATGTCAAAGGCAGAACAGACAGATGACAACATAGTACATGTTGCAATGACTGTGACAGTGGAAGAAGGCTGCAACAGACTAGAAGCCACCATCATCGTGTTAACCATGCTAATGGATGGGACCCTCATTTTGTGAAGACTGTGTGTTAATTGGCCATGCAATGACCTTCACATATACACACACAATATGCACAAACGTATTCCAAGAAAAACAAAACAAAACAAACCAAAGTCCCATGGTGATCAGCAAGTGGTGATGGGGGCAGGACTGTAAAATCTGGAAGCCCCTAGTCACAGACTGGCACATGGGCCATTGATATGGATTCACTCATTCTCCCTCAAGGTCTGAGGCAGTTGGGTAGTTTGGCAGCTCTATTCATGACTGAACAGCCCTTTTTAGGACCCACTCTGCTCACCCTACATGGGGAGAGAGAGCTAAAAAGGATGCCCTAAACATAGTTGGATGAGACATCAATGGCCATTGGAAAAGATGGGTTTGGAAACAACAACCTGAATGGCACCCTGCTTCTCACCAAATGTGCAAAACACAACCTTGTCATCACAAACACACTTTTCCACCAGAAACAAAACAAGCTTCAGATATCATGGAAGCACCTCTGGTCAAATTATTGGCATCTCTAAGACTATGTAATTATATATGCAAGAGACACCGTGATTACTCCTCACAAGAGCCAACCCTTCAGAAATCTTTCCTCTATATAAGCGATACACCTGAGCACAATAGCCCTTCCTATATATGTAAAATGGCTGTACATGTAGTACTCTATATCTTACCATGTTTCTCAGGTGCATCATTATCTATTGGAAATTTCAATAATAAATATTGTGGTTATTGTGGATTAGAATCATACATTCATAAAGTTGGAAGAGACCACATGCCCTTCTAGTCCAACCCCCTGCCATGCGAGAAAAGATTAATCGAAGTACCCCTGAGGTATGGCCATCTAACTTCTGTTTAAAAGCCTCCAAGGAAGGAGCTTCCACCACACCCTGAGACAGAGAGTTTCACTGCTGAACAGCTCCTAAAGTCAAGAAGTTCTTCCTAATGTTTAGGGGAAATGTCTTGCTGTATGTATAGATATTTGCTTTACTGATTGTTTGATCAATGCTTGCTTGACACAATGATTTAAATACTATTTCTGTCTAAAGTTTAATATGTTTGAATTTATTCTAAATACTTATAACCCACTCTTTTTAAGACGTACAAATGATACAAATAATATAAAATACCAGAAAGAAATCTACAATTCACTTTCCTTTGAAAAAGTAGTATGGAATATAGAAGGGAGAGAGGTGAGGAGAAGAAGAAAATAATAAAGGCCTATCTGTGTGTATGTTGATGCATAACATGAGCAAAGAGCATTGTACTAAAATGCAGATTACAGACTCTGCAATTGTACAAAAACAAGTATTTACTTTCTCTAGAATCCCTTGTGCCAAAAATATTCAACTTCTGTGGGCTCAAAAATGAACACAAAAGAACAAATCACCTTCTGGAAACCCTTGTGCGCACAATTTGCCATTAATATGTGCTTTGATGCCTGCTTTGTTAGAAAAAGCTTTTTTCTGATCAGAAAGCTGTCATCCAGATTTTTGTGAGGGCACAATTTGCCTTTGGCTCACAGTTTGTTGAGGTTCAGCATCAAGGTAGTTGTATGTATTGAGAGGCTGCATGGTGGTGGTGGGGGGCATGCAAAACTATTGCCAGTAACAACTTTCACTTGTCATATCCTTCTTCTTTGTACTGGTAATTTTTGTTCACTTCCCTCAATTATATATTCTGCTAGTTATGGGTATAAAGTGTAGCTTTGAAATTCCTATCAAAATTATCAATCTTTCATTTCTGGGGATTCATTTTGAGACAATATTCAATTTTTGTCATATGTATGTTTTTAGACTCGTGGCATATATGAATGTTCCATATAGACACATGCATAAGTTGACCTCATGTATAATGCAAGGGCAGATTTTTGGACCCCAAAATATTGAGGAAAGCACCAATGTTGTTTCAGGAGTCAGATACCCCAAGCTGCCACTGCCAGGCATGTTGCTGGGGGGGGGGGGGCTTGAGGGGCTTCGGGTCTCTCCCCCCTCCAATTCTCAGGGTGGTCCGTGAGAAAGCCTTACTGGTACATGGCACAGTGGTGTCCTTGTCTGCACCTGGGTCCTCTGCATACTCTCTTTCCTTTTCGGTGCCCCTAATTTCAGCCTTCGGTGCCGGGAGAGGAAGGGAAGTGCACTGACAGCCCAGGCGCCAAAGAGGATGCCACCGCACCACAGAACATACAGAGGCCACAATAGACCTTCATGCCTTTGCATTGAAGTCTCGCCACACTCGTGGCTGGGAGTTGAGTGTGTCCAGCCCATCAGCTGCCTTCTGGGACTCTCTGGATCTAGGTAAACAACAACTCCCAATTTGTAAAAGGGTGATCATTCCCCAATCCTTGCCTCTATGCACTGTTGGGATCATTGGATCTATGTGCCAAGTTTAGTCCCAATCCAGCATTGGCTTGGTTCAGTGCCCTCTGGATAAGGGCATAATTCAACTCCAGATCCAAGGTCAATCCCTGCCTGTCCTGTATGCACTATGGACAGAAAATGTCACTAAAGTTATCCTAGAAAAATGCAACATGTTGAAATTAGACATGAACAAGTGTGTAGGGCAGGGCTACAATGGAGTTGCCACCATCTAACTGGAGTTCAAACAAGATATTGAGAAACATATCCTAAAGCAAGGGTCGGGAACCTTTTTGACTCAGAGAGCCATGAAAGCAAAATATTTGGAAATTTATTTCAGTGAGAGCCATATAATATATATAATAATATATTTTAAGATGCTCCCAGGCTCTGCGGGAAGGCAGAGTTTGGATAGTCTAAGTTTGCTTATCCCTGAGATAGAGCCATTGACCGTAGACTTCAAGTGCCTGCTCCTGCTCCATGGCATGGGCACAGCTCCGCAGTGGCTTCTCCTTGTCCTCCTTCCCTTTCTCCTCATGGTCTCTGCCCGCCAACGCCCTCTACAGCAGCCCCAAAGACAGCATCCCGCCTCCGAGGAGCCACGTGACTGCCCTTCACCCGCTCCTGAGGCTCCCTCTGCCTCAAGAAGGCCCCAAAAGAGCTTTAAACTAAATTTCCCGGCAATGCCCGTGACGCTCCCGCCCTTCAGACTGGCCAGAATTCTTCACGCGAGGCATGATGGAAGAGGAAGTCCTTTTTCTCTTTTCTCAGGAAACGGAAGAGGCACGTTTTTCAAGATGGCGGCTTCCGGTTCTTTCTTTTTTAAGGAAGGAAAGCAAAGCAGGATGGTGGACCTGCTGAGGGTGCTGCTGCTTTCTTTCCATGATTTTCCAGCCGAGGAGCCCGAAAAGTGGTGGCGAGTGTGGCAGGGACGAGGCTGCTTGTGTCTGGAGTGGAGGCTGAGGGGCTGCTGCTGGGAAGAGCCAGACACAATCATCAAAAGAGCCACACCTGGCTCCCGAGCCATAGGTTCCCTACCCCTGCCCTAAAGCAAGATATTTTCATTGTGCAAGTCATCGACTGAACCTTGCATTGAGTGACACATTTTCAAACTCTTCTGTCAAAAATTGTCTTGGAACAATAAAAGAAATAACAAATTTCTTCAGAAACAGTTCAAGTGCTAACAATATTTTGCTGATTAAAATTAGTGTTCATGAGCCAGAAACAAACAAAAAAAAAAGTCTGACACATTTATGCGAGACTAGTTTCATTGAGAGGCATGACAATGTATTGACATTCATTGAACTATTTAAGCCAATTGTAGTTTCCTTAGAAGAAATCCCAGAGAAACCATGGAAAATCTCTTATTCAGCTTCAAACTTTTTGACTGCAATTGAAAAAAGTGATCTCATTGTTAGCCTGTTTGTTTGTGAACAACTCTTCAGCCTTATTTCGCCCCAATCAATTTTTCATCAGGAAAAAAGTATTGATAAGGCATCTGCCATAAACCACGCTATATCACTGTTAACATTTTTAGAAATATTGAGAGCAGATGCAAAAGATCATTTTATAAAACTCTTTGTCTTAGCAAGAACAAAAAAAATATTTCAAAGCAACTTGACTATTCCAAGACAAAGTTTAAGACAGGTGCATCGAGCAAATCCAGGGACTGATTCTGTAGAAGATTATTTCAGAGTTGCGATGTTCATACCATGTGTCAATTCACTCATACAGAACATTACTGAAATGTTCATATCAAGACATTTTAACCTGTTTCCATGTTCTCCTTCCTGGGTTATCAGGTCTAGACCAAGTTCACCATATGGAACAACTGTCAGAATACTTTGAAAATGATGCAGCACTTGCTTCCGTCAAGGCTGATTACATAATGTGGTGTAATATTACACCAATTAAGAAAGATACTGAGGTACTTAAAGTGTTGGAACTGTATAACAAAACCTACTATCGGTCAATAAATTTCCTCTTGACTGCGTTAGCTACTCTACCAGTAATGACATGCAGTGTGAAAAGATCATTTTCAACCATGAAGAAAATGAAAAGTGTAGCTAGAAGTTTAATGACAGACTAGCAATGATTTCCATCCATGGGGACATCACTATCAAACCAGAAAAAGTAATTGACAAAATGGCTGGGGAGAAGAAAAGAAGATTGTTGCAGTAAAGTAAGAAATAAGTCAAAAACTATTCTAAAGATTTTGTTAATGAAAGTAAATAAATAACATTATTTAAACTGTTATGTTTATTCATATCATGATCTGATCACCATACTCAATATGTATGAGTATGTTTCCTCCTCCTGTTTCTATGGTATACACAATATTTCAAGATGGCGCCTGCTGTGGAGCTCCCTACGGGTGAGCTCCAGCAGAGCCTCTCAAATTTCCTGGACACGACTGGCAGGTCTCGCCTTCCCTCTCCGGGGACGGAGATTGACTACCAAACTCAGGGGGTCGTCCTGGGAGACCCACAGACACCGGACAACCAAATCTGGGTAGGAAAGGCAACCGGACCGCCACGGACGCCCAAGATGGCCAAGGACGGATGGGTCATCCGACCCGTGACGGCCTCCGGTGCCCGCTTCCTGAAGCTGCTCGGGAGAGGACCTTCAGGTAGAAGAGCGTCCTTGCAGACCCCCCTGACGGCGGAACATCTAGCCGTCTCGAGGCCTAGGGTCCCCAAGCCCGGGGAGCCTCAAAGAAGCAGCTCTCCACGGAGGCCGCGACAAGCGGCCCAGGCCCCTGCCACCGGCCAACTTGATCCCCGGGCATACTCCGAACTACTTGAGGAGTATGCAAAACTGATGGAGCATGTCAACGCATTTGGGGATAAATACGGCGCCCTACTGGGACTTATGGGAATCCCCACAGTGCAGCTCCCGGCCCTGAAGCAGGATCCCATCAGCTCGGAGGATCCCTCGCGAGCCTGCCCTGCAGGCCAGGACTTCCTATGGGACCAGTCATGGGACTTTCCCTCCAGCTCTGCGGTGGCGGACCAAGTGAGGCCTGCCCCACCAGCGGTGGCCCTGCCAACTCTCCCTAGCGCCAACCCCGACCGGGACTCCCAGTGGCTCCCTCCCAATGAGGCCTGGTCAACCGGGGAAAACCGGGAAAAGGCTACCCCCGACGTTGGAGCTGGGCTGGGCGCCGTCGAGGCCGAGGCCCCCGAAAGGACACCACCCCCTGCGGTCCAAGCCGACCCCCAGGTTGGCCTACCGCCCGCTGCGCGGGAGCTGCTCGAGCCCCCCGAACACCGCCTGCCGGGCCCCGAGGACCCCCTGCCGCAGGTGGACCCGGAGCTCGCCGAGTTGGATATTTCGGCCGTCCTGGCCGCTCCTCCAGAGGCCTGTCGCCGCCGCCGCCGCCCTGGGAGGAGCTGGGGGAGCCTCCTTGAGGAAGCGAGGCCCAACATGGCGGACGTCCTTGGGGACGCTCAGCCAGCCCATGTGCTGAGGCCCCAAGAAGCACCATCACCCGGAAACAGCCAGCAGCCGGAAGTCCCGCCTCTGGAGGACTCAACTCCCGGCGTTGACCCGCCCAGGAACCAGCGAGGCCACCGGAAGAGGAGGAGGCGCCCCCGGAAGAGGAAGGCTGGCGCCCAAGCCCCTTCTCAAGCCCGGGACTGGAGGCCGAGAGTAGACCCCGGCCCCGATGACCGTGGGTCCCTCAGAGCCAGTCTCCCTCTCGCCCCAACCAACGGAGGACGTGTTGCGTCGAGGCCGGCATGGGCCCCGAGGACATTCTTCACCAGGACATTCTGGAGCTCCTGCTTCAAGCAGTTGAAGCTCCGAGAATCTCACTGGACATCCATCTCTGATTCAAGGGACACTGCACAGCTGGGCCGGGATCTCCGTCCCAGGCACCCACGTGGGAGTCCGCGCCCCCTGGCATCGGCGATCTTACTGGGTCACCGGCAGCCGGAACCCAGAGCGGCAACCTTAGCAGCAAGGACTGCTGCCTTGGACAGCTTGCGGACGGTTCTGACCACCCAGGGCAGACGACTTACCAGCAGTCTGCCCTCCCTGCCCTCCGCTTGCACCCTAGTGCCAGCGATCCTGCTGGGCCCTCCCCGCCTGCCTTCTTTTGACGGCGGGGTGGTGTCTCAGTAGGTATCGCTGCTGGCCTCTTTCCTCCCTTCCTCCCCCCTCTCCCCCATCCTTGTGTTCTCTACCCATGTCTACTGTACTTTTGTGTTGTTGGTGTGTCACTGGGCACCCAAATTCTGTAAACCACTTAGAGCCTTCGGGATGAAGCGGTATACAAATGTGAATTATAAATAAATAAATAAATAAATATATCCCATATGCATGGGGGGTATTGGGATAATGATACAAAAGGTTTGCTAGGGTAGATCCTCTCTCACTCAGACTCAGCTCCCTCCCCCTGAATCAAAATCCTGGCAACAGGCCTGGCCACTGCCATTTCCCTGCCAAGGCATACTAAAAAAAAGAAACAATACCGTAGTAAAGACAGTAGAAGGGGGTCAGTGTTTCTTTAAGGTTCTCCTTTGATGGACTAAGCTCTTGCCTTCGACAACTCTACTCAGAGAAAACCAAGGTTCTTTTTTTGATTTTAATGTACTGTCCTCACATTGATCTGTGGAAAAGTTGACACGGTTTTTCTGTGTTGATTGTTTTGTCTAAAATATCTACTTATACAAGAATATATAGGGTAGTTTTAGAATAAGGAAGACTACAAAAACATACTGTTGATAAATGCAGACAATCATGTTTTGGTCCATAGGAGGATGTGTGCCACATGGATTAATTAAATGAGTACATAAGGATATACATTATAAGAAATAAATATTATTCATGAAGGAAATAAAAACTATTTTTGCAATTTAATACAAAGAATGTAGTGTTGAGATACACAACAAAATTTAGACTGAGAATTTTCACATCTATAATCCTAATCACAATGCCAGGCAGATAATATTGTTTAATATCTAGTATATACAGCAGTAAAGTAGAATCAGGTCCATGTAAGCCTACATCAAAGAAAGTATTCAGCTTTAAGTTGCCTCAAGATTCTTGGCTCTTCTTGGCACAAAAGACCAATACAAGTATCCCCATGGAATTTAGATCTTCTCAGATATCACTTTTCTTAATTGCTTTAGCTACTTAATATGCAGTAGTGTTCTGTTACTTACACTAATATGTGGTTCATGTTTTTCCCATGCATATCAGGAAAAGTGAAGGATAAATAAGTAGTGAACAACACTCCCCACCCCAGATGTGTCAGATCAGTGTTAAACTTTTAAATGGAATTAAAAGGTTAAGCTATCCACATTAGCTGACACTTGCATAATTCACATTTTATGACAGTTACTAAAAACTGAGCTAATAGATCAAATAATGCTTCTTAGAAAAAAAATCAGTTTGAGAATATAGTTTATTTCTGTCAGACCATAGGCTTTAACTGATTTTTTTACTTTAAAAGTTATATCATGAATCCCCCCCCCTCAAAAATTAGACTACTTTAAAAAAAACTTTTAATTACATCCCCCCATTTAATAGGTACACGGTTCATGTTTACATTTTCTCTTGTGAATATTCTGTTCACATAAAACATGTTTTAAAAGGAACTTTGTTTACATTATTCTATCTTAATTTTGCGTATCATGTTTGTGTTAATTAGCAAGAACATGCATAATTCTAGGCATGGGAAAATCTTATTGCTATCCTGTCATGCATCTCAGTGCAGATGGCTCAACACCAGGCAGTCCACAATTGGGCCACCTGGTGTAGAAATTAAAGGGAGTTTCCCATAGGAAGAACAGGAATTGTTATCACATATATAAATACTTCTGATGTCTGAGTTTGGAGAAATTGGAGAGAAAAATCAGACTGGGATTAGCACAGAGAAATTAGGAGAAACTGAAAATGCTTCCATAGGACGAGGAAGCCTGAATCAAGTCTTGTTATGGGTTAATGTTTACAGAGATGATTCAGAAGAGATATAGAGAATGTTGAGAGATTTCTCCATACACATAGCAATAGTTACTTATTGTCATGTGGAAAAGAGAAAAACCTTATACCTTTCTCCATGATAAATCTAAAATGGTGAATGGGTTGATCAAGTTCTACTACAGCATTTAATATATTACTTTTTAAATGTTGTGCAG
The DNA here is from genome assembly GCA_030556195.1 of Anolis apletophallus. Lineage (NCBI taxonomy): Eukaryota > Metazoa > Chordata > Lepidosauria > Squamata > Anolidae > Anolis > Anolis apletophallus. The sequence goes on along the minus strand of JARBWK010000004.1, from coordinate 38,894,123 downwards.
GCTATGTGTCACTACACATTCATGATAAAATGCACACTACAAAGAAGGTATAAAAATAAAAAAGATGAACATCTTTGGTTAATGTATTTTGTTATCCTTTAAATCAATGGTTCTCAACCTGTGGGTCCCCAGATGTGTTGGCCTTCAGCTCCCAGAAATCCTAACAGCTGGTAAACTGGCTGGGGATTTCTGTGAGTTGTCGGCCAAAACACCGGAGGACCCACAGGTTGAAAACCACTGATTTAAATGATAAGTATGAACATGGGATTAACCTGCCATTATCATACAGGTGACAGCTTTATTCTCTCTCCCTCTCCCTCTCCCTCTCCCTCTCTCTCTCCCTCTCTCTCCCCCTCTCCATTGTTTTCACAGATGGATCGATCCAGTTCCATGCTTTTGATATAAAATATTGTTCGATGCAACTTAGAGAGAAACAATAAATCCATTGAGAGGCTGCAGTCATCAATGCATCTTTGGCAGCCTGAGTATATATCTTTTTAAAAATGAAACTCATTGCTCTTACAGGTGCATAATTTGATCCCTCAGTTATACTTTAAATTCATCTTTAAAGCTCTGCAGGAGCTGTAGGTGTCATCATCTAAGTTCACAATGAATATTCATTATGTATACTGACAGAATTTTTAAAGCACTCATGCTGAAGGAATTCCTAGGGAAAGATGAATTGTTTTCATAAACAAATGAACTTGTTCAAAAACAGTGTAAATAATTAGAGATTTAATTTGTTGCTGACTTCTCAAGACACAGTTAGTGTAAAGAAACATTTCGCAGAAAAGTTGTGTTGACATGGCAGGCAACAGAATCACTTTCAGAAGGGGAAATGCAGAATAACCCTGGCTCCTTAAAGAAATTCTAAAGATAAAACCATGTCGGCAACAAAGCCCACATAAGACATTTGAGTGAAAAGGACAATTAATGGAAAAAAATAGAAAAGCAGTTAATGGTCTTGTTAAACTTGAACTAAAATCCAAAGTGAACCAGAAAGTCCTCCTTTGTGTCCAAAAATCCTAGGAGTTCCTTAATATTGGGTGGCTGGGGGGGGGGGGTAAACCAGGCTTAATCACTTTAGCCCTATGTTAAGCAAAGTCAGGGAATGTTCCATACTTCAGACAGAGTGTGGACCGCACAACCTGTATCAAAGTGCAGATGAAAGGGAAAGGATCAGGCCCCATTGTCATCTCACTTCCACCACCATGGCAGAAGTCACAGAGCTTCTAGAGAGCTGTTGGTCATTGTTGGGCAACTTTGCTGATATCAGAAAAGGAATCTGGCAACAGCCAGAAGCTCTGTGGCCATCTGGCAGTGCCCACAGTAATAGGAATGGTAAGGTGATTTCAGTCTGGCTATATTGAATCACTTCACCCCACTACTAGTGTGGTATGGTCACAGTGTGCAGTCAGTTTGGAGTATTGATCTCCTGGGCAATACTAGATTTTGTGTTAAGTTTAGATGAGCTCAATGCCAAAAAATTTATGTACCTCCTTAAACCAGTAATGAACGCTCCTTACTTTTGTTCATAAACAATTTTAATACAATAACCATAATTAAGCATTGTAATGTGTCAATAATAAGCAGCCAATCTAGCAGTCCAGTCTAGCCAATAGTGAGGGCTGCTGTAGTCCAATAACATCTAGAAGTTTGTGTGATTATTATTTCTAATGTACAACATATCAACAAATAACATGAATATAAAATATATAAGTAAACAACATTCAATAGAAGCAATATCTGCAGTAAACAATTCATTCAACAGTTCACGCTGAGAGGACTTACATAAAGCTTCCATAGTCTCAACAAAATTGTAGCAAAAGAAGAGAACATAAAAGCAAATAACCACAAAACACTTTAGAGAGACTAACATCAAACAAAGGAGCTCTGTGGCCAGAGCCAAAAAAGAAGCACCATCACCCACATGGCCCCTCTCTTCTTGGCTATCTCTCAACAACATAGCTGCAGCCAAGAGATGAAAAAAGTATTTCCCTAGGCCTATATCCTCATTAAAGAAGACAGTGCTACAGCCAGTGCCTTCATATACCAAAAGCAGTCTTCTGAGCATTAATCTTCAATTAACCCTCATAACACGGGTGGGGACACAGCCAGGGATTGGGGTGATGCATAAAGAAACACATTTGCCTTTCATCACAAGATGAAAACACCATAAAGATATTTTTCACCCCAAAGCTTTTCTTGGGCTGTAATTCTGGACTTTGGAATTGTGAAAAAAATGGGAATGTGTTTGGCTTTATAAGCATAAGGAGGGAGTAGAAGGAGAGCAATAGGTTGTTCTGAAACTTTGCAATGCAGGAAGGAACACACTATGCCAGTTTCATGACAGAAACTATAAGAAATGTGTTATTTTAGCAAAAATTAAACTCTGTTATTAAATTCTACCAGTTTGTTGAGGGTTTTTTTCTCCGTACAGAATTCACTTTGGACGTTTGACTTCATCAAACACAGTAAAATCAGCATTTATACACATGTAAGAAACAACAACCCTTGTTACCCTTCACACACAAGCTTATTGTGAGGTTGGGGTATTTTGCCATTTCTAAAGTCTTTGTTCTTCCAAGGATTCCTAAGTCAGTTGGCAACTGACTTATTTTTAAATTCACTGCATAGAAATGGGAAAAACGGCCAATTTCCCCATAGGATATTAATCCTTGTTTCCTGTTTTTAAATACAATGATGACATTGTGTGTGGGAGGAGCCGAAATGCCCATTTCCCCAGATCACCAATGCAGAGGCTTGGGGAAAGATCAGGGTTAATTTAAAACCACTTCCTACAGGTGATTTTTTAAAAGATAAATAATCAAATTCTGAAGGGACAGTGGGAGGAAACAAATCTCAGTGCAAATGATCCTAGGAAAAATGCCGCCTTAAGAAAAATGTCCTAAATCTGCTTTAGTGGAAGGGTCTTGAAGGCAGTGCTGCCTTAAAGGATGCATGTTTTAAAAAGTGTGATGGTATCCTTGAAATGGGAGGAGTAATCACCTGCCAATGTGATGGAAATTACGTGGATGGTTGAGTTAAAAGCCAGATGAGGTGATCTTGTGTGATTGGAGTGAATATCTTATTTGTCTTCTTTAAAGACAGAACCCCATGAAATTTCACATTTTCCTCCACTTTCCCTTATTTTCTCCAGCTCCTTGTGATGAAGCCCTTAGCCAACTAGTTACTCATTTTGTATTGTTTCCTCCTGTGTCAGATCAGGGAGAATATCTAGTTCAAAGTATGACAACAGATTGGGAAATGAGGAGACTTTTCTCTCCTCTGAATCAACTCCATGGAGTGAAATACTGGATCCAAGTAGAATAAAAGGGATAATTTTGAAAATACCTGGTACATATGTGCAATCGATCATGTGAACATTTAAAAGAGTGTATAGATTTTCTATCTATTACTATCTATCTTATCTATATCATTCTATGTAAATTGTTTTTTTCCCTTTTGGATAATAACACAGAATGGTACCTCCAGCCCCAAATAGCTTCAACTGCATAAATGCCATATGCCTATGCACGTGAGTAGACAACTCTAACACTTAAGTCCGCCATTCTGCAATTGATATCCATCTATCTAACGTGGCAGTGAAGCTAGTACAAATACCACGCAAAATGTTATTCTATTCACTTAAAATATGTTTTAACATTTTTAATTCCTTTGCATTTTGGAACTTAAATGCTTATATAAATCTATTGTTGGAGATTTTCATGGCTGGAATCACTGGGTTTATATACCGTAACTGCATACGAATAAACAGCATACCAGTCCTACTGTCTTAATTGATACATCTCTGACAAGCGTTTTCCAGTTTGATGAGAAGAACTAGACATTTCTCGCAAAGGAATATTGTTCATAAATTACATATATAAAAACTTTCTAGATATAAGAAATCACAAATCATTGGGTTTTTTCCCTCTTGGGATACCTACATTTTGTACAGGCAATTGCCCTTTTAATGATCTGTCACTGCTGCAATTGAGGATATCTGGCTCTGCAGTAAAGGAGAATTTATTTTCATGAATTATTTCTATTGCATTGACTTCCCTTTAAACTTTTTGGATAAAGCCTGTGGTATTTGCTACTACTAAATCACATTTATGCACATTCTATCACAGCTTAATACTGAGCAATCTCAAAACCCAATGCAGATAACACAAAAAGGTTAGTTTAATCTTTCTTCTTGGAAAGAAAACATTCCTTAATGTACCAAACTTTTACTTTGTTACCATTCATTTAGAGTCTAGCTACAGAAAACCATAGGACTCAATGTTCAGAAACAGCTCATAACTATGGTCTGGGGACTTGAGCTGTACCTAGCTCCTGGCACTATTTGTTGCTTTAGCCAATGGATGAGCTGTCCCTCTTTGTTCATTGTATGAACAGACATTGATTGGATTTGAATGCTGAACCTTCCTTCAACATGATCAATGATGAAGAGCCTTGCTGAGCTTGCCAGGAAAGAGGAAAGTATATTGAATTGCAAAGAAGTGGGCAATACATTTAAATTAAATTAAATCTGGCAAATTTTCTTGAAACTGCTGGAAGTTTAATCTTCTAGATCAATTGAGGTTTTTTTAAAAAAATAAAAATACTTTATAACCAATGTCAGTCCCCTTATTCTACCCCAAAACATATTTGTCTTGTGTAAGGTAAAGGCAAAAGTTTCCCCTTGACATTAAGTCTAGTTGAGTCCGACTCTGGGTGTGTGTGTGCTCATCTCTAATTCTAAGCCAAAGAGCTGGCATTGTCTGGAGATGCCTTCAGGTTCATGTGGCCAGCATGACTGCATGGAGTACCGTTACCTTCCTGCCAAAGTGGTACTCACATTTGCATGTTTTTGAACTCCCAAATCCTTTTGAAATCAGACAGGATTTTAAATGGTTATGATATATATTGTTTTAGAAGGTTAAATGGTCTTTTAAACTGTTTATTTATGTATACACTACAGTGCCATTTTGTTTTGTTTTTTAATTAATTGAGTAGTGATTATTGTCTATGTTATCTCATTTACTGTATTTGTTTGTTTTGGTGTAAGCTATCCCAAGTCCCTTCGGGGAGAAGGGGCAGGATATAAATAAAGCTTATTATAGGTTGGAAGAAGCTGGGGCTAATGACAGGAGCTCACCCCACTCTGCAAATTTAAACTGCTGACCTTTTGGTCAGCAAGTTCCACAGCTCAGTGGATTAATTGCTGCACCACTGTGGGCCCTTGTCTTGTGTACACATTATGCTTTTGTATTTTCTATATACATGACATGTTTGAGAAAGCAATCTTCTTGTAGTGCTGTTAATTGCCATTAGGGCTATGAATGTAGTTTTATTAGAGAGATAAAAGATAATGTCAGAGTGGTGTTGGTGGATTGGGATCTTGCTGATCTTAACATGATCTTGCCGTAGTAATTCATTTTTTTTAAAAAAAAAAACCTTTATAAAATCCAGAGGCAATGTCCATCTACTTTCTCTGAGGGCAGCAATCCACTTAACAAAAGGGAGATAATACCAGACCATGGAGAAATTGTTGCTCCTTACAATGGGTTGTTCCTTAAAATTGCGGTTCTTGGACTTCTAAAAGATTGGTTTATGTTTTTAATTGATTGTTTTATTTATTTATTTATTTATTTATTTATTTATTTATTTACTCTGCTTCTATACCGCCCCTCTCAACCCGAAGGCGACTCGAGGCGGTGTACACATGGCAAGGACTGCCCAAGATAAATACATCAACGGTTACTAACACAATCATATCATATATAAATTAGCAATTAAAACACAATATTAGCGTCTCATTATTTTATCTGATTGTAATTATGGTGTTTTATTATGTTATGTATATGTTGTGATTTTATTGTAATTGTTGAAATAGTCTTTAAATGGGGCTCAATGTAAGCCACCCTGAGTCCCCCTTTGGGGGTTGAGAAGGACGGGTTAAAATGCGGTAAATAAATAAATAAATATTTACTGTGATATTTTGACCAAAGTTTACCCTCTATGACACAACATTCTGAACAAACATTTATTTTAGCCTGTCTCTCTTTAGACCATTATTTCTTATTTGCAAGCATAATGATAATCCTAATATCAAGATGGACAAACAGAAAGGTGGTTAACACTATTAGTACCAGGACTTTTCCTAGTACAAAAGACACTTCCCTTTCAGGGATGGACGAAGGTAATTTTAAATGGTAAGCGAACAGTATTTTGTCCCCTTCCCCCCAAAAAACCGGAATTAATATATTGTACATAATTCTTATTGTTGTTGTTGCTAGACTTATAGATTTGGGAGGGACCCCAAAGGAACATCTAGTCCAGCCCCCTTTCCAAGGAGGAATTAATATATTAATATACATTATTATTTTATTGCTATCATTATTATTGCTATTATTAGACTCCTAGAGTTGGAAGGGGCTGCAAGGGCCATCCAGACCAACCCCCTAATGCCAAGAAGGAATTATTATTATTATATATTCGGAATTAATATATTATTGCACATTATTCTTATTACTGTTGTTGCTAGACTTCTAGAGTTGGGAGGGGCCTCAAGGCACATCCAGCCTAGCCCGCTCCTGCCTCCCCAGCGGGCATGGCGCAACCCCTCCTGGAAGAGGTCCACCTGGATCCCACTGACCTTCTTCCTCCCAGCACATCCTCTATTCCAGGGGGCTCCTGGCAGTGCTGCCAAAGAAGGCGGGCGGGACGGGTTGCATGTGGCCCCAGGGAAGCACCGCCCGGCATTGCTCTTCCCGGCTGTAGGCCTGGACACGTTGTGTGTCAGGGGCGCATGTGAGGGGAGAGGCATGCGCATGCACTCATGTTTGGAGGAGGAAGGGAGCTGTGTGTGTGCGCACGCTGGCTGGCAGGCTCTCGTGCCTGACCGACGCGGGGGTGGTGTAGCCAGCGCATCTTGTTCTCCTCCAGCAGCATGCTCTTCTAGTTCTTCCTGAATGCCAGAGGAAAAAGACAGCAGAATGGGTGAGGTGGGGCCAAAGACGGCCCATGTTGGTGCCCCTGAGAATGTAGCGCTTTATGCGGACGCGTAATTGGCGTAACGGCTTAATCTGCCCCCGTTCCCTTTCTAGCTCAGATATGGTATTTTCCCCTAAGGGCAGAGCAGCAAGATGACTTTAAGGCTTTCATTTTGAATGCACAGGATGACATTCTATTTGCAAAGACTAAAAGCACTTCTAATGTAGATGTGTCCAGCCAAGTATCAGTTGTTATTAAGGATGGGTACTTTATCTCTATTTTCTTCTTTGAGCAGTTATGACATTAAGGTCTCTTGAAGATATTTATTATCTAGAGACACGGTATTCCTTTGATGCAGCCTGAAACCTCATTGGTTTTTTTAAGCTTCCACATCACATTCTTGACTCATGTTCAACTTGTGGTTTACTGAGACTCAAAGTTCTCTTTCACATGTACTGTTGTCAAGCCAGGTGTTACCTTATTAATTTCTTGATAGATCAAGATTTAAGAATATTTAAGGGAAATATAGAGGTTGATCTGGATGGGACTTAGTTTTGCTGTCTTGGGTTTCTAGGTGACCAATATGGTAATTCCAGAAATCCAAACAGATTTAGTCTGACAGGTATAGGCCAAGAACCTTTAATCTCCTACAAGTTTATAGGGATGAAAACTATACCTGCATACAGGGCAGCTACTTATCTGTGCAAGACTAAAGTTTGGGCTTAATATAATAGTGGCTGAATTTATATGGGAGAGTGTACATGCTCCATTTTACATATTTCTGGCTCAGGGAACTATTGCTTTTGGAAGGGTCTGATTGACAGGGTAATTGCACAAGTTTCCTTTCAGACAGTCTTTTCATAATGGAAAAGAGACCAGCTACATACATTCTGAAACAGCTGGTTCTAATATGCTTTATATTACTGCATGCATGAATGATTCCTAGAACATCTGTGTGTGAATATTGAAAGCTGGCAAGTACAAGATGGGGTGAGGGAAGAGGAAAAGCTGCACTTTAACTTAACATCTCTAAACAATTACATTTGCATGTAGGATAACCCTCAAGAGAGAACTTCCTTTTCTGACTCTGTCAGTTCTATTTATTTCACAAGGCTTTGTTTTTGTTTTGTTTTTCTTTGTTTTTTCACAGAAGGAAAGATAAAGGGACAGTGTCTGAGATCAAATGATTATTTCCTAAGGGGGTGGGGGTGAAGTAAGTGTCAATTCAATTCTAAAACATCTTTTTCAGACTCCTGGGACCAGTCCTTATCCCTTTACTTGGATAAGAATGACGTCTGGGGATTAGTCTAGTTCCAGTAACATACTTGCAGCCATAATGTGTGTATAGGTTTCCTTAACAAAGATCAATAGAGGAAATCAAGACTTACTGAATCAAAGAAGTCTTCTAAGTAATGGCTTTATCACTGATGAATAAAGGAAAGGTTTGATTGACATTGTCAAAGGTCATAACAACCAACTTTTAAATAAATATATTCATTGGCAGATTGGTGGTATATAAACACAAACACATACAAATAGACTAAATGTCGAAATCTGTGGGGAGAAGTGGGTAAAAAAGAAGAAGAGGAAGAGAGAAAGAAGAAATAGCTCTTCCAGTGCCCTACCATACAGCCCTACATCCCAAAATATCATGGTGGAATATCCCACATTTTCTGCATTGAAAATGTGGACTCAGATAACCCAGTTCAAAGCAGGGATTTCTTGCCTTTATATTCTGGGATATAGGGCTGTGGGGAAGGGCCCTCTGTCTTGCCATCCCTTGACATCTTCAATCAATGCTCTTCCCCAAGTGCTCTTTAAAAAATCTGAATTGAGAAAGAATTTATGCAAACGGACTCAGATATCAGACACACACTCTTTAAAGAGGTGCATCTTACATACACTACATTCTTTCCAAATTTATGTTAAAACATTTTAAATATTTCCCCTGGAAATTTAAATTGAATAATTCCTTAAACTCAACTGTATATTTAATTGCTGCTTTATATAAATAATGGTACAGTTGACTTGCATATATTAGTATTGCATAATAAAACAGTAAAATAGATAATATAACCATAGCATTTATATATAAAGAAGCAATTAAAACACTGTTTAAATATATGCAGCACAACAGACTGTGAAGGGATATCTGAGATCTCTATGCAGGATCAAACAGCAGAATAATATCTGCAGATAACTTTTAATCCACTGTGGGAGGAGGAATGGGTAATCCTTTCCAGAGGTGGCCCTCCAGATGCTAAAGAACTGAAAATTTTATCAACCCTAAAATGATGCAGGTGGGAGAGGGAGAAACGTAATCTAAAATCATTTTAGTATACTCATAAAATGATAGGAGGAGGGAATAAGTGATGCAAAAAAGACCACTCTTTAGAAAAAAAGAGGGATAGCCATCATTTCCACTGCACACCATTGTCAGGATACGAAGATAAGTGCCGAAAAACCACACAGTCAGCTGTACTAAGGTCTCAAACACTTTACTCCGTAGTCATGCAATACAAAGCTGGAAGTGAGGTAAAGGCACGCACATTTGGCTTATATTCACTCAGCCTTCCCGCCTTTTTTCCCTTCCCGCCAAAACCTTCCCACCCTTTCTTGTCTCCCTGGGTGTTTGTTAGGCGATGGCAGGATCTGGATCCAACCAGCTGAAACCGCAGCGGTGGGCATCAGCTCCTGACAGGACGGCCTCCTCCTCTTCCTCTGCCCCCTGCTGAAGAGCAGACCGGGAACCAATTATATTGTCCATAGGGCCCTGATATTTCTTTAGTAAACTGCAGTGAAAGGTGGGGTGAATTTTCCCCATTGACTTTGGTAGAGTGAGTCTATAGGTGACCTTGTTTATCACCTCCGCTACCTGAAATTGCCCCAAGAATTTGGGCCCCAGCTTTCGAGATGGGGACCCTGTGTCAATATTCCGGGCGGACAACCACACCAAGTCCCCCTCATGGATGCTCTCCCCCTCCTCCCTTTTTGCGTCGGCAAAGGCTTTGTAACGTCTTTGGGCTTCCCTCAACGCCTGTGTCACCACCAGCCAATCCTTGTGAGCACGGGTGGCCCAGCATTCCTCCTTCTCCCTCACCCACTCAGGCAAATGCAGCAGGGGGGCCACTTCTTGGCCGTAAACCACCGCAAAGGGCGATTTCTTTGTGGAGGAATGGGCTGTCCCGTTGTAGGCCATCTCGGCATACGGCAGCAAATCTGACCAGTTCGTTTGCTGCCGGTTGACATAGGCACGGAGGTAATGTCCTAGAGTCTGTTGGGCCCTCGCCATGGCCCCATTTGATTGAGGGTGGTAGGCCGTGCTCAACCCCTGGTCTGCCCCCAGTGCCTGCAGGAACCGTTTCCAGAATTGGGCCGTGAATTGGACTCCTCTGTCACTAATGATTTTTTCGGGACAGCCATGTAACCTATAGATATGTTTTATGTAGAGCTCTGCCAAGCGTTCGGCCGAGGGTAGTTTCGCCAGGGGCGTGAAGTGCACCTGTTTTGAGTACATGTCCATGACCGTCCATATATATCGGTGCCCTTTACTCATAGGCTGCTCCCCTACAAAGTACATGCTGACATGGGACCAGGGCCGGGAGGACTCGGCCACCGACTGTAAAAGACCCTTGGGTTTTCCCTTGGGAGCTCTGGTCCTGGCACACACGTCACAGGCCTGTATGTGCTTTTTCACATTTCCCTTTAACCCAGGCCACCAACATTGTCTAGACAACAACAGCAATGTCTTGGTCAGTCCCCAATGTCCTGCACATTTGTGGTCATGGCAACGCTCTAACATTTGCTGCCTGAGCATCAGGGGTACATACAGTTTGCCCTTCTTGTACCAGAGCCCCTCTTGCTCTTGGCATTCTGCCCGGTGCTGGCCCAACCACTCATCCTCCAAACACTCTTTCTTAAGGTTTTCCTCCCAAGAACCCACACTGGGTTCTGCCACCTCCTTAAGCTTCTCTTGTTTGTCCTGGGCCCTGGTCTGCACTGCCATCCCCCATTGCTCTTGGGAGAACACGCTTCCCTGAGGGCGCTGCGGGCCCCCTTCAGTGTTGGGGAGCCTGGACAGGGCGTCTGCCAACACGTTCCTTTTCCCATGGAAATACCGGAGGTGAAAATTAAAGCGGGAAAAGAACTGCGCCCTCCGTACCTGCTTGGCAGAGAGTTTCTGGGGGGATTGGAGGTGCTGCAGATTTTGGTGATCGGTCCACACTTCGAATGGAAACCTCACCCCTTCCAGAAGGTGTCGCCAATTCAGTAAAGCCGCCCTCACTGAATACGCCTCCCGCTCGCCAATTGCCCAATTGTGCTCTGCCGGGGTGAACTTTTTGGACATGTAGGCACATGGCCTCAGAAGCCCTTGTTCTCCCCACTGCAACAGAACCGCCCCGTACGCTTGCGAGGACGCATCACAATGCACCTCGAAGGGCTTGCCCTCATCAGGATGGATCAGTATGGGCTCGCTGGTGAATGCGGTCTTGAGTGCCTCAAATGCCGCCTAACATTTAGCCGTCCAAGCCAGCTTGGCCCCCGGCAACCTCAACTTGCGGGGCTCCCCTTTGTCCTTGGTCTTTAGCAACTCTGTCAGGGGCAGAGTTATGGCAGCGAACCCTTTTATGAAGTTCCTATAAAAGTTGGCGAAGCCTAGAAATGCCTGGAGCTGTTTCCGTGTCTTATGGGCTTCCCACTGTAACACATCCTCCACCTTGCTTGGGTCCATTGTCACTCCCTCTGCAGAGATCCTATATCCCAAGAAGTCTATCTGGGGCTGGTGGAAAGCACACTTGCTTAACTTCACAAACAGTTTGGCCCCCCCTTAGCCTCTTTAAGACCTCCTGCACTAACTTGACATGCTGCCCCCTGGTGGCCGAGACTATAATAATATCATCTTGGTACACATATACCCCACTGTAACGTAGGGGGTGCAGCACCTCGTTAATGAGCTGCATGAAAATTCTGGGGGCTCCGGACAAACCGAATGGCATTACGGCCCATTCGTAGAGCCTGAATGAACAGGCAAGCGCCGTCTTCCATTTGTCCCCAGGACGGACCCTCACCATATGAAAAGCATCAATTAAATCGAGCTTGGTGAAGATCTTCCCTCCCGCCAACTGGGGCAGTAGGTCCTTGATCAGTGGCAAGGGGTACCTATTGGTGGTGCTGACAGCATTGAGGCCCCTATAGTCTGTGCATAACCTCAGGGACCCGTCCTTCCTTTTGCGAAACATCACTGGGGCCCCTATAGAAGAGTTGGATTTCTCTATGAACCCTTTGGCTTCGTACTCATCCAAGAGCTTCCACAGCTCCTCCCTTTTGTCCTGGGACATGGGGTATACCTTGGGCTTGGGCAATGTTCCCCCTGGCACTATCTCTATCTTACATTCCACCTGGCGCTTAGGCGGGAATGCACATGCCCCTTCCGGGTCAAACACATCGGCGAAGTCCGTGGGGAGTCCACTAATGGAGGGGGATACCCCTGGGGATGTTTTGTGCTCCGCCCCCAACCGACACTCTTCTCGGGGCTCTTTCCGAAAGGTAACTCTCCGGGAGACCCAATCGATCTGGGGGTTGGCTTGCGCTAGCCAGGGCATACCTAACAACACCTGATAGCCCACAATGGGCAACACTACCAATTCTATCTCTCCCTCCCAAGGTCCCAGAGTCAAGAGTACAGGCTTAGTTTTTACCGTGGCGGGGCCACCGGTGGCCGTGGTCCCGTCTAACTGGGAGAAGGCAATGGGAGTGGTTAGGCATTCCACCCCGCACTGTAGTTCAGTCAATGTCTGGGGTGCTATCAAGTTCTGAGTGCACCCAGAGTCAATAAAGGCCTGGCATTTGAAGGTGCGGCCCCCCACTCGCAACAAAGTTGGGCTCAACACCACCCCCTTGCCGGCACTCACCCCTTCGTAGCAAGGGCCAGCTAAGTACACCGCATCCTCTGCTAACCACGCCGTTCCACCGGAAGCTCTCCGAGGCTCCGATGAAGCAACCGCGGGGCTTTGCCGTCATCCACTCCTGAAATGCGCCGCATCCCCCTCTCATGGACGATGGGGTGTGGCGAGTCTCCTCCTTGGGCCTCACGTTCTGGGGTACATTGAGTTGGCGTCTGCGGAGCTGCGCCTGAGCAGCCTCGGCTCTCCCCGCCAGCTGGATCCATCCGTGCAGAGTGCCAGGGTCTTTGCGGTGCAGGCTCCATTCAAAAAGGTCCCGGCGCAAACCATCCTTGAAGTACTCCACCAGCATCGCCTCAGGCCACTCTTCCACCTTTCCCGCCAGGCCTTGGAACTCTTCCATGTACGCCGCGACTGTGCGCGTCCCCTGGGTCAGCACCCGCAACTGCTCCCGAAGCGCCAAGTGTTCCCTCTGCTGGGGAGCCGGTTCGATCTGGCTTCTCACCAGAAGTCTGGCAGGTAGCATGGCGGCATTCCCGTTTCTGGTTTGGGCAGCCCATGCACCTGCGCCGAGGCTTCCCAGCACTTGGAGAAGAAAGAAGAAGCTAACCGCGTCCCCAAGGTCAGGCGCCATCTTTGGTGCCTGCTTGATTGTCAAGGAGAGGCAACAACATTGCCGATCAGCACGAGAGATGGGCGCCGAGGAAGAGACGGGCCCCCATCCAAGGATCTGTGTCACATCCAGCGCCTCTGACTCATGCCGAAAAGTCCAGTCCTCTTCCCGTCCAGCGGTCCCCAGTCTTCCCCACCCAGACCAAGGGCACGGGTAAGACAAACCAGGATCGAAGGGACAGCTGTCACCAAACAAACAGCTGTGGGATGCCTCCAGAGACCCCCCTCCGGCTTCAAGAGCACATCCCGGCTCACCTCCGAACTCTCAGGTAGCTCTCCATTGACTAGGGAGGCTCTTTGTGAAGTTGGGGAGGGCTCCTTGGGGAAGTCCCAGGATTGATCCCAAGCAAGGTCTTTAAGGTTCTCAGGATCTGGGCCAGTAGACTTCCAGGTAGTCATCCCTTGTGTGTAGCCCAAAGATTCGGCTGGAAGGCAATTCAGTTTACAAAGCAGTCGCCAAAACTGATTGAGCCAGTCGGCTAGATGGTTGTACTCTGCGAGCAGCAGGCTCACCAGTCTAGGATCTGATTCTGCACCTTCCTGGCTGGGATTCTGGCCATCCGAGCAGTTCAGATAGTCTGGCCCCTCTTGGTCTTGTTCCAGGGGCTTAGGTAAATCTATAGTAGCATAGTAAGATATGTTGGCCAATATCTTAATAAAAATGCACATACTAGAGGTGGTGATGGGAAATGAAACATCAGATGGCTTATTAAAAAGGAAACAATCCCATCATTTTCAACACATGAACATGCTGTAATCCAGGGAGCAATCTTAGAATAGAAAGCAAATATCTAGCTTTTGTTCTGTGTTCTCTCCAAGCAAATTTTGCAATTATGTTGTTGCATTATTCAAAAGCATTGCAGATTTGCTAGTATCATTTTTCACATTTTCAAAAATCTACATTTTTTAACATATAAAATAAACAAATGGTATGCTGGGAAAAATACACATTCTGCACTACTTACATATAGCACATTACAACTAACTTCACCAAATGTGGAAGGATCACATTGGTATTCTGTTCAGGCAGTGTTCCTCTATTACAGTTATGTGTATTCCATCTTTTATGATAGCTTAGAGTGCTTTGGGTAGCTGAGCAGCATTTGGATAAGTGACTATTACATCCACACTTAAAATATTGATAATGCAATTGAATATTATAAGAGGATTTTCCATGAAAGCTCTTACGCTCAACAATTTTTCATGTGTCCCAGAGAAATACTTTTCAGCCTATACTGCCAAGATGAAAGGCTTTCCCCTTCCTCACCTGATTCTCTTCATTTGTTAGTCACCGGACTCAAATAATAGCTTGCAGTACAACCTGAGATTTGACTTTTCAGTTCAATGGGCCTTATATGTGTATGACAGAACCTGGAAACCTGCCATCCATCAGATGGCATTGAGTGTCCAGCTGCTATTCTGCATTTAGGGAAGAAGAAGCAGGTGTCACCTTTCTAAGATATAGGAGGGCAAAAACTATTTGTATTCCCCAGGCTTTGAAATGGCATCCAGAGTACAGTTCCTTTCTACCACAACTATTAATTACCTGTGGGGATATTTGATGGCTCCATCTGGTAGCTAGTGAGTGCTGTAAAAATGATAACTAAAAGGAATTTCTGGAAACCTCATTTAGTTGCCTCAAAAAGTAATCATGCTGAGTGAAAGCCACATCTCCTTATATATCTTAGATTATTCCTCTTTGTATACCTTGTTCCACTTTTCCAGACTGACCCACTCTTGTAGGAGAAAATATATATTACTTTTTATTTGATGTACCCCTTCTCCCAAGAACACCAATGGTACCCATTTTTATCTCCCATCCATTTTATAAAAGCTGCAAAGCTGAGAGAAAATCCATGGCTACCCAGTAATTGAATTCTGGATGATAGCCTGGGTTTTCCAAATATATGCACCCTACCCATTTTACTTGTATTCTTCTCCTGCAGAAAAGTTTTGCTTGGGAATGTTAAAGCAAAAGATAGATAGATAATAGGCATGCTAAAATTGAAACGGAAATCTAATTGATTCGTTAGAAATCCGTAATTAATGGGACTTTTGTTGTTTTACGGATCGCTGCCCCGAACCAGGAAGTAGACTTCCTTTTACGGTCCGTGAGGCCAACAATTTGCGTTAGGATCGTTAGAAATTCTTAATTATTAATTAATTAATTATTGTACTACTCACTTCTCCCTATCTTCTCCCCCTCATTTCCTTCCCGCCTTCATTCAGCTTCTTCTTTTTCCCGCATTTCTATGGGGAACTGGAAGTGACGCTGCTGCTAGGTAGAGGCAATGCATTCTGGAAAGTGATTCACACACACACACGCGCACGCTTCTCCTCCTCTCTCTCCAGGCTTCCCCCTCCTCCTTCTCTTCCCGTTGCTCTGCTGCCATGCATGCCCCATCGCAGGGGCCTGATTCACACACACACACACGCGCACGCGTCTCCTCTCTCTCCAGGCTTCCTCCTTCTTCTCTTCCCCCGTTGCTCTGCTGCCATGCATGCCCCATCGCAGGGGCCTGATTCACACACACACACACGCACGCTTCTCCTCTCTCTCCCGGCGCTCTCTCAGATGCTTCTCTTCCCCGTTGCTCTGCTGCCTTGCCCCATCGCAGGGACCAGCTTCAGCCCTCCAGGTACGTGTTTTGGACTTCAACTCCCACCATTCCTCACAGCCTCAGGCCTCTTCCTTTTCCTCTCAGCCTGGGCAAACTTGGGCCCTCGCTCCCTCAGGATCAGGGTGAGAGAGGCAGCGAGGAGCGAGGGGGCTCCTCCTCCTTTCTTTTGCTGCTTCCAAGAATAGAAAACCCCTCCCTCCCTCCCTTCCTCCTTCCCTCCCTCCTTCCTATTTGGAGAGTCCCATCTAGAATTCAGTGTGGTTTATTCAAGTTTTGGCCTACAACTCCCAGAAATCCCAGCCAATTTACCAGCTGTTAGGATTTCTGGGAGTTGTAGGCCAAAACCATCTGGAAAGCGCATGCTCTGGCATACGAATTTCTAACGAATTTCGTTAGTACTTAAGTTACATTTCCGAAAATTTTGGGAATTTTTTTGTAAGTCTTTGATATACTAATCAAAAAAAAAATCCCCCCCCCCATTTGATTTTAGAATCGCCATTTTTCGATTTGTTATCATGCCTAATAGATAAGATAGTAAAGACACGAGTGGATGTGTGTGTGTGTGTGTGTGTGTGTGTGTGTGTGTGTGCAGGCTTAAAGATAAAAGTAAAGGTTTCCCCTTGACATTAAATCTAGTCCAATCTGATTCTGGGGGATGGTGCTCATCTCCATTTCTAAGTGAAGGAGCCAGCATTGTCCATAGACATCTGCTAGGCCATGTGGCCAGCATGACTGCATGGAGCACCGTTACCTTCCGGACTGAGCAGTATCTATTGATCTACTCACATTTGACATTTCTAACTGCTAGGTTTGCAGAAGCTGGGGCTAATAATGGGTGCTCACTCGACTCTGTGAATTCGAACCACTGACCTTTTGGTTAGCAAGTTCTGCAGCTCAGCAGTTTAACTAGACTACATGAGAGTTATTGAAGTTACGGGGCTTACATGAAAAAAGAGTAAGAAAGTGTAGGTGAAATGTTTCCATTCTTCACCTACAGAGGCAAGATTATAAGTGTTCTAGAAGAAAGTTGGTTTTTTTAAAATGTTAAAGGCTTTTTAAAAAAGATTACCTTTATGGAAAAGAAAAGGTTCTGCAGAAGTCACTATATTTTTTAACAGATGTGGGAAGGAAAATAGAGGGCAGATGTTTATTTGTTTGCTCACTTATTCTACAGCATATTCCACTTAGTATTGCTAGCCTTTGACTGAAAATTGCTTGTGTATTGTTCTTTTCAAGGTCACATTGATTACCATATACATATATGAATAGAAAGAATGTTGTTTTTGTTTTTCAAGCACAAAAGAGAATTGTAAAAAGATGCGTAACCCCTCTATCTACATCACTAATAACTTCAAGCATCCTTCCTGAATAGATTACTGACATAGATGTATCTTTTCATTTATTTATTTGAAGTATTTGTATAGCAAAATTAAGCCTAGTGACATATGGGGCAAATTACAATAGAGATGTGCATCATTGTTTTAATCAGAATGGTATAGAGAGACGAATATTTTCTAAAGTTTTCTCCATAATGTGGGAGAAAATGAAGATTTTTTGCGAAGTGTTTCTCTCTTGTGAAATGTTTGAGAGAATTACTTTGTACAGAAATACATTTGTTTCTCAGTTTCTTCACATGGGAAACTATGTTTTCTACTGTTTCTTGGACAGAAAATATATTTTCTGGACAAAGTATTATGTTCCTAGATGGATGTACTCATCTGGCTTGGTTCTTATACTAGTCCAATTAAATTGGCTTATGTACAGGCCTTGTTAAAAGTTGTAGCCAGAGGCAGCTGACGGAAGTTTACATTTTGGAAGGTGTTAAGTTCAACTTCCACATTTCATTTTCAGAAAGTTAGACATAGAAAGGAAGGAAGGAAACAGGTGTTAGCATTGTGCAGGAAGAACTTTGTGCTAGAGAAAATGAATTTATAACCCACCACCATCTCCCCAAAGGGGACTCAGGGTGGGTCTGGCATCCTTTGGCGTTTCTAAGACACAGATTATATTTCCATCACTACCGCTGACCATTTAAGGCTTTACCATCGGAGTATGCTACTTTTACTTTGGGTTCTCTGACCATATACTGAGCTATTTAGCTATTGGTATGAATTACCGTCATTGATCCATTGATCTATCTACAGGATTTACCCCTCCACGAACTCTTCATTCTACCCTCGAGGTACTGGGATCCCAGCTGACTTTGTATTACACCTATCTTTGTGTGATAAGCGATATTGCCAATGGATATGGACTAATAATATTATGCCTATTGTGTGCTACCTTTGCGATTGTGTGTTCTCAACCTATATTTGGGTTCAATATGCCAACTGTTTACTGTACTATTAAGAAGGTTTAATTATAGCCAATATATTACTCTTTTTGTCCTACATGGTTGTCTTTAGAACCAAGTTAGTAGCATAAGCTTTTATACACAAAGGATGTATCTACACTGTAGAATTAATGAAATGTGATACTATTTTAACTGACATGGTTCAATGCTATGGAATCATGGGAGTTGGCATCAGTGTACCCCAGGAAGAGGTTTATGGGTGTAGGAGTTAAGGAAATGTTCTTCTAGATAAGCCAAAAAGTTGTTGGCATAATTTGATGCCATATGTGTGCCCATTCTGAAAATTAAAGAACAAGAGGGGAACCGTATACAACAGTGAATAACACTATGGAGCAATTTCTGAACCATAAACAAAAAATAAATAGAGGATGACACACAGAATGACATATAATTCAGCAAGCATAGGTTTATAAATCACAATATAATATGTAACTCAGCAATCATAGGTAATATCAGTAACAATGTCAGTGAACGCTCAGAGTTCCTACCGTCCATACACAAGGAACGAAACACAAAATTAATAATGCCTCTGCTTTCACCAAGTTCCAATCACTTGATATCCATGGCGTGTGAAGTTCCAAATGGTGGTAATCCAAAACGAATGAAAATCAACGGGTAATTGTAATCCATGGGAGCTCTGAATCAAGCCGCTAAATGCGCTAGCAAAGCCCGAATTCCAACCAAAGTGCAATAAAGGGGCTAAAGGCTGGCGGCGGCTTGGAAGCGGTTTCCGGGCGAATGTAAACAGAGGCTGGCGATGCTTTCGTCTCTGTGTGTAGTATTAACTGCTGAAGCCAGCGGTAATGCGAACCGCCTCCGTTCCACAACACCGGAGGAGGAGAGGTGCCAGAGGGCTTCAGCAGTTAATACTACACACAGAGACGAAAGCATCGCCAGCCTCTGTTTACATTCGCCTGGAAACCGCTTCCAAGCCGCCGCCAGCCTTTAGCCCTAACTTTAGCAGTAACTTTAACTTGATGGCACGTGTTATTACTAAAAGTAAAGTAGTTGTGTGTAAGAACAGAGTGGCATACATTGATAGCTATTAGCTAGGACTATTAAGCTCCCATTAAGAATTATGCCAGTTTGAAGTCCATCCTTCTGTGTGATTCCACATCTATAATGTTTAAGATTATGTTCCCTAGAAGTTGTGGACACTTTGTCATTTTTGTGGAAAGTTGATAATCTCATTCACATAAATGAGGGTGCTGGTAGCATATGATCTAAGGGAATTGTCAATCTATCTGGATGTACCAACTATGAGTGTTTCATTACTTGAGATGATGGGGCATTCAGGTTTGCCTATTTATATATTTTGGGCAATACAATATTAAGCTTGTCCCTGAGTCTGTGAATAGCCTTTTCTTTCTTGTGCCTGAGATTTTTGTGGTAAATTATGTCTCATTCATTATTTATGTTTGGACATGGCAGCAGAAGTATTCTATGCAGAAGTTCCATGCACTGACCGTAAAGAGGACTCCAGGTGGATATCTTTTTTTATTATTCTGATTGGCACTGCATTTAGTGGTGCAGTGTCTAGTGTTGTGTTGTAGAGACCGGAGTGATCCCTGTGAGTTGTCCTGACTGGTGTCACTGTCCTTGAAGTATTCCTTGATAGGTAGGCAGTGGAAAAAGGTCTCCAGTTCACCACAGAAATATATCACCTGGGTGCACTTGGAGGGGCAGAAAGATAAATCCTTTGACAGAAGAGTCCCCTTGACTTGACTCTGGGTGTCACTTGATGTCAGAGTTTCAAAAAACTTGACATTCCCTGATGCACGGAGGAAAAGACTCTTCTTTGTGGGAGCCAAATAGTAATTCTTGCTTGCTGAGAAATGGTCTTCTCCAGAACAAGAACAACACAGCCACAAGGTTGCTCTTTCCAAATGGAAGGATTTTCTTTCTTCAGTTGCAACAAAATACAAACAGTATAAATACTAGCACAGTATTTACAGTATATACAACAAATCTCTCTCTCTCTCTCTCTCTCTCTCTCTCTCTCTCTCTCTCTCTCTCTCCATCCAACCTCTATCAAACTCCAACCCTCACATTAACACAGGGTTACCAAAACACTGGTGGGCCACTGTGTGATACAGAATGCTGGACTAGATGGGCTGAGGTCCGATTCATCATGCTCTTCTTATGTTCTTATGTTCTTATATACTCGTACAGTATTTTCAGCACTAGCCACCACACCCCAATTACAACAACACTTGTGATTAGACCTGAGGCACTGATCCTGTTATCACTTACAGTTACAGAAATGTTGAGTAACTTACAAATCCTTACATTTGATTAGTTGATATTGTTGCCTGGATTCACTGTGGCCCTGATATGGGTCATGGAGTCTTGTAGTAGTGGAAAAAAGTTAATAACCACCTGCAACATTAAATTTACATTTTAACTTCTTGTTAATTTTGATTTTTAACATAATAGTATCTCTTCCTGCTGATGCTGATTTGGCTTGGATCTTGCTTTACAGTCACACTTTGTAGTCACCTTGCTCAAAATTCAGATATGATATATAAAATCATAGAGTTGGAAGTGACCACAAGGGTCACCCAGTACAACTCTCTGTATATTCACAATTGCAGCAGTAAAGCCACAGTTATAACTGTTCCCTGAAGCACACTTTAATTTCTAGATATTCACAAAGAATAATAAGGTATTTGATGCAGTTAACCTAAAGATGGTATGGGCAACTCCCTTCAGGCACAATCTAATATTCGTTATGTAACTAATTAATTTAGGATTTAATGAAGTTAGGCAATTTCAAAGAGGCCCCTGAAGGATTTGGCTTTGGAGGCATATGCCTTCAAGCTTATCCATTGTGTACAGAGGCAACTGGACATGGTATGGCAAATTTTCACATACATACAAGTTCCATGTAATACTGGAGATTGGCTTCTATGAAGGAGAGGAAGATGTGGCAAAATATATCACCATAAACCCCATGGCATAGATATAGTCCTGTGTTACTAATATACAGTATAATAGCATAGAATATATATTATATTCCTATTTAAATAAGTTTACAGATACAGTTCTATAATATCAGCCATACATTCACAGTCAATTCACTGAAATAGTTGGTCTATCATCTTTAGTTTCTCAAAATTGGTTCTGATATATGAAGAAATCTTATCTAAAACACGATCCAGTAGCAGATATAAACAACTTTAACAGTGGTTGTGTCTTTGATAGATGGTTTCATTAAGTGTTTGATGAAAATGTACATGAAATATGAGAATATAGTGAGCCCAGTAATTTATATTTTTAGATGTTACTGCTGTGAATATGTTATTCAACTGACACATGAAAAAGATATTATAGCAAATAACAGTTACACTTTCATTTCAATATTTGTCATTGATATAGGCAGTCATCCCAATGTGTAAAGGTAAAGGCGATACATCATAGTTCAAGTCCTGGTTTTATAAACAGTGAGTTAAGCCAGTTAAATCTCCAGAGGACCCAGGTATTATGCCTGAATAGCTGAGGGGTAGACTGTACAAGACATCTGAAGGTCATGCCCAGTACTATCTGCATACAGGAAACCTGATATCTGGGAGATGGGTTGTAGGCTAACCTAGCCTAGAACCTGGTTTACTTGTTTTAATATTGACTTGTTTTAAAATTGAGTTGGATCCCTGTTCTGCTGAAAGATAGCAAACAAACAAACATGATATTTAACATTATTTGTCTTCCAACCCCCCCGAAATAACGAGACAGACACATAATATGGATTAAAAATTTTGGGCAAATTTATTAATTGTTACCTATTTAACTTTAACTCAACTAACTTTAGGTGTCTGTTCAACTTGGTGTGTCTAAGTGAAGGTAGCGTCTTGTACAGTCTACCCCTCAGCTATTCAGGCATTATACCTGGGTCCTCTGGAGATTTAAACCCGGGCAACCTGTAAGGGAAACATCTGGAGAAATCTCTCTCAATTCTTGAGACCAGACTCTCCCCATTTATGGGCCATTCTAAATCACCTCACCCCCTAAAATTAACCTCTATTACATAATGGCCCACACCCTTAAGGGGTGCCTGAAGTATATATCTACCTTTGTATTACTAATCTATTTACGCCAAGCTAGTTATAAACCGACCATTCCATCTAGCCCCTAAATAACAGTATAGGGTAGGCAAAAAACCATCCTAGAACATAATAGGGGAAAAATTCCTACCCAGCCCGATGGCAACCATTACTATACTGACAATGGGTGGGAGTGGTGGGCAATGCTTTCCAGCCGAATGAGGGAGATGGGGCTGGCCTACAACAAGGCCAGCCCCGCCTCCCCTACTGGAAGGTTCAATTGAACCAACCAATCTCTTCTTTGTGGGGAGGAGACAAATAGCTCCACCCCCACCCCCCAACAAGGTTGGGGGTGAAGGGTATTGTTTTAGTATTAGTATATTATGAATCTATTCTACCTCAGAAGGCCCAATTAGACAATAAAATTCTTAGAAGACGTGGCATGCTTTCATTACTCTTTAGAAATCAGTTGATCAACCATTTTATTTATATCCCACCTTTTCCTCAAAAAGTGTATGTATTGGGGGAGGGGGGAAAGCATCTTACAGAATAAAAAGAAATGAAAATAAAACCATTAAAATTGAAATAATATTAAACTGTCTATAGAACAAAATAAAACATGAATCTAAAATAATGGCTTTAAACACTACAGTACTAAGGACTTTATTGACAACGGTGGAAATTAGCACAGTATGATGTCACACAATGTCATGTGGAAATGGGTGACCTCCTTCCTCCAGGATCGGGGACAACATGTGGAGAGGGGGGAGGAGGTCTCCGGGAGACTCCCATTAAGTTGTGGGGTCCCTCAGGGGGCCATCCTCTCGCCCTTATTATTCAACATCTATATGCGCCCCCTGGCCCAGCTGGTTCGCGACTTTGGTCTGGAGTGTTATCAGTATGCTGATGACACCCAGCTTCTGCTGAGAATGGATGGCAGGCCGGACACCGTACCGATTGTTTCCATCTTTGCCTCGAAGCCGTGACTGGATGGCTGTGGACCAGCCGGCTGAAGGTGAATCCATCGAAGACGGAGATCTTGTGGCCCGGTCGCCCTGGGCTGGATGAGTGCCGGTTGCCTACCCTGGATGGCGAGCAACTTAGCCCGTCATCCCTGGTAAAGAGCTTGGGTGTCCAATTGGACCCCTTGCTGTCCATGGAGGCTCAGGTCTCCATGGTCAGCAAAACGTCGTTTTTCCATCTACGACAGGCTAGGCGACTGGCACCCTACCTGTCCAGGGCCGACCTGGCCATGGTGATCCAAGCGACGGTCATCTCGAGACTGGACTACTGTAATGCCCTCTACGTCGGCCTTCCCTTGTCGATGATCCGGAAACTCAAGCTGGTGCAGAATGCCGCTGCTCGCCTGCTGATGGGAACATCAGTGAGGGAGCACATCACTCCCATCCTCCGGCAACTGTACTGGCTTCCCATTGAGTACCAAATTGCCTTCAAGGTGCTGGTTTTAACCTTTAAGGCCTTGCACGATCTAGGGCCTGCGTACCTGAGGGACCGCCTTACCCCGTATGTTCCCCCGAGATCACTACATTCAGAAGAACGGAATCTGTTATTGGTACCATCAATCCGCTCCTGCCATCTGTCCACAACTAGGCAGAGAGCTTTCTCTGTGGTGGCTCCGGTGCTATGGAACTCTCTCTGATGATGTCCGAGTGATTTCGGAGCTCGCCTCCTTTCGTAGGGCTTGCAAGACTGCACTTTTCAGACTGGCTTTCAACTAGCCCAGCTTCCAAGGAATTGTAACTGTGAATTGATACTTGTAATTGTCCTGTGTTTTTATGCTTTTATTACATGCTGCAAATTGTTGTGTGCAGCATGTTTTATTGTAATTGTAATCCGCCCAAGCCTGCAGGGAGGAGCATAATATAAGATCGAAGAAATAAATAAATAAATAAACCCATTTCTGGTCCATCACCCCCCCCCCCCAGTGTCCCTGGCTATTAAATTCTGTATAAAATGCCATCAGAAGCACTTTATTTTTTGGTTGTGCAATTAAATTCTACCTCATCCCCCAGAACCCCTCCCTGATAGTTTGCATTGCCCTATCTCCCAGTTTTTTTAAAAAAAATTTAGTTTTTTAATCTTTGATTTTGGCCCTGCCCTTGGTGATCATCTTTAGTGTCTTAATGTTTTGATTTCATATTTTTGTGTTGTTTTATTTACATTGGTTTTGTATTTTAAGTTATTCTATTTTTTATTTTCCGTTGTGCTCTTGTGTTATATTGTGATTACTGTATTGATGGGTGTGGCCTCATGTAAGCCACCCTGAGTTCCCTTGGGGTACAAATAAAGTTTATTATTATTTTATTATTATTATTTTTAATATTATTGATGGGGAAATATCACCAATAGCTTCCGATCTTGCCACAGTTCTGGGACTTGCTTCTATGGCACTTCTGTACTCTTCTGTGGTAGCATGCTTCCCTCATGCCAACTGAATTTTGTTTTACATTTTTAAACAACAACATTTCACAATTGCAAAGTATCAATGGAAATGTAAAAAATAAAAATAAAACAAACAGTGGGAAGAGGCACAGTGGGACAGCACAGTAATACCACCCACCTGGTACTATGGCCATGCACTGCTGAGGTGTCTCAGTTGTGTAGTGCCCGTGGCAGTATGATAAGAACAGTGACAATGGGGCTAAGTAGCCACTATCCAAGATTGTGGGAGCACACAGGATAGTGGTTTCATGTGATAATATCCTAAAGTATAAAATCAATTATTTCAAATGATAAATTCTCATACATCTGGTAGAATATAATAGCCTTCAATTGAGGGCAAAAGGATAATGGGTGAGTCAGATTAGTCCTCCTAGGAAGAGATTTTAAGAATGTAAGAGCAAGCATTCCGCAAGGGTGTTTTCGGAATAATGATGTTTCATATATTAATTGTATTATATCAAAAGTAAGAATGCTTCTTTTATAGGGAATTGGCCTTTTCCAATTATTATGAGCTAACAGTATTCTCCTTTCCCTGCCTGTTGGATATCTAAACAGTTCCACTTTCACACTCTGTCTCAGCAACAGCATCTTGCTTCAAAACCCCCTCCGTTCCCTCATTTACAGAACCATCTTGGTCTAAAAACCTCTTTATTTGCTCACCCACAGAACCACCAGGCCCTGAACCCCCAAACTCCTCATCTTGGTCTGGCTGAACCACAGCATAGAATTCACAAAAATTGTAGGAATATTCGTAATTGAAATTCATATTTTTTGCTTTATGAATGAAGACAGAAAATGATACAGAAACAAACCCAAACAGATTTGTGACTTGATTCACTACAATGTTCCAGTACAAAGGGGAATATATGTATAAATAAAAAATGAAGTATAAATCAATCATTGGTGTTTTGGATCAGGAGGACACAAGTTCATTCTATAGAGGCACTGCAGTAAGATTTAAAATCCAGATTATACAAGAAAAGCATTAACAGCTATGGGCCAAACTAGAAGAAATATGAGAAATTAATCATCACATCTCAACTCATTTATATTTTAGGTCTGGAGAAATGGCATGGGTGAAAGTGTTAAACCTACCTTCTGTTGGTAAATGTCTTACTGAATTGCAGCAAATGTCTATTACTGTGAAAGTAAACTCAAATATCTCAGCAAAAGGATATGAAGGAATGTTTCTGTGGCTGGTCCAAAACAGCACTATATAACTTGTTAATTCTCCCTGATCTTTATGCATCATTTTCAGTTACTGTTAATTCCCCTAATTTGGAAGAAAATAATTAAAAATGTCAGAATACCCTGAGAGAAAGAGTGGAAGTATGTCATATTATTTCCTAGTTCATAATGCCTTTTGGCATTTCATTTTTCATCTTACCCTGGAATTAACTTTTACCTGTTAAACAGCATAAACATACATGTGCGGAAGAAAATAAGCATGACGATTTAAAGTTTCTTTTAAAGTATGCCTGACAGGCCACATTTACACTGCTATTTAAAGCAGTTTGAAACTGCATGATATGGTCAGTGTAGACTCATATAATGTGATTCAATACACTTAAACTATATTATATGAGTCTACACTGACCATATCATGCAATTTCAAGGTCACAGGAAAGTCCAGATTTGATCAAAGAATATGTTGCAGTAAATGCCAGATCCACAAGATGTGAAACGCCTGGCCCTACTGAAACTCAGTGAAGAATCCTGAATGGGGGCTGCAGAAAAATGTCCCAAGGGCATGGCTGCCTGAAGTGTTCCATCTTTGAGTGGAGCAGGGCATTAGCTAAGGCATTGTCTGTTCTCACAATATGAAAGAATTTAAACAATTTATTATGTCTCAGGCAATGAAGCATGAAATGCCAGACCAGTCCTATTTTGACATTAAAGAATTAATGACTTGTACTGTGGCCGAATTGTCACACCAAAAATATACTGTGGAATTTGTGAAATGTTCAACCCATAAGGTGACAGCAACTATAATGGGAAAGATTTCAAGGAATGTGAGTTCCACTGTAACGCCCTCATCATGCCACCATGTCAGCCAATATTCAGTACACCAATGCCCATTAAAGTAAACACCTAAACCCATGGCTCCTGGTGCATTCAAAGCTACCTGTAATGCATCATTCAGTAGTATGTCATATCTCCAAAATGATACTCCATTGAAACCTGCAAGGAAACTTTGCCAAAGCCAAAAGTCAAACCTCACTCTGCTCTGGTGATCCTAATATGATGATATGGTCATGTGGCACCTATTGTGGCATCATATAGCCTCTGGAAGAAGGCCCTTCCCAGTGCCACAGCCCGGCAAGCAAAGTTTAGGTGGCCAATGAACTCTTAGAACTCCCTAAGTGTTGCTGTATTCCTGGTTATGAACTGAGCTATCCTGACTGTTAAATCTGTAATCGTTTTTGGTGGTAGCCTCAAATATTGGTGAACTGTGTTGATCTCTATCCCCAGGAATGTTAATTTTGTCGCAGGTCCCTCAGTTTTCTCTGCCGCTAAGGGAACTCCCAGTTCTGAAGTCAGTTCTCTAAATGCTTTCAACAATGTGATGCACTTGCCTGCACTACACCTCCCTACAAACAGGAAGCCTGGTGTGGGTTTGTCCTCACCGAAAGTAGTCCCAAAGGGAGGTAGCAAAATCCCCCCCCCCATCTTTGCCAGGGTTAGAAAGGCCCTTCTTCTCAATAACGTTCCCCACGTTCAGCTTAAATTGATTGACCACACATGTACCAGTTTTCATTTGTGAAATGTTGCTGAATATGTGACACTATATAAAGAAAACTACAAGCACTGTAAGATTGTTTTTAACCTCTCCCACTCAAGAAAAGCAAAGAATAAGCACTTTCCCAAAACAAAGTCATTGCAGTTTCTACAAGAAATGGGTGAAAATCTAGTCATTTCTCTATGTGACCTGGACTAAATATAAAAAAAAATTTGGGACAAAAATACCACTATGGACATCTCCGACAGAAGCATATAGAATCCGACAGCTGGACAGTAAGAGATGGTTGACGTATAGAGACACACTGAGATGGAATGGAATGAATTACGAACTCCGGACTAAAGAACAGATAGAAACGGAGAGGGGAATAGATTGGTTTACTTACCTACAATTAAGAGAAAAATACAAGGAGGATTCAAAATTAGGCTTTGAAGATACCAATAATGAAATAGAAGAGATAATTTTTGATGATAAAAAAAAAAGTAGGACGGATTTATAAAGTCCTGCTAGATTGGAACCAGGGGGGTAAGAATGGAGAAAATCATAAATTACAATGGTCAAGAAATATAGGATATAGGATCAGAGAGGACACCTGGAGATCTATATGGAGATATAATGTCAACATCTCTTACTGCCACAAATATAGAGAAAACTGGATTAAATTAATATATAGGTGGTACCTCACCCCAAATAAACTAGCAAAAATATATAAAAATCAAAACCCAGATTGCTGGAACTGTAAAAAGAAAAACGTCGGGACATATTTCCACCTTTGGTGGTTATGCCCCAAGGCGAACAAATTTTGGGGTGAGATACACACGGAAATTGAGAAAATATTAAAGAAACCGATTACGAGAAGCCCAGAGGCATTCCTCTTAGGAATCGTGGATCCCTCCTGGGAAAAGGACAGAAGATTATTTATTTTGATTACCACAGCGGCCAAAATGGTTTATGCTAACCATTGGAAATCCCAGGAGGATCCAACGAAGGAGGAATGGCTTTTGAAAATTATGGAGACGGTCCAAATGGAAGCAATGACAGAAGCCCTCCGGGAAGGGGAAGAACTATACAAGAAAGGGGAAGAGAAAAAATAAGTGGGACTGGTCGGAGTTGATAGAATACTTTAAGAAAGAAAAATATAGACCTCAAAGTGAAATGTATATAGATTAGAAAGAGAAAAAGATTTGAGAAGGAGGAATATGCTATTATTTAAGCTAAGATAAATAGGGTTATGTGTGTTAATTCTTTTCATGTAGATGTCACCATTCAAAAATATGGAAGTTGTAGTAATACATAAGAATGGAAAATCAGTCGCAGATGGAGAGGAGAAGAAGATCAACGTCAAACCCCCACTAGCTCTGCACACAGTTATAGCTCGGGAAATATCAGTCCCAAGCTAACTTTCACACCCTGGACACTCTAAATCTTGTTCTCTTCTGTTTTGTCCCTCTGGACATGGACTTTCCGTTTCGTTTTCGGCCCCCAAGGTACGCGACTCTGGGAGAGCCACTACATATTGTTTTGTCTACACTGCTTTAACTATTTGTAAACTATTTGAAACTCTCAATAAAGATTTGTTTTTTTTAAAAAAAGAAAAGCAAAGAATAAGCACTTTCCCAAAACAAAGTCATTGCAGTTTCTACAAGAAATGGGTGAAAATCTAGTCATTTCTCTATGTGTTACAGAAGGCGCAAACACACACACACACACGAGAGAGAGAGGGAGGGAGGGAGGGAGGGAGGGAGGAGAGGGGAGGGAGGGAGAGAGAGGAGGAGGAGAAGGGAGGGAGAGCATATAACGGGACAGAATCATTTAATAGCAACAAAACAGATGTAAGCATCCAATGCTTCTTCATCTTATAAGCACATGTAATAAAACAACAACAAAACTTTATTATGGTCACTGACCAGCACAAAGCGGGCACAAGTGCCCTGGGGGGGGGGAAGGACAATTCCCCAGTAAAGCAGTTATTTAAAAGTAGATTAGAAAACAGTTTTAAAATACATTTTAAAACACAGGATATTGTAACAGGTATGGAACATTTCCACACAAATCGTTCAGGTAATTTGTGCAAAAACAGTCTACTTCATACATTCATTAAAATATCTTGCTATTCTGCAAGATGGGGATAAAAAATGAGATTTATCTTTCTTTACATAAGAGAAGTAAGGATTTTCATTCCTAAATTGTGTGCAGTATAAGAAGGCATTGGTCACTTAGAGGAAAATGACACATTTGGGAAAACATTTTTGTATATAAAATATGCCCAATTAAGTGAAAGTGAAGTTGCAAACTGTTACAAGCCAGAGTTATTTGTCAACTTTCAGCAGGACATAAAAATGATGACTTTTACTAACTTTTACTAAGGAGTGAGAGAAATATGGCTGTTAACAATGGCTTAAATTTTTTATTCACATATTCCAAATTTAATGCCTTTTGCCATTCTCAGGTTTTTTTCTTGGTGTAGATATTGTTTATATGCCAACATAATATTTAAAAAAATCTTGTTCTCAGCAATGTGTAGGGTAGTAAACAAGATTTTACTGTATCTGATCCTACAGTAAGTTACGTGTTCTTTTTTCTTTTTTCAAAATGTTTTTATTGAGAATAAGATATCTCCAATAGGCTGAAGTTAGCTATGTGTTCTGACTACAACACGCAACATACACAGCAAATTCCTTATGGATCATCTATGAACAGCAAAATAGGAAAACACAAGATATAAGCCTGTTCACCAGCAATCCCTATGATAAAAGGTATACATCTAGACAAGGGGTTCCCAAACTAAGGCCCGAGAGTCAGATATGGCCCTCCAAGGTGATTTACCCAGCCCTCAATCAGGGTCAACCTAAGTCTTGAAAACACACAACAACAACAACAACAACAACAATCTTATCTTATCAGCCAAAAGCAGGCCCATGTTTCCCATTGAAATACTAATAAGTTTATATTTGTTAAAATTGTTCTTCATTTTAATTATTTATTATTTTAAGTGTTTTTTGCACTATAAATAAGATATGTGCAGTGTGCATAGGAATTCATTCATGTTTTTTCTACATTCTAATCCAGCCCTCCAACAGTTTGTGTAGCACAGCAGTTCTCGTTTGTGCCTGGAGGGCAGGGGACAGGGCCTGGGGTCCCATTAGCTTTAGAACCGGCCGTGCTAGAACAGGATTCTGAGGATGAGCTAGATGACTGGGGTGAAGGGCAGCTTTCCCCGCAAGGGCCTCTTTCGCCCACAGAGAGCTTGGCCTGGGAAGAAATGTGTTTTGGTCCAAGGGATGATTCAGATCACCAGGTGCAGTCTGATAGCGATCCAGGGAGTTATGAACACCCGGGAGGGAGATCTTCCCAGGAGCCCACTGAGGAAGATATGGAACAAAGCGCATGGGAAATGGCTAGGGAGGAAAGCTCTCAGGAGATAGCAACACATCTGCCGAGAGACAAGGTCGAACCTTTGATAGGAGACAGAACATCGAGGCTAGTAGGAGGGATTGGTCCCGGGCCCTAGACCGGCCGAGGTCCGTCAGCAGGGATTGGAGACGACGAAGCCTAGAGCGTTGAGGACCTCGGCCGAAGGATTAAGTATAGGATCCGTGGGAGCGAATCCTCAGTTCTCCGGCCACGTCTTACCTGAATAGGCGTGAAGCGGAGTGGGGCCTGAGCCAAGCTGTGGTCATCAAGCCTTGCCTTGCCTTGCCTTGTTCCTGATCTGCATTGGTTTGCGGAGCCTTGCCTTGTTCCTGATCCGCATTGGTTTGCGGAGCCTTGCCTTGTTTCCTGATCCGCATTGGCTGCGGAGCCTTGTCAAGCTTTTTGCCTGTTTGCTTCGTTATTTTGGACATTCTAACTTCAAGCCTTTTGAACTATATCACTTCATATTGGACTATATTCTTTGGAACTGTTTTTATACTCAATAAAGTAGTTAGCCTTCAGTACGTCTCTGTGTGTGTGATTAAGGGGCCCGCCAAGTCCGTGCATTGTCACAGTTTGAGGGACTGTGACCTGGCCCTCTGTTTAAAAAGTTTAAGGACTCTGATCTAGACATTTACAAAACAATGCCTTTATTTCACCAACTGGAAAAATAAAATATATTAGGAAAGTTTTCAAAGCTTTACTGGCTTCTCCATCAGGCCAAGATGTTAGGAGTCAAGAAAAGTAATTATGTTAGAGTGACAAGCCTACATTTTGTCTAAGATTTTACTCTATTGTCACTTAATATAGAGGGTTCTCAATGTGAGCAAAAATTTAGCAACCAAAATGGAAATTATAAGAAAGGTGGGGGCTGGTGAAAGAAAGAAATATGATTCCAGATACACTTTGGAAGAAATTTTTAAGGTTCAAGATTATTTATTTATTTATCCAAGGCTTGCTTTACCAGGTTGTTTGTTTAACATGTGCATATCAATTATTTTGAATGAAAAGTTTACTGAAACATGTTGAACTCCTCTTCTTTTTTTGTGATACAGATTATATGAGATTTCTTGTTTCCAAAAGTACAACGTATAACCGCAAGCAGAAAAAGGGGGCTCCAAAGTTGTTTGATGTGGTTCTCAAGGAAATGATTAGATTGTAAGACAGCGTTGTTTAAACAAGCCTTTAACCTCACCGGCCCATGTTTGGAATCTTAACTGTAGACCCTAGATACTGTTTTATTAGATATGTTTTTATTAGATGCTTGCTTATGTGTAGTATATATTTTAGGCTTTTATGTTTTAGCTGCTGTATTACATTGATTGTATTTCTATGAATTGTGTAAACCGCCCTGAGCCTGCAGAAAGGAGCGGTATACAAGAATGAATAATAAATAAATAAATAAAATAATTTTCAAAAGTACATGTAACCCAAAGCAGGCAAAGGGGCCTCCAAACTTTGATTGTGTCTTTTCCCAAGGAAATTATTAGCAGATTATAAGAGATTTCTAGTTTCCATAAGTACAACGTAAATCCCAAAGCAGACAAAGGGGGCTCTGAAGTGGTATGGTGTAGTTCTCCAAGGAAATTATTAGCAGAAAATCGGCTTTCCAAAGTCCAAAGTGTAACCCAAAGGGGATTGAGGTCTGTTGAAATTAAAAATCACTGCTTCAAAAAGGGAAATTGGCAGTGGCAGGCAAGAGAAGAATGCTTCTCCCAGCTGCCCTGCCCTTCTTCTCTCCCCCCACACAAGAAAGCCTCACAGGGAAGGCTTGCTTCCAGTTGGTTTCCCGAATTTGTTCCCAACCCTGTTGTTCCCTTGCAAAGTGGTGGCATGGCACCTTTCCCACCCAAGCTGCCTAGTCCCTTCCCATTCGTGTCCCTGGCTTGCAATGAAACCATGAGGTAAGCACAGGCCTTTTTAAAGGGCAATGGCTGATGTGCCGAAACCCCTCCCCACATGGTTTCCCCTCATTGACTGGAGGCAAGCATCCCAGCATGCAAGCAGCTGCTTGCCTCCAAACGCTGGGTCTTTTCAGATTCACTTCCTGAGTTGGAACAAAGATGGCTTTGAAATGGCAAGAATACTTCCAGGTTCCCAAATTGCTTCAAAATTTGAACCTAATTTAATCTGAATTATGAAGATTTCAACTGGACCTAACCATGCCTAACAGGAACCTATCCCTATTCTTCCCATCATATGTTTGCCTCTGGAACCAACTTTTCTCTAAAAACAATAATGTCCAGGAGCACATCTACTTCATTCACTGAGGCATATATTTACCTTTTATAACATCTTTATGTGAAGTGGGCTTGTACATCTTAATATATTCTTTAACCTTCCAGACCCCAGTATTGAACAATTTTCTCTTCAACAAAGAAAAGTATCTCTCCTTATTCAGGCTTTTTCAAAGCAGAACGTTTCTATCCTGATCTAATTATGGGCCAATGTGTTTGTTTGCTTTTAACATTCATTTGCAGTTATAGTTTCTGTTGCTATTCATTTACAGTACATCTCCACAAATATTTTTTCAGTAATATTTATTAGCAGTGTAGGAATAAGAAAAAAGTCACATTTGTCTACAGAGAAATTAAATATAGTACATGTATATGGACTGATACACCTTGGTCTGCTAATTTTTTGTGGGTTGATTTGTAATATATGCAGAAGTATTTCTTCACCCATACTGTATTCCCCAAGCAAAGCTTTGAATTCCAGTGAAATTATGTGAAAGCCAGTGCAATGTGTGCAAGAAAGCCCTAGATCACAGACTTTCTTGGCAATGAGACTAAATAGTCTAGATCAGCTCTGATTGAGTTTCAGTGTATAGTGTGCATTTGCACTACATACTTGCCCCATTCACAGCCAGCAAGCAAAGCCTAAGGTGCTGGCGGGGGGGGGGGATTTGAATTCCTCTGTCTGTTGTCGAAAAACGACTATGGGCCGGCCCCACTAACCGCCTGCGGAGCCCGGTCCAGAGAGTTCGTGAGTACCCTGGCGAGCCCGGAGTGACCTAGGTCTCCCAAACCTTCCTGTCCCCAGAGATCAGATTATGCTCACCACGATGCAAGGTAGAAGCCACGAAATTATTTATTCTACTCAGCTGAGAGGATGCGACCGCAATTCCCTGATTCCGTAAAGTCCGCATGCATTTACATTCAAGACATTGGTTTTTAAAGGTTACAGAACTGTCAAACATTTGAATTTCCCACCCGCCCCTTCCCGGCAGGCTCATTGATGATTGGCTGGAACGTCGGGGCCAGCTGATGGGCAGGACGCGGGCCGGCCCCGAAGAGCCTATCAGCGTCCTCCTCCATCGGCCTGTCCTGGCCAGTGGGATGCCAGTTGCCATATATGGGGTTCCGGGATGAGGGGAGTTGGGCAAGCTGTCATCAGGAAGGATTATGGAGAGCAAACAAAGGAAGTCCTTTCCAGGTGTTGACCTGGGGCGAAAGGTCCGGTGCTGGCTTTTGTTATCTGGAAGTGTATCTATCAAGTCCATATATCCCTTCCTCATGTCTGAGTCGGGAAGAAAAGGGGACCTGAGTAGGATGATCTAATCAGGTGACTGGAATGACAAAGGTCCTATGGTGGGCATTGTTCGGTTTCCGAGGCCAAACAGGGAGCCCGCTGTGTTCCATGATTATCTTTTGTCCAACACCCAAGGGCTGGTCTAAATAGTCGAAACTCAGAGATCTAGGCAGTCCTGGGAATAGTCAGGTGTGGAGACAGGAAAGAACCGAATCTCCATAACAAGGGCCTGACCAACAGTCTATTGCTCCATGCAAACACGAAGTGGTGAAACAAAGGTTTGAGATGGCTCAGGGTATAGGTGAGACATATCCTCTCAGCAAACATGGCAAAACGTAATTTCAAAGGCAACTTTTCCGGCTATCCTAGTGAGTGGGGGAGGGGGGAGGTTTACACAGGGTCAAGGGGAGACTTGTAGGGTTACATTCCTATAGCTAGCAATGGTGGAAAAGAACAGGGATACATGTGCACAAAAATGAACTCCTTTCGGTGCGGGTCTGGAACCAGGTGCCTCAGGTTTACAGCTGTCATCTCAAAACGTAAACGGGACCTCCAGCCTCCTAAGCCAAATTCACTTTACTTGCTTCCTTATAGTTCAGCCGAGCTTTTAATGCGCCCCGACTGCCTTTATGAAAATATGGAAAATGTGGGGATCCCATGCCAATAGGGTGGCCCAGGGCTGTCGAGATGCCAGGCCTGGGCACCCTCCAGCCTGGTGGGCCAAAAAAGGGGAAACTCCCCTCCTTCCCTTACGGGCCTCGAACCAGGGGCCCTCCGGTCCCCGCGGCCTCAGTCTTGCTTGCTGAGCCACCGCGGTTCCCTCCCGGGGGGGGGGTGTTCTCCCGGCGTATTTGAGACACCCGCAAGTCGGAAAGAAAAAAATAAAATTAGATTAAAAAGTTTCACGAAAGTACTGAAGGGGTCTTTCTGGGGGGGGGGGGTGAGGTCGCTGAGGTCCTGGGCCTCGAGGGAACGTGCTGTGTCCGGGAACAGGCATGTGTGGGGGAAGTTTGGGACTGTTCACTCTAGGAACGGTCTGCTGCGGGAAACTGATCTAGTTTTGCGATGGGAATTTCCAGGTTTGATTACATGTCAACAATACCAGAGCTGGTTGGGGCTGGTCAGCTGGCTTCACCAGCTCCAGACAAATGTTGCATAGAAAAATCAAGCAGTGCAACAAACTTACATAGACCTTGTAAGTAACACAGAATAAGGTATCTTCATCTTCAATCAAATGAGAAAGCAAAACATAAACTTTAGTAAATAGCTATTTCACCATAGCCTCCTTCAGAATAGCTTCTCCAAACTGCTCCCCAGAGCAAAGCCTTTGAGCATAGAGTTCCTCAGAGCAAAAGCTGAACTGTATTCTAAAACCCATACAGTTATACCCAACCAGGTCTTGGCCAAACATGCTGGCTGATCTACATTTCCAGCTGCACATAATAATTACCATTATAAGGTTTTACTTTAACACACACTTGATCCTGCTGCGACTTACTGTATCAAATGTGAGTGTAAACTGGGCCGGATAGGAATTCACACCTCCCCACACCTGAAGTGATCCTATATGTGTGTTGGGAGGGGGGGGGTCACGTACCCCGCACTGTTTTGGTTGGGTGTGGTAATTGCCTTAGAATAGAGTCATTTAAATAGGTTGTCATAAAATGGAAAAGGTGAAATAGTCCTGAGTGGCATTGTGGCACCCCTTTGATGGTGCGAAGGGTTGACTTCCATAACAGTCTGGGGCCTGAAAAGGGGGGCTACTCTTGGCCTTGGAATGAGGGTTCTCACTCTTGAAAAAAATTGAGGTTTGGGAGAGAGTGCCCTCAGGATGGCCTTCTAGTGATGATTGATCAAGGGCCAAAGATTTCTGGGTGGCCTTCCGGATCTATGGTGCTTATATGTCCTTGGAGGTGGTCAGAGGGAGTGACATCTGGCTAATAACCCAAGAATTATGTGTTTTCAGATTATCAACACTTAAGGGTGTTTTCATTCATAGGTTGTTCCAGAAATGCTAAATAAATAAATAGGCAAAAATGGCCCTTTAGATTCATTTTTATATTTCTGGTGAAACTTAAAATAATATTTGATGGCACTTTAATATAGGATCTTGAAATTTGTAGTTTGGTAAGCACAACTTCTTTTCTAAGATTCTTCTAATCAGAGTGTCTGAACACTTAAAGCCAGTTTTTAGGCTACTTTTTGAATATGTTCTAATATCATTTCCATACTTACTAGCTAGAAGGAAGGAAAAGCTTATGAAAACAAATAGTACTCACATGCCCATATCACACTCAAACTTTCTGCTCTGGTCCTTACAGGCCAACCACACTTGAGTTTTGATTTGACCTTCCTTGCTGTTTCATGCACTTCCAGCCACTCATTGAGCAAACCATTACTCCCTACCTCCATCTTTTCTTGTTCTATAACTGGTAAGTTCAGTAAGAAATATCCAGTGTTGCAGGCTATACTTCAGAGGAAGGAACTGACATAACTACATTTCAATACATAAAGGGATTATAACATTGATTGTGTCACAAAAATTGACAGGTGACTTGATGGCACACACACTCAAACCACTTCTTTGATTTGTATCTTTAAGTTTTAAAAAATTCTATGGAACTCATAGCAAATAGAGCCTCTATTTCAATGAGATGCAAAATAGTATGTAACTGTGTGCAAGCTTACAGGAGTCAGATGATATCTTTCCAAAATACTTTATTTTATATTGATGTCCATTTGACATTAAGCCACATTGGCATAAAGCTGGTCCCTCAATAACAGAAAGGGGAAAGCAATAAGACATACAAAAGCTCTGTCAAAGTCCATCCCAAATCACTTTATTAGAAGTGAAACAGGATATGAAGGAAGCAGAAGCAATTAAGAGGAAATTTCAAAAGTGCAAGTGTGCAGGCAATGTCAAGCGTGATTCCATTGACAGATAGACCTGTCAATTATAGTGCTAGTTTGCTTCCAGTCACCTTTATCCTCTCCTTGCAACTTCTCTATAAGGGAATTGTCCCAGGGTACTTCAGAAACAATTGCAAAGTTGGCATAGACAATGCCAGAATTAGATTTGAAAATGCTTAAGTTTTAATAAGCTACAAACCTTTGCTTTCCAAGTAATGAGATCTAGATGTTTCATTATTGCTTTCTTTGCTTCCCAGTTCACTTTTTAATTGGCTTTTTTCTTTGCAACAGAGTACATGATCAACATCAATATCAAAAAGACTGTGCAGATAAGTAGTATTACAAAAACTCATCAAGAGTTTATCCTGTAATTTAATGTTATATGAGTATCAAATAACATCACATAGGCATCACAACATTAGCCCAGCATATCTTTCAAACCTATTCTTTCAAGTCACGCTTGACAGGAATTGGCAAATACGGTGAATCTATTTTGAGGATTTTTTTTCAGCACCTTAGATAGTTATTTAAAGTTAGCCATACTAAAATGGAAGCTGCTACCACTGCCACCCATTATGCCTTACTCTGATTAACAAAGCTTCTTGGTTTGAGATCTACATCAAGCCTGATTCTACCTATCACTAGATACAATTAAGATATATAAATCATAGTAAAAATCTAACGTTCCTTGTTAAATGATATTCTTCTACTCATCAGTTCATAATATTTGCATTTCAAATTGTTTGTATTATTTCATTTTAATGCTGACTTCAGCATAAGCAGGGAGCACTATTAACCACAGGAGTAAATATTATTTGGTACTTGTAATTTTTAAATTGCATCAGTTATATTCTTCGGTTTAAGAGTAGCTTTTTCATTGTAATTTGAGATGCAATTTATCTTGCTATTAAAGCAATAAAATATAACTATGTACAGTACAACGAGAAAGCTTTTGCAAACCAGTGATTTCATTATATAGTGAGTTCATTGGGAGTTATTTTATATTGTTATATTTTTATTGTACTTTCAGTTTCAGGGGGAAGGTATATCAACAGATATATGTAAATGCAGGTGTATTTATTCATTTGGAAGGCACACTGATTTCTGTGAGATTTAGTTCTAGACAAATATGATTAGAATTGCAGCCACATAAACATATTCCAAAGGCCAGTTCTAAATGTACTGCATGGTTATTCACCATTTATAATATATTCTATTTTCAAATATTGGGGGGGGGGGGGGCGTGGGCGTAAAAGCACTTAGTGTTTTCATTTTGCTTCAGAATAACTAATATAAAGGCATTGTGATTTCTTTGTTTAAATATAGGTCTACCATTCTTAGATGAATAATTCAAACCATACAAGACAAATAATTCAAGAAATGCAAAGGAAAAATATGCATGTTCAGATTTTCAAGCTCCATATATTAACATTCTGACTTTAGGCGCATCTACGTTGTAGAATTAATGCAGTTTGACATCCTTTAACTGCCATGGCTTAATACTATGGGACTCTGGGGGCTGTAGTTTGCTGAGATACTAGACCTCTTTAGCAGAGAAGACTAAAGACCTTGAAAACTACAAATGGTCTGCTGAAGATACCCAGTGGGAATAAAACTTTGAAATTATTATTCTCATAAACAGAATTTAATTAAGTGGAAATATACATCTGCATTCCTCAATGCCTGATATTTATTTATTTATTTATTACAAAATAGAGCCACTCAAGTTGATATCACCTGGAAGATATTATACCTAACATTTACATTTCTGCTTCAACTTATTTATATTAACACTGAATCAAGAAGGAGATCATCCTTAAATAACATGGCTAGTAGGGGTGTGCAATTTCTTCATTAGTTGTCATAAGTCATATTAAATTCATGACATTCGTAGTTAGGGTGTGATATCTGATGAACGGGCATAGCACATGCCAAAAACTCAGCCATCAAAACTTATCCAATACTTTTTCATTTGTATTTTGTAAACCTTGGAAGCTTCCCAAAGTAAGTTTTATTTTCAGCACAAGGAAGCAAAGCAAAAACCAAGAAGTTGGCCTTTTCTGTTTAAATTAATGGCCTCTCACCATTAGGAGAGGGAAGGAGCAGAGAGAAAGCAGAGTTTACTGGGAAAGTACAGAATTCTGGGAAATGTAGTTTGGGAAGGTAAGGGGCCCTATTCCAGAGAATGCAAAAGGCCTTGCCCTAAATGATATTTCTCAGAATTCCGCTCAACATCAGAAAGCCCCAATCAGGATAGGGGAGAGATTTATCCCTCCGTAGCAGCAGCCAGCCAGAGTTCCAATAAATTGTTGAATCTACAAAGAGAAGGACTGATTGATACTTCTAGTAAGTAAATCTCTGTGCTGGGCTGGGAAGAAATCCCTAAATGGAAGCTCTATTGGTTATTATGAGAGATATTCAATGAGATAGGTGTTGTGGCTTTATTTTTTAAAAGTTTTTGTTAAAACTTTTTAAATACTCTAAAATCAGTAGATGTATGAATATTTCTGAAGGTTGGGGGAATGACCCCCTGTTATCTTGTGTCATTGTATTTTAAAAAATCAAGGAGATAGCTCTAGTGGGTTTTTAAAAATGTTATTTATGCAACCTTTGAAAATCCCCAAAAAATCCATGGATAAGTGAAACATTCTGAAACTTGTTGGGCTAACAATGGCAAATGTGTTCTACCATTGTTGCAAGTGTCACCCCAACAGCAGTAAAAATCAAGATGACCCTGAAGCTTCCCCACTTGCACAATTACTATAATGAAAAAGTAACAAAATTTTGTTACTCTCATTATAGTTATGAAATTTTCATGAACAATACTTTAGAAACATTTTAGTTATGAAACACCAACACTTTCTAATTTTGTATGAGTTTTTAAACATTTTTTTCATCGATCTAGCTAGCGGATTCAACATACAGAACCTGGAAG
The DNA here is from genome assembly GCA_030556195.1 of Anolis apletophallus. Taxonomy (NCBI): domain Eukaryota; kingdom Metazoa; phylum Chordata; class Lepidosauria; order Squamata; family Anolidae; genus Anolis; species Anolis apletophallus. The sequence goes on along the minus strand of JARBWK010000004.1, from coordinate 38,853,557 downwards.
AATGGCAATTAGAGATGAAACAGTATTTCTCAGATTTTGTTTTCAGAGAGACATTTCAAATTCTATTTTTATGACTTTCTTAAATACTCAGGGATGCAATTTAGAATTTTCCTCACATTTCCCTCATTTTTAAAATAAAAACGTTGCTCTCCCAAATTATTTAGCCTAATGAATAATAGTAGGGAAATGGCAGTCAGGCTGAAGCTGCCCTCACAGTTTCTGCCATTGCCACTTGCACTAGCAGTACAAAAGAATAAAAGCTTCAGGGGAAGAAATGAAGTCAACTGTGCCAGGGCCCCATAGCATTAAGCCATGGCAGTTAGTGCATTCAAGAGACTATTTTCACAAAGCTGTATCTATACCCAGGCACTCAGTTACCTCATTTTTGGAGTTATTATTATTATTAAACTTTATTTATATCTCGCCCCATCTCCCAGAAGGGACTCAGGGCAGTTTACATGAGGCCAAGCCACGAGTTCACGTTGAAACAATCAGAAAGATGGAAATTATTGGAAACTGTATAGGCTGCCAGATGTGAGTAATATTTTTTAGACATATGTTTGTTTTGAATAACAACATTTTCATGTGTCTATACAGAATGAATGCCTACATTTATAAAATGTGGCAATGTTTTTAGGTTGAGGGTTTTTTTGCAATATTAAATTATATGATTAAACATCAGTAAGTCTATAAACATAAATCGGTTAGTGGTATTATTTTGGCAGCAGCATGATGTGAGAGTAAAAACAGGATAGATAAAACCAGAAGTTCACTTGACTCTGAAGTCCATTGGGTAACAAAACAGAAGAAACAGAAAAAAAGCAACAATAATTACAAAACCTAATGGTAGATAGCACATTTATGACATTCATTTATTAATTTCATTTATTCAAATTTATCCGTCGCCACTCCCATCTGGCTCGAGGCGACTTACAACAATAAAAACAGCAATTACAGAAACATATACAAGATATTAAACAACAACGTAGGATTAAAAACAGTAGCCATAAAATACAGCAGTATCAAGGCCAATATACAATCAAGAAAGTCAACAGTTTTAAGAACCGATTTCCATAATAATCACATTTCCATAATAATCTAGTATATTAACGTTATCACAAAAAGGTGTGGATGATATTTATTAATATCTTATTGAGAGTATTCATAGAGTGCTCTCACACACCAGGTCCTACTACAGTTCCTTGAACTTGCTCAGTCCCCTGGGCATCAGTGAGATTGTAAAGCATGACATTGAGAAAATAAGAGATGACTTTGGAGCTCTGGCATGTCAGGTGAAGAAGTACAGCTGTCTCTTCAATACTTCATGTTTCAGTTTTGTAAGGGACACTAGAAGGTTGTCATTAGATAGTGGCATTCTGAGTAATTTAGTTGCTGAGGTTCATGCTCCAGTATTATGGCCAGTGCTTAGTTTCACCATATAACAGGATAATTTCTCTGGTGTTAATGGCATACCTTTCTTTTGCAACCTATAACTCTTGTTGCTGACAAAATGGATCACAAACAAATATTTACACTAATTGAAGAGAACCACAGTTAGAATGAGACTTGGTTCCATGAAAGCTGTGGCATAGGTTTGCTTGTAGATTGTCTGCTGTGAACCACTTTTTATGGTAAAAAGTCTGTAAAATTGAAAATTCTGCCAACTTCTAGTTCTGGTTCTATTCACCTTGACAATTTGTTTTTCTTGTGGTCAGTGGCTCTTCAGAAGGGAAAAAGGTATCTGACAACTACTTGTAAGGAAGAAGAGCTGAAAGATAAGAAAATATAAAGAACAGAAGGTAAGTTGTTATCTATTTTCATTCCTAGAGAAGCAGAAAGATAGTCCTCATCCATTAACTGACTTATTTATTTATTTATCTATCTATCATGTCAGGAACAAATCAAGGGAACAATTGTGATATATTTGAGAAAACACAAGGTTTAAAAACTTGGCATTCTATTAAATGTCCTTTGACCAGTAGCTGGCCACTTGGAGTGCCTCTGGTGTTGCGATAAGAAGGTCCTCCATTGTGCATGTGGCAGGGCTCAGGCTGCTTTGTAATAGGTGGTCTATGGTTTGCTCTTCTCCACACTCACATGTCATGGACTTCACTTTGTAGACCCATTTCTTAAGGTTGCCTCTGCATCTCGTGATGCCAGAGCACAGTCTATTCAGTGCCTTCCAAGTCGCCCAGTCTTCTGTAGCCAGGAGGGAATCTCTGCTTTGGTACCAGCCATGGATTGAGGTGCTGGGTTTTAGCCTGCCACTTTTGGACTCTCACTTGCTAAGGTGTTCCTTTTAGTATCTCTGTAGATCTTAGAAAATTATTTCTTGTTTTCATTGACTGCAAAACTGGGAGATGGGAATAATCAGGTGATTTTGAGATGTGGAAGGGATACACCAGGCAAGAAAACAAAGGCTGTATGTAGAATTATGGTGAGCAGCAATACCAAGCAATGTATGGCAATGATTGACACCATTCTAGTAATGGCATCTACAGGTTTAACACTCAACTCCTGGAATGATTCCATCAGCATGGCCTCCGAAACTCCCTTGGGAAGTCAGGCAGACAAATGTCAGCATGCTGGAAGAAGCAAAGACCACCAGCATTGAAGCAATGCTCCTACGTCATCAACTCCACTGGACTGGCCACATTGTCCAAATGCCTGATCACTGTCTACCAAAGTAATTGCTCTACTCCCAACTCAATAATGGAAAATGGAAAGTTGGTGACAGGAAAAGAGATTTAAATATGAGCTTAAAGCATAGACACTGAGAACTGGGAAGCCCTGGCCCTTGAGCTCTCTAACTGAAGGTCAGCTGTAAACAGCAGTGCTGTGGAATCTGAAGAGGTACAAATTGAGGGCAACAACAAGAACAAAACTTTATTACTGTCACTGACCAGCACAAAGCAGGCCATGGGAAGGGGAAACAGAGCTCCTCACTATTAAAAAACAGATTAGAAAACACAGTTTAAAAACACAGGTTAATGTAGCAGGTATGGAACCAAGGGGAGGAAGACTTATAGGACTGGGCGTGGCACTAAAAGGGATGGAAGGGGCACACTGCAAGTCTAGTAGCATTTCAGCTGTAACAGGTTGCTTTAACTACATTCCTGACAGGGGGTTGCCTTGCTGGGTCAACAATCTTCTGTGTAGTTTTAAGTGCTGCAGCACAAGATTTAACAACACTGTAAGTTATTGTAGTGTTAGAGTCTGAAAGTAGCAGAGTGGAGTAATATTTTTCAGTGTTCCCTGGATATTTTAGAAGCCATAGTGTAATAGATGGCGTAGACACTGAGAACTGGGAAGCTCGGGACCTTGAGCATACTAATAGGAGATCAGCTGTGACCAGTTGTGCTGTGGAATTCAAAGTGGCTCAAATGGAGGGTTAAAGGGAAAACCATGTCAAGTGGAAGGCGTGTCAAGCCAACCCTGACCGGGTCCGCCTTCCACCTGGAAACCAATGTCCTCACTGTGGAAGAACATGCGGGACAAGAATTGGGCTCTACCTAGATATCCACCAGCAAAACCCTGCACTTGGAAGGCCATCATAATCAGACAATGAGAGATTGCCTAAGTAAGTAAGTGACAAGAGATGATCACAGTGTCTGCAAGAGGGAGCTGGAAATGGATATTGAACAAGATAGTTACATTTTAAACTGATTATTTGCTAAGGTTGGTAGTGCGATTCCAGGTCCAAGGAATGATATAAAGCACATAGGTGCATAATCAGCACAGACAGTAATATAGTGAGCTGTAATAAAACACATGTGTCCCCTGCCCTGCCATATTTATTTATTTATTTATTTATTTATTTAAAACTTTTATATCCCGATCTTCTCACCTCCGTAGAGGGACTCAGACCCGCTTACAGCAAGGATTCAATGCTACAAATACCATATGCTTTAACAAGTGCTTCCAAAGAAATGGAAAACAATTGAGATGGTTTGAATATGCTTCCCCTAGTTACCAATTTGCATTCTTTCAAGATAATATCGGTCTATGATACTATGAAAACTATATCAATTATGAAAAAAATGGAGGGCCAGCTCTATCATTAGTCAGACTGAGACACCCATCACAGATTACTATCTTCTATGCTGACCATTTTCTCCTTTGCCCCCCAACCAGCGAAACAATGAGACCACACAAAATATGGGATAACTATGGGCAACTTTTATCAGTGTTACCTATTTAACTTTTCTGTGACCTGCAAACCAGTTTTAGAGGGCATGAACTTGGTGTGGAATAAACGGAGGCAGTGACCATCCAGGACATATTCCTCAGCTTACATGGACAAGACACATGGGTACCTGGATGTAATAAAACTGTTCTGATTCTAGAGCAACCACACAGGGAAATGGTACTGAGAATTATGTCCCAAGTCCAGAGGATTTATTGAGACCAGAACTCTCTCCATTCCAGGACTATTTCCGTTCACCCTCACCTTGGTTGTTTAAACTGCAGTTGAGGGTTTCCATTCCTGGCTTCCACTGAAAAGGAATGCTGTAAGTGTACACCAAGATGTGAACCCATCCCTATGTCCCACGTGATAGCCTATTTAAGACCCACGAGCACCAATTAGTACACTGTTATCGGGCGGGAGGGTGGGGTAGTGCCAGTTCTCAAGTGAGCTCTAGGGTGGGACCATGTGGCTGAGCTAGCCCCATCCCCAAAAATAGTCCTGGCAGAAACTATTTTTCTCCTGTTCTCTCTTACTGGAAGTGAGCTAATTCCACCTCCTCACTCCCAAGCAAATGGGCTGGAAAGCTAATTGCTTCTACAGCTGTCCGCCAGACTTAAAAGTTTCCTTTGGAAGATTGGTTTGTGCCTGTAATAATTGGATAAGGATATACAAGAACGAGAATGAGAATATGCAAGGGCAAGAATATACAGCTGGATGGATAAACACCATGATATTGAATGAGTAAATCAAGATCAAATTACTGTAAGTAAAGTGGAAATGAAGGTGGATGGAAGGTCAAGACCTGACAAGGAGGATGCTCCATTGGCTTAAATGGCTTTTGTTGTGGTGAAGACCTCTGGCTCCATGGAAAGTTTCTATTAAAAATAGTTATCTTTATATATTCATTGGATTAAAATGGATTTGCAGTCTTGTACTCTAGCACAAAGATCTTCCCTGAGAATACCCTTCTGGGTTATAAATTAAAGCTTTAATTGCAATGTCATCATCTTCCCTTATTGTGTTTTGATGGATTTATAGGTCCCCTTGTGCATTCAGGACAAACCATGCAGAACTAATACTACCAGGTGGAATAACATTCTGGTGCAGGGCAAATGAAAGACACCTAAGTTAAGCAGATTCCCTATGCTTTATATCAACGGAGCAAAATGTACTTTCGCAATGAGAATATAGCAGAAGGCACTGAGCAAAGAAAAAGTATACAGTTATATTACAAAATTAAGAAACCGAATACCTCAGATTCATGTGCATAAACCAAAATAAGACTATATAGATTGACTTCACATGTGTAAATTAGATTTTTTAAAATTTCAGTTACTTTAAAAGCATATCTTGAGCTAAATTGTTATCTACTTTAGATTGTAAAATGATGATGCAGATTTTATTAAACTTACATTAAGTTTGATTTCAAGTTTATTGCGAATGAATGTACCAATTTCATGTGTGCTGTATTTAACTTTGAAATGAGAGAAGATATAGCATTTCTCCAAAATGCTTCACAATTGTTTATATTGAAATTTATTGAACAGCAATAATGTCACATTCAACAACATTCTTCATTTACTATCATTTAAATTAAATTATTTAATTTTCCTCATCTTTCACTTGACATGGGAGCCAAGATGGCCTGCAACAAAATTAAAACAAGTTACGGATTAAAAGTTAACAAAAAAATTAATAAGCTATTATATGAAAACACTAGTAATTTAAAATAGAATAATACCATTTAAAATACATAATAAATACACCCCATTAAAATAACCTGTACTACTACCAATCAATCCTTAAATGCCTATGTAAATAAAAAGGTGACATTCACTAAGGCAGTTATAAATGTGAAAATTACTGGGTAGCAACTGCTATGAGCAACAGGAATATGTTCCTCCAACAACTGAGAAGAAGCCGATTAAATTTCTCATCATTTCCCTTGAGTGATATCTACTACAGCAGACATAAGCAGGGCCTCTTTCACAATTCCTCTTCACAACTGCAATCAGTCATAGGCGGAGATGTAAAAATCAGTGATCTGCTTCTCAATTCACAGGGAGACAGACTCTCAATAATTGCAGCTGTTGTTGCTGAGTAAGTGGGATTTGGAGGATTTTCACAGTTCCTACATCATCCGGAATAGATCATCTGTAGGCATGGACTAGGGTGTTATCAATATGCTGACGATACCCCAATATATTACTCTATGCTTTCAAAAACAGCTTCAACTAAGGATAGCATGTCTCCTCTGAATGAATCTACTAAAGATGTAATAACACTATGCTGACACTCTGAGACCTAAGGAACCCAAATATCCACAATCTATAGCATAGTAGCAAAATAGACTCAGTTAAATTGCATAGTGAAAGCCCAAAAATACATGGGCTAAGTAAATAGTCAATAATAGTGGGCCCACTAGTGAAGTCACTCCATGCTACGCACGGCTATGAATTTTGGCAATAAAATATATGAATGATACTTGAACATTATGGTTTTCTTTCCGGTATATGCTTTTGACTATTGGAAAATTGCAAAGTGTGGACCACAAGTGAAAGAACCCATAGGATTGCTGGAGATTGTTCCTGACATCAAACTACATCGGATAGTACTGTGCACACTTACTTTATAATTTGAGGATATCATTACATCTTTCCTTTACATTTGGACCAGCACGGAACCCACCACTTCCAGATTGTTCGTGTGGATTGCCATAGTCTCGCGAGGTTTGACCATTACCAGAGTACTTATACAGAACACGCAGTCTCTGCATTATTGACTATTTACTTAGCCCCTGTATTTTTGGGCTTTTTAAAAATGCAATTTACCCGTGTCTATTTTGCTACTGTGTTATACATTGTGGATATTTGGGTTCTTTAGGTCTCAGAGTGTCAGCATAGTGTTATTACATCTTTAGTAGACACACAGTACTTGGCATTTATTTGACACTTTGTAGTATTTTGCCCTGGTCTATGTGTTTGTAGTTTCATAAGCAGCTCCTTGTGTTTTCCTCTGAATGAATGCCTGGGGGAGGTAATGGGCTAGATGAGGAAAAACAAATTTTGTGTTTTGAGATAATTTTAAACAACTGATTTTAAAATAGATTTAATTGACTTAAGTGTTTGTGTAGGGGCAGAATATAAATGTTTCAAATAAATAAACTGAACCAGACAAAACAGAGGTGCTTGCCATTAAGGGTCCTAATCTGGAGATGGGGTTACACTTCCTCTGAAATAATGTATTCACAGTTTGGGGGTGCTCCTGGATCAGTCTTTTTAAATGTCAGCCCAGGTAGTTTTTCAAGTCGCTCCTGACACAGAAAAAAGAAGCCCAGGTAGATGTGATGGTCAGGAGAATTAAGTACAGCTATATGCACTCTCACCTAGCTGCTAACATCCACCCTGTCAATGTGCTGTTCGCCATCTCCCCTCCAATAGTTTGTTTAATTTTAGAGACTCATAATGAGTTTTAAGGACTTAATATGTTTGTAAGTATGTGGATTGTGTTATGTCTTGTTTATTTAAGTTGTTTTATAATTTATTGAGTTGTTTTTGATTTGTTTATATATAACTATTTACATTGAATGTTTGCCACTATGTATTTTGTTGTAAGCCGTGCTGAGTCCTTTCGGGGAGATAGAGCAGGCTATAAATAAAGTTTCATTTTATTTCATTGCTTTGCAATTTCATACATTTACAAGGCTCGTGGTGCAAATATTTCAAACATGCACATGCTTAAAATTCACATAGCCAATCAAATATGTATGCATGGACAAGGCACACTTTTTGTACATTATGCATAACATTTTATACCTGTATTTTCAGTGCTTTTTTTTTGCTTAGTGTAGCTTAGATGCATGTACTGCCTTGGTCAGCCTCAGGCTCCTGATACTCTGTATTTATTCATTGATTTTATCTATTTAATTTATATCTTGCCTTTATCCCAATGTGATTCTCGAGGCAGTTTACAGTATATATTAAAACATAATAAAACTAAAACAAAGTCGAGTACAAAAGTTCATTAAACAAACAATTAAATGTTTTTATGAAGCTCTCAAAGCAGTGTTTGGACCTACTTATCAGGTCCAAAGCCCCTTATACAGTACAGATGGTCAAACACTAATTACTGATAAAACCTCCATCCTGAACCGATGGGCTGAACATTTTCAGGGTCTCTTTAATGCCAGCCGAGTAGTCCAAGGTTCAGCTATCCAACACATGATACAACAACCAATGAAAATGAACTGGACACAGCTCCCACTCTGGAAGAGACCATTGAGGCCATACAGCAGTTGAAAATGGCAAGGCAGCTGGATCGATGGAATCCCACCTGAAGCTTGGAAACAGGGAGGTCATGTACTGCATGCTAAATTCCACGAGCTCCTTGTGAGTTGCTGGGAAAAAGGTGAACTGCCATCAGATCTCCGAGATGCAGTTATCATCACCCTGTATAAGAAAAAGGGAACAAAATCCGATTGCTCAAACTATCGAGGTATAACACTGCTCTCCATTGCTGGAAAAATCCTTGCAAGGATACTCCTGAACAGATTAGTTCGGCTATTGCAGAAGAACTTCTCCCTGAAAGCCAATGCGGCTTCAGAGCAAATAGGAGCACCACAGATATGGTTTTTGCCTTAGACAACTGCAAGAGAAATGTAGAGAGCAGAACAAAGGACTCTATGTAACATTTGTCGACCTCACCAAAGCCTTCGACACTGTGAGCAGGAAAGGTCTGTGGCAGATCCTGGAACGTCTAGGATGTCCCCCCAAGTTCCTCAAAATGATTGTCCTGTTACATGAGGGCCAGCACGGTCAAGTCAGATATGGCGATGCTCTCTCGGAGCCCTTTCTCATAACTAATGGAGTGAAACAAGGTTGTGTTCTTGCACCAACCCTATTTACAATCTTCTTCAGCATGATGCTCCAAAGGGCTATGGCAGACCTACAAGAAGAAGACGGCATATATATACGCTATCGTACTGATGGTAGCTTGTTCAACTTAAGCCGCCTGAGGGCTCGCACTCAAGACTCTAAACTATCTAGTCCGTGAGCTACTTTTTGCTGACGATGCTGCCCTTGTCGCCCATTCAGAAGCAGCCCTGCAGCGCCTCACATCCTGCTTTGCAACAGCTGCAGAGCTGTTTGGGCTGGAAGTCAGCCTGAAGAAAACAGAAGTCCTCTACCAGCCCGCACTACAGGAAGAACACCACCATCCTCACGTCAGCATAGGCACATCTGTGCTTAAGTCCGCTCAGCAGTTCACCTACCTGGGAAGCATCATCTCTTCAGACGCCAAGATTGACAAAGAGATAGATCACAGATTATCAAAGGCATATAGTGCATTCGAAGGCTTCACAAAAGAGTCTGGAGCAACAAGCACCTGAGACAAAGCACCAAAATCAGTGTGTACAGAGCTATCATACTGTCCATTCTCCTCTATGGGTCTGAAACATGGGTCACCTATCGCCAACACCTACGACTCCTCGAGCGCTTTCATCAGCGCTGTCTTCGCACAATCCTAAACATACAGTGGACCGACTATGTGACGAATGTTGCTGTCCTTGAGCAAGCAGGGATCACCAGCATTGAGGCCATGCTATTGAGAACACAGCTGCGCTGGGCAGGACACGTCTCTAGGATGGAGGACCACCGCCTCCCAAAGATACTACTCTACGGTGAACTCGCCATGGGTCAGCGCAAGAGAGGCGCCAAAAAAAAGAGATATAAGGACTCCCTGAAACAACATCTCAGGCTTGGCCAGATTGATCACCAACAATGGTCCACCCTGGCCTCACATCGGGAGGCATGGAGAAGCACTATCCACAATGCTGCGGCCTCTTTCGAGAAGACACGCCGAATGGGTCTCGAAGAGAAACGACAACGCAGAAAGAACCGCAACTTGGAAAAAACATCACCCAAGGAGACTTTCTGCTGCGCTTTCTGCAACCGAACTTGCCTATCTCAGATTGGCCTTTTTAGTCATCAACGCGCTTGTAAAAAGCGTGGGATGAGTCCTTCCTGAATCTTCGTTCGCGAAGTAATGCCGAGAGAAATGGGTAATCTAATTGTAAGCATTAATTTAAAACAATTTGAAAATTTCTTTGTAAAAGAAAGAAGAGATAAATTCTTATCCAGCCATTTGCAATTCTTGTCTACCTTCCACTGGTTGCTTGAACTATCTCTTTGGTCAACTGATGGTTCCTTTTGTTTCTGTTTTAATTTCCTGAACATTATTCACTCTGGAGCCTTTTCTGAAAGTGTATAGATAATTGGTTATACCAATTATTTATAATCATTGCACTGTTTATGTAAAGTCACATAATGTGGAAAACAAGTGTTCCAAAGCAATATAAAACCTAAATTAAATTAAAATCAGCCTAATCAGTACAAGAGGATGAAACAGATCAGCCAGTATATCTCTGGTCCGCATTGTTATTAAGTTGCATTATACATTTGTCTGCAGCAAATTAAACTAGATTTTTAAAGAAAAAAATGAAGACTGATCTTGATTATTCCCTCTACTAAGCCAGAAAATTGATTTAACCATACATGCGAAACCAGCTTTTAAAACAAAACAAAACAAAAAATCCTTACAATCTTAGAACCACAAATTTGATGAAAATACTTTAAAGTAACCCTGACCAGCAACCTTGTAAGAATTGACTATTTTGCTACTGCTGTATTGAGAATGGGACTTATGCTGCCCACAAAATCATCTACTGCAGCTACTGGAAGATTAAGATCAGTGGCTTAAATAATGGAGACCTTGTGGGAAAAGGCAGTGTGACAGTTTTAAGTGAAATTCTGCAAGAGCAATCAACAGCAACATTTTATATACAGCCCTGGCATTCACGGTGCACTTGTAAGCACATTTTTCTTTGTGGGAGTAAAACTCACTGTATGCAACTGGGGTAAACTTCTGGCTAGTTATGTAGCATCCATACTATAGGCATTGTCCAAACAGGTAGACAAATGAGCGAAGTGTCCAATAGGGCATGTTGCAGATATGTGTGTTTCAATAGGGACTGTGATCTCAACACTTTGACCCAAAGTCATACATCCTAAATCCCCTTTTGACTTTTGCATTTTCTCACACCTTTGTACCCACAAGAATGTTGTTTGGTGCTTTCCCAGATTTGTATCTCTTCAATTATAAAGTGTTAATAATTCTTTCTTATTAAATGTTATTATTGAAAGAAGGAGTTTTAAACTAAAAATATATGTATTTTTGTATTTGCCTTAGTTCAGCTTAGCTTTGGACTGAAGTGCCCCAAATTTTCTTAGAAACTGAATTTAGTCCTTCTGACTGGCTGTGTTGCTGAAATGGACCAGCATGAATAACATTGCTGTTGAACACGCCCAGCTGATCCTGCGGTTTACTACATTCGCAACCCAGATACAAGCACTGCAAGCCCACACAGCACACCCACCTCTGTGTGTAAAATACCCCCATAGTATTTCCAGAAAAAATTGATGTGACCTGGGGAATTTTTTGCAGACAGTTTTCAAGTTGGATTTCTGATCAGTCTGTTGTCAGGAGCTGCTGCTGGGTGGGCCACTCCACTGTAAGAGCAACACAGCCCTCTGCTGGACAAATTTGCTGAATTCAGCCAATAGCTTCATGCCATGTATTCTGACCTATAAAACAGTGGTTCTCAACCTGTGGGTCCCCAGATGTTTTGGGCTTTGGTAAACTGGCTGAGATTTCTGGGAGTTGTAAGTCAAAACACATGGGGCCCACAGGTTGAGAACCACTGCTGTAGAAGCTGAGGCAGCAAATCATCATACTTGAGAATTCAAAGAAAGCAACAACTCAGTGGCTTAATATATGAGTGACTTCAAATTAATTACTTAAGATTTATGATGGAATGAAGCAACCAACATAGATCAATTTCAGTAAGCTTCATCAAATGATGTTCTGGATTAACTGCTCAAACTGAATGTCCCAACATCTTGCTGGAATACAACCGTGCTTACATATTGGTGCATAGCCACAGCAGAGGAAGTCCAGAACTTGTGTCAGGTCTGTGCTAGCCTTGATAATGCCTATGCAAGAACTGATTCCTCTTGAAGAGGCTTTACATATTGGGGGTACTCACCTTCAACTTACCAAGGGAGGAAAGGTGCAGAGAGAGCTTATGTTTGTACTATGGGGGCAAGGGAGAGGGGTATTAAACCCTTGTAATACCGAACTGCTGATCTGAAGGTTGGCAATTTGAATCTGTGGGATGAGGTGAGCTTCCACTCTTAGCCCTAGTTTCTGCCAACCTAGCAGTTTGAATACATGCAAATATGAGAAAATCAATTTGGCGGGAAAAGGCAAAAAGATGCTCTATGCCGTCATGCCAGCCATATGACCAGGAGGCGTCTGATAGGAAAGCAAACAGGGGCCCATTGTGAGGAGGCTGAATTCTTTCCCCCCATCATCCTGGGACTGGAGTGGCTACAAGCTAATGATCCTCACATTGGGTGGTCCACAAAAATGATCACTTTTTTGTTGTAAGACTCATGTTTTGTTGTAAGACTCATGTTCTCATGATACCTAAAACCTTCACAGTGGAAAAATTAAAAGACACTGTGACTGATGTATCTAGGAGTATACACAGTATGTGGATGTGTTTGATGAAAAGGACGCATGAGAACTGCTACCTCATTGATCCTATGATTATGCAACTGCCCATGTTCCGGGATCAAGATTCCACTAGCCCACACTTATCCACTTTCTGAAGCAGAGCTAGCAGTGGGGGAAACTAAAGAAGAATTTCATAAGGCCCTGTTTCTCACTTGTAGCTGCTTCCATCTTATATGTTAAGAATGTATTCAGAGAAGTGAATCTATGCAATGACTACCACAAGTATAACCAGCTCATTACAAGGAATTGTAACCCTTTGTCTTTCATTTCTGAGATCTTATAGAGGTTATGAGGTGCTGAGGTTTTCCAAAATTGTCCTCTGCAGAGTGTACAGTCTGTTGGGTACCCGGGAGGGTATTGACTGCAAGTCAGTGTTTGTTCCCAGTACCTTGAATACAAAGTCACACCCTTAGGATTTACAAATAGTCTTCCAACATTTCATGAATAAGGTGTTCAATGACCTGATGGATTTTTCATTATCCATCACAGCAATATCCAATTGTTCTGCTCATCCTTCACAGAACATGTGCACCATATGCAACCTGACTCTGAAAATGTGATCTAATACTAAGCATGCCAAATATGAGTTTTAAAAAACCACAGTTGACTTCCTTGGCCATCATATTTATTTTACTGGCAATGCCCTGGCAATGTGGAGACTACCTTGAAGAGATAACCTTGCTGCAAAAGCAAAAATGTACAATGCCCACTGAGATTTACAAATGATTGTTGGTCCTTCATACCCCAGCTAGCCAAAATTTCAGCATCACTGACAATCCTTTTTTGGAAGAAGGCATTATCTGTGTAGAAGAAAAAGGATCAGAAGGCCTTAGACACTTTGAGGGCAGCATTTACAGTATACCTCAACTGCTGCTCTCAACATGGCCTTTTGTGTTAGAGACCAACACCTCCAATGTAGCCTTAGGAACAGTGTTACTGTTGACTAAAAGATCTAGTTTAAATCCATTGGTCTACAGTTCCCATCCCCCTTCCAAGCTGTTTCAAGCTGTGTGGGCCCCTGTGAAGTATCAGGCAGCCCAATTTGGTGGGGAAGGGGCACAGGGGACAAAATTACATGGCTGCCCTGAGCATCAAAATCACTGCACAGTGTGTCACCATTTCTACATTATTAAGACATACTGTATCTGAATTTAAAATACAACTGATTTTGACTTGGGCTATGTGGCTGCTGTCCCGCCATGCAGTTAGCTCAGGACAGCTGTTTGTAGACTCCATGTGGCTCAAAACGAGCATTTTTATGCCAGTTCCAGTAAGATTTTGTGGCTGTATGGGAGAGTCCATAGAGATCATTTTGGAAGCTTGGCAGCAGCTCAATTGCCTGGAAGAAATATTTGTGGGCACTTTATGGAAATTATTCATAAATTTACTCATTGTTATTGTCAAACGACTTAACTCATTTTGCTTTACTTTAGGTGTGGATTGTGTAATGTTTAAGGCAAAACCAAAAATAAAGTGAATAAATGAGTTGTTCAGAGAAGAGTGTAAAACGATTTGTCAGAGAGGACAGGGGATTTATAATTGTAGCAATCAAGTGAACTATTCGCTTTTTTTGTCTTTTTATTTTATTTATTTATTTAATCTTACAAAATTATTGGTGGTTTTCACAGTGTAGTAGCAATAGCAGAGCTCTGATCTCCCCTTTTTTCTATTCCTATAATGGTTCCCAGAGGGGTTTCAATGTCTCAGCGGATATTACCCTCTTTCCCAGAGGTGCTCTGAAAGGGAAATGTGTGGCAGCTGGCACCCTGATGATGCTGTGTCACCAAATTGTAAACTGGAAAAGGAGAGAGAGAGAGAGAGAGAGAGGGGGGAGAGAGGGAGAGAGGGGAGAGAGAGAGAGAGAGAGAGAGAGAGAGAGAGAGAGAGAGAGAGAGAGAGAAATACAGGGTTTCCTTGTATATAATCACACACCAATTCATACGATGGCAACAGCGATTTTACGCCATCGTGATACCTTAACAATGAAACAAAACATAATTGTAATTATTGGGAGGAAACAAGGGTTCTTAATGAAAATCAAATCCCTCTACCCAATCAAATTTTAGAAATATGTGTCTCCTGTAGCCTTCTGAAACAGTAGCTAATGGGACTGTGACAAAGTCTCAAGGGGGCAGTTCTTCTCTACCTGCAGTGTATCATTGGTGCAAAGTAACAATCACTTCTGTCCATGTCACATTTTCAGCTTCTGAAATTTATAGCTAGAGCTCTGAGTATGGAACAGTGATGCTGAAAATAATGAGAAGAGTATGTCCGCTGTTATAATATTTTCTCTGATGCACATCAAAAGAAGAGAAGCTGCATCTATGACACAAACACTGGAGTACATTTACAATGTATTGCATTGGGAATGAACATATTTTGGGTGCATAAAAAGCAGGAGTTGTTTGTCTTGTTCACTGCACACATTGCAATAAAACATAAATCTTTCATTTGCTGCCTTGTCTCTAGCATTAGAGGAATGTATCATACCCTGAGAGTGGTGGGGGTTTTTTTACAGGAGAAAATGAAGACGTGCTCGTTCTTTCAGAGCAGGATTCTAATGGATTGCTTGTTCAATAGAGAAATAAGGACAAGAGGGCTCCCAATGAAAGAGAATTTGTCTTCAGTATATTTTTATGAGCACCCTGTGAAGGAAAAAAACATGCTTTGTGTGACTTCATAATCATTCTCTGTTTCAGTTTCTCTATCCAGACTTCAGAGTGATATTGTAAAGCATGCCTGAATTAAATGAATCCCTTCATCAGGAAGGAGTCTATACAGAAAGAGTAAATAACAGTTGGGAGTTTTCATTTTGTCTTAGTCTGTAGAAGACTTTGGAAATTGTATTCCACATATTTTATGGATCCACATATAAGATTATAATTGGATCTTGAAAGTATTGTCTTATATTATTCTATAGTCATGGGCACATTGAATAAATACATAGTTTCTTATTGTTATGGGTTTTTTTTGCATTTCATTCAATAATTTACCTTTCCCCCCCAAAGGAACAACACCCAATAAAATTTCCTTGCACCAATGGCTAAATGAAATGAGACTATTTGACATCATTAACCTGTCATTATTTCTTTAAGACCTTTAAGACATATGTCTTGAATACATACATATATTATAAATGTTGTGCATTTATTATTTAAGAAATGTAAACACAAATTTGGATAGTAACTTTTTAGACATAGTTGTGTTGCACTTAAAACTAGTTAAGTTACTCATTACTCTGCCCCCCTCCTCAACGGGTCATTCCTTCTTGCCTTTTCTGTAATCTAGAAACTTGCTGGGATAATCATTACTACTGCCAGTGTTGCTATTGTATCACTGAAATATACAGGAAAATGTTCTCTGGATGCCGCCATCTCTGATCAGGATTACTGTGAATGGAGTACCCTGCCTGGGCTCCCCTTCTTATATTCATCCACACAGGCAGAGTGTAGCAGACACTGTAGCTGGCACGTGCAGTGCACACAGATGCTTTTGGTAAGCACATGGGGGCAATCATTCAGCTCTCTCTCTTTCACTCTCTCTCTCTCTCTCTCCCTCCCTGCTTCCCTCCCTCCCCCCTCCCCCAATATCTTTTTCTAAATCTATTTTGTGAACTGGATTCATTTATGCAAAGAAATGCTTCTGCCTCTAAAATCATTTTAAGCTAACCTAATGATTCATACATCTGTATAGAAGAGTCAGCTTTGCAAAGCAGACACTTCTCTATGCTTCCACTGATTTTCTCTCCTTCTGGAAGAGACAGCAGCCTCATTTGGGCAGGATTAAGGAAAGCAATAAGAACAAGGCATATTTGAAAAGAAATACCAAAAAAATGCAACTAGCCTAAATCTATAGTGACACTCTTACATCCCCTCTGAAGCAGTATTGCTTCCTCCAGGAACATCATTCTAAGGTTTTGATTTCACTGTAAGGTAAAATGGTGCCACATTAATTTTTCTTGTGCCTTCTTCCCTAATTCTCTCTTCTTCCTCCGTTGATGCTATCTCCTCTGTTCCTTCCTAGTTTCACAGTGCCCACAGGAATAGATCAAATATTTTGTTGAAGGCTTTCACAGCCAAAAGTGTTGTGTGGTTTCCAGGCTGTACGGCCATGTTCTAGCAGTATTTTCTTCTGAGGCTGGCATCTTAAGTGGATCCTCTGAAGATAGCAGCTGGAGAAAATGCTGCTAGAACACAACTATACAGCCTGGAAACTACACACCACTTCATAGATCAAAGATGCCACTACTCGTGTCACATTGTGCCCCCCCCCCCAATTTCTCAGAATAAATTACAACACATTGAATAACAACTAATACTTTGTTCTCCATATAATTTATTTTTTCCACAAAATAAAAGGTTTTTTGTTTTTGTTTCTATGCTTTGTTTGTTGTTGTCACTTTGGTAATATAACATAGAATCACAGAATCATAGAGTTGGAAGAGACCACAAGTTCAACTCCTGTCATGCAGAAACAAATCCAGCTACTGCTTATAAACTTGCATAGAAGGAGATTCCACCATGCTCTGCAGCAGCAGCATAATCCATTGCTGAACAGCTCTTTCCATCAAGAAATTATTCCTAGTGTTTAGGTGGACTCACTTTTTCTGCTATTTGAATGTATCCTAGTCTCCAGAACAGCAAAGCACAAACTTGTCCCCTCCTCAATATGACATTCTGTCAAATATTTAAACATTCACAAACACAGAGGAAAAAAGCAAACAATCATGCAATATACAGAATGCTGTGTGCAAAAATGAGTACCAATCCTGTGTGTACATAAGCTAATACTAAGAGTAAACTGGATTGCAAGCCACCAATGTTGTAAATATATGATAAATATACCAATCCAAAGTTATCCTACTTGCTGTAGGAACTATAGGAATAAAGCTGCATCTCAATCGGGGCTACAATGAAGCGTCTTTGCAGCCAGCCGATGGTATTTGGGGTATATCCAGACCAACGTCCTTACATGAAATAAGATACATTAATTAGAATAAGCTAACACATAAATAATATTTCACCAATAGTACTGAACCACTGATGTTCATGCACCAAAAAGCGCCAAGCAGTAACTTACATTCTAGGCAGCCCTTGCTTGCCAATAATCAATTCCATGGATGAATTGGCATCACAGTGGGAGCATTCGGTGTGTCAGCCTCAGGAGTCCGGTAGGGAACAGTAGGTGGCAAAGAAAGTTCACAAACTATAGCACAGGACCTAAGGTCCCAGTAATTATCAAACAATCAAGTAACAATAAAGCCCCCAATGGGGTTGCCGTGTTGGGAATGAATATAGAGTCCAATCAAAAGTCCATAAATCAAAAGTCTTTCTTTATATATGTATATTCTAAGTGCCAAAATAAACAATCCGTCACTGATGTGAATTAAAGGTGTAGGCACTTCTGTGATAAACAGTTATAAATCAATAATGCATACACGATATATGCAATTCTTTCCGGAATCACCAAAGTCCAATCCCACGAGCCCGGGAATCCAATCTCATGACAGTTCGATGTATAGGGTACCGGGGGTGGCTAAGACAATAAGGTAGGATATACACAGCTGACGAGGACCATTAATTGAGGAATCCCATCTCTCGTTTCGACCGTATTGACCGGAGTCAGTCTTTCTCAAGGCTTAGTGTTATCCATTTTATCAGTTCCCATTGAAAGGTACCCAAGCAGCATTCAATAATTCTGAAACATAATATCAATCAATTAGAAACTATCCATGTAGGACGGACCAAACTTGGTCCCGAAGGCAACTCAATTACATTCAACACAAGGATTGGATCCAATGACCCCTTACAGTGAGAATAAAATTTCAGTATTGCACTATACATTTTATACATAACAACCATAATAATACACGTACAAGTACCACCACATGGCAACGTAGAAACGTATTTGCATCAGGCCGAAAAACGCTGGATAATTTCCCTACGGACTGAGTTGCCCTCCGGGCTAAATGAGGGTTTAACTGTAACGGATTTATTTCATTAGGATCAGGTTGAATTAATTTAATTCAATAGAACCCCTCCTGGTGTGAAAGGGAATATAATCCTGTGAGTAGCTCTACTAGTTGCTTTTTACCAGAAGCCCTTCGGCTACATCGGGATTGGCCCTTGTACTATAGGTATGCCCCATCTCCTGTCTGTATTATTATGGTTGTTATTATGTATAAAATGTATAGTGCAATACTGAAATTTTATTTTCACTGTAAGGGGTCATTGGATCCAATCCTTGTGTTGAATGTAATTGAGTTGCTGTCGTACCCATGGCCCTGAAGCCCCCCAAGAACCCTCCAGACACGGGACTAGGTTCAAAGCTTTATTGAGAATAGGTAGGTATAGGAAAGAGGTTGGAGGCAATCTTTATAGTGTCTCCAACTGGCAGCCAAAACAGGATTCAGCGGGGGTGTGAGTGCTCCGCAGCAAAAGGAGCATGAGCAGAAAACGGGAACACAAGCCGGATGCAAAGAGTCTCTTAGGATCCCAGCCGAATCAAGTCAGGCAGGGACGAGCTGCTTTAAAGGCAAAGAGTTCAAAAGGAAAAAGAGTCTTTGACAGGAGCAGGAAATTGCAGGGACCAAAATAGCATCCCGAAGTAAACTAGAAAGCCATTGTCTTTAGCCGGCAACAGGTTACATCCCATGGACATCAATCCTGGAGTGAATCCTGGCGGCCTCGGCTTGAAAGGCAAACCGCTCTGAGTCTTTAGTTTAAGAACAAAAGCACGATTAATGCAAAAAGGGCTCAATTGCCAGAGGCGAAGACACAGGTGATGACTAGTGGTTCAAGTCTTTAAATTGCTAATGACTGGCCATTAGCACCATGATGCAGGGCAGCACTTAGAGACCAAAAGGCCTACCTGTAGCAAGAAGGCTTAAGTTGTCAACAAGATTCCCGGCAGGGCTTGACAACTGTAGCAAAAAGGCTTGAGTGCCTCTGTAGATTATATCCAAAGGAAAACAGTGGCAAGGTGATCCCTTGCCAGGAGGAATCCAAGCGGGAGGGAACCGAAGGCAGACCAGATACAAAGGAAAGTCTCTTAAAGGTTCCCAACCGGGTTTACTTGGCAGAAGAGGTTTTTCTAACAGCAATTGAGTTCAGCGGCTTGTAAAGTATTTGCATGAGCAACACAGGGACGTGGCAGCGTGCAGGATCAGGTCAGCTGATGCTGACAGCCAAAGCTTCTGGAAGGCCATCGGCCTCTCTTACAGGAGCAAACCGGAATGCAAGGTAAGCCGGCAACATGGGAGTTCAACCCAGTCAGACTGGGGCCCATGAGGCTTAGATGCATACTGGAACCGGGCTGGAAGCAGGGAGATCAAGGCACAGGTGACTGAGTCTCTGTGGCATGGCTTAACGTAGGATCCAAGCAGGAAGCATGGAGGTGCAATCCCAGGCAACTGGTTTCCTGGAAGAAGAGTTGGAAGGTCCACACGGCTAAGTCCCCAGGACAGATGCTGCGGTCCGGTACGGTGGGGCCAGGTCCATGACGGTAGAGCTTGCCATCAGGAACAGGGCCGGAAGGCCCCAAGCCCAGAGCAGGGATCCGGGAGCGTGGTGTAGAATCCGATGTTGATGAATGAACAAAGTCCCATTCCAAGGGTCCACTTGATATAGGCAATATTACTTTGAAGTTGCGACGCAACCCCTCGTGATCTGGTTTCTCATAACATCAGACATCTGTTCCTTCCCTTCTGGGGATGTAGTATCGCTCTGGAATGTGTGGGCAATTAATCTTGCAGCTGTGGCCGGGGAACAGTTGAAAGGATCCCTCCCTGAGGTCGAATAGCGGTTGGGAAAGTTCCTCCCTGACACGGCGTTATCGGAAGGCAGGGTGGAGAGGTGAAACCCGGGTTTGTTTGTCCTTGAGAGCTGTAAGAGCCAGAGGCCTCTGGAAAGCGGCAGCTCTGTTAACAAAGGAAACTTTGGTTCTTTGGAAGCATGTGGCTTGACATGAGTCTCAGGGAGGGCCGCGGCTGACGCAGGGATCAGGCATGGGTGTGACAGTTGCCTTTGGGACCAAGTTTGGTCCATCCTACATGGATAGTTTCTAATTGATTGATATTATGTTTCAGAATTATTGAATGCTGCTTGGGTACCTTTCAATGGGAACTGATAAAATGGATAACACTAAGCCTTGAGAAAGACTGACTCCGGTCAATACGGTCAAAACGAGAGATGGGATTCCTCAATTAATGGTCCTTGTCGGCTGTGTATAACCTACCTTATTGTCTTAGCCACCCCCGGTACCCTATACATCGAACTGTCGTGAGATTGGATTCCCGAGCTCGTGGGATTGGACTTTGGTATTTCCGGAAAGAATTGCACATATCGTGTATGGATTATTGACTTACAACTGTTTATCACAGAAGTGCCTACACCTTTAATTCACATCAGTGACGGATTGTTTATTTTGGCACTTGGAGTATACATATATAAAGAAAGACTTTTGATTTATGGACTTTTGATTGGACTCTATATTCATTCCCTACACGGTAACCCCATTGGGGGCTTTATTGTTACTTGATTGTTTGATAATTACTGGGACCTTAGGTCCTGTGCTATAGTTTGTGGATTTGGCACTCCCCTGTTTCAGTGTTTACGTAGGCAAAGAAAGTTCCTCCAATTCAAGCCACAAATAATGTAACACAAACGCTGCACTAGGAGAATCCTATGTAAAGCATGGGTAGTCATCACTGAAGGTGCACACGGTGTTCCAGTCTCCAATGACCGGTGGGGAACCCTAGTAGTGTAGATTAGTTCCTAGGTCCCTGTGGCTCCTCAACGATCGCAAGTGGAGGTATGGCACCAGTAAATACTCAAAGAAAAGGCTTGTAAAATAATGTAAATACTCTGCGCTCTGTCCATCATAAAAAGCTAACTAAATAATAATAATAATAATCTTTATACCCCACCACCATCTCCCCCAATGGGGACTCGGGACGGCTTGCATGAGGCCAAGCCCAAACAATAAATTACAATACAGTAAAATGCAATAAAATAAAAACCGAAGCGCGAACAACAACATAGTAAAATATAGAAACATAATAAATACAATAAGCAATATACCCCATGCATAAAGTCATATAGGTCTTCATCACACTTCTCCAGACTAACCAATCTTTTCTAAGGATAGCCTCTAGGAACACACAACTCAAATCTAATTTCAATCATCTGCATATCCCTATCAAATTGTGATCAGATCAGCCTATTTAAACTTAAAACCATTGCTGATAAGCTTCTGTGGTATAAGCATAAGCCCGTGCTTTGCACAGATAAGTAAAAGTTTCTGATCCTTCCTCAAATGACAAGCAGTAAATCCTGTGCCGAATCAAAGGTAGTTGGATGAAGGGAATTACCATCAGCAGATAGAAATATTATAAAGTGAACCAGGTTCATGGGCTCTGCTTTACAGATAAGTTGTGCATATGTCTGCAGTCACTTCTGATACAATCTCTTCCCTCTCTGAATCCTTGAGAGTGGAGGGAACCGCCATATGGAAAATGCAGTAGTATGTGTGGAAATCTTAAACAATGCTTGTCACATTTCTCCTTCCTTCAGCTAATTTATTCTAATTTATTTCTGTCTATAAACACTAAACATTATAATTGTGTTAAGAGTTCAGCCTTCCATAAATTCTCACTTTCCTATCTTCAGTTTAATATTGTCAGTTTTCGGATCCCTAAAGATTCATAAAAAATAACTTACATCTAACATGACACATCCTTGAGCTAGTACTAGCATTCCTTAATGAATTCTGATGAAGAGAGAACAGGTCGAGAAGGTCACAGCCATGGGTGCATGAGGAATGAAAACTCTGCATATTCCAATAGAAAGTGACCTGATCTCTGCCTCTGAAGCTAACATTCAGAACACAGCCATACATTAGATTTCATACTTCTCTAAATATTTTGACATAGGTCTTCCCTATAATAAAAAAGAAATAAATATCAATTTTTACAGTTTTCTTTTCCTAGCTAGAGGATTCTAGAAACAAGATGCTGGAAATAAGATGGGGAAAAGCTGCCTTTGCCTCTTCTGTGTTGAACCATCAAGGATGCTACGATCCTCCGGGGAGGCACTGCTCTCGGTCCCACCACCTTCGCAAGCACGTCTGGTGAGAACGAGAGACAGGGTCTGCCCCGTCATGGCCCCTCGGTTATGGAACTCTCTCCCGAGCGAGATCAGATCTGCCCCTCCCTCTTGTCCTTCAGGAGGCTAGCAAAAACCTGGCTTTGGAAAGAAGCATTCCTATAAGAAGGCTGAGACTGATTACAGACCATAATGAATGACCACATTTATAGACTGAATGAACTTGTGTTTAGTCACCGGTTTGGCTTTTATGTATTTTATTCATATTATTTTAATATTTTATTGTTGTTGGATGTTTTTAATTATTATTGCAGCATTGAATCTTTGCTGTGAGCCAGTCTGAGTCCCTCTATGGAGGTGAGAAGATTGGGATACAAAAATTTTAAATAAATAAATAAATAAATGTCTGCTCTTGTTAATTGTGTCATTGGTATTGAAGGTTTGCTGTATATGTGTTCTGTAAAGCCACTCTGAGTGAGAAGGGTGGAGTATAAATACTGTAAATAAATAAATAAATAGAAATTAAAGTTCAAAAATTAAATTTTTGAACCTCTAGTTTATTGAAAGAACATATATTTAAGAAAAAAATGTGTTGACACAGGAAAAAATTAGACATTCCTATATAAAGATTTATTTTAATATAACTTGTAATAGGCACTAGAGTTGTGCACGGTACCCATTTCTCCTGCTTAATCCATTATTTCATTTCTTTCATTTCTTCCAGGAGCATGACATGGGAAACCCCCTCCCCCCAGTACAAAAATAAGTTAGACACAAAAGCAAGTGGGAGCAGTTACCGGCTCCTCATTTGCTTTTCATGTCATGCGGCTCACAGAGAACTGCTGCATGCTTCTTCCCCCATAGTCCTTCCTGTTGGGCTGATTGGAGGAGAAGAACGCCATCCACCTTGCCTGTTGTCTGCCTTGCCTCACCAGCCACCACTCATCTCCTATGCAGATCAAGGAGAATACATCACAGAAAGAGTGGTATCTTAAGCCTTTCTTTAAAACAAGTTCTCTTCTGCAGATTTAGAGGAAAGCATCACGGGAGGAGTGGTATCTTAAGTCCTTTGGGAAGTCAGACTTGGCCACGGTGGTCCATGCTCTTATAACATCGAGAATAGATTACTACAACATGCTCTGTGTTAGGTTGCCTTTGAATACTGCTTGGAAGCTTCAAGTGGTTCAATGAGCAGCAGCCGGATTTCTCACCAGAGGAGTATACAGAGAGCACATAACCCCCATTACGTCGGCTCCACTGGCAGCCAGTCTGCTACTGAGCACAATTCAAAATGCTGGGTTTAGCCTATAAAGCCCTAAATAGTTCCAGCCCAGCTTATCTTTCTGAACGTATCTCTTTCTATGAACCATCATGGAGGCTAAGATCTTCTGCAGAGGCCTTGCTCTCAGTCCTGCCTCATTTTCGAGAGGTGCGTGAAAACAGAAATGGGGGCTTTTTACTGAAACAAACAGAAACAGATAGTGATTCTGTACAAATGTACAACCCTAATAGGCACTGGTTTTGAAAAAAATGGCATTATAAAAAGATTTATGAGGGAAAGTCCAGTTTCATTTTTGTTCTCAAAGATTATATTAGATCTCTTCCAGTTCTACCATTCTATGCTGATGGAAACAGGGGAATTCCAGACATGAAACAATCAGGGTCAGATAGTAACTCCCAACAAAGGATTTTCCCAGGCAGGAAACAGCCAGGCCTTGAAACTGCAAGGCTTTGCAATGCTAATCAGGGTGATTGATTGCAGCATTCACACTTTCCTCCAATAGAGAAGGAGTTCTTTCTCCCACCCTGAACCTTCCACAGATATATAAGCCTACTGTTAGGCATGTTTAGGTCCAGTTGGAATCTTCATAATTCAGATTAAATTCTGAACAAATTCCTTTTTGAGGCAATTTCAAAGTGAATTGGGGACCTGGAAGTATCCTTGCCATTTCAAAGCCACTGTCGCCATCTTTGTTCTGACTCAGGAAGTGAATCGGAAAAGACACAGCCTTTGAAGACAAGCAGTAGCTTGCATGCTGGAATTCTTGCCTCCAGCCAATGAGGGGAAACCACGTGGGAAGGGGTTTCAGCATAGCAGCCATTGCCCTTTAAAAAGGTATGTGTGTGCCTTGTGGACTCATTGCGAGCAGGGGACGTGAACTGGAAAGAACAAGGCAGCTTGGGTGGAAAAGGGAACAACAGGGTTGGGAACAACTTGGGGAAACCGCCTGGAAGCAGCCCCCTTTCCTGCAAGGCTTCCTTGTGTGTGGGGAGGGAAGAAGGACAGGGCAGCTGGTAGAAGTGTTCTTCTCTTGCCTGCCACTGCCAATTTTTCTTTTTGAAGCAATGATTTTAGCTTTCAACAGACCTCAATCCCCTTTGGGTTACATTTTGGATTTTGGGATCCCAAAAAGTCCCTTTGGACTTTGGAAAGCCCATTTTTTGCTATTAATTTTCTTGGGGAACCACACCATACCACTTTGGAGGCCCCTTTGTCTTCTTTGGGTTTCACGTTATACTTTTGGAAACTAGAAATCTCCTAATTTAATCATTTTCTTGTGGAAACACAAAATACCACTTGGGAGCCCCCTTTCCTTGAATTAATAAGATTCCAGAGCATGGTAAAAATTAAATAAACATGGGACACACACCCCTTTAGGGGGGGTGAAGAGTTGACTCCCACAACAGTCCCTTTAAGTTTTCATAAAGTGGGTGCTACCCATGGAGCTGGATTGAGGGTTCTCACTCTTTTAAAAAACCGGAGGTTTGGGGAGGGGGAGGAAGAACCGTCATGATGTCACTCTAGCTACAGTATAATTGGCCGAGAGGTGCAGCCAATTTTGGTTGGTCTTAGGGATCCTTGGTGCACACATGTCCTTGGAGGTGGTCAGTGGGAGTGACACCTGGACCAGAGACAAGGCTCACAAGGTGGCTAATAACCCATGAGTTGTGTTTAACAAATTGATTCCCCCCCCCCCCCCCTATTTACAGGTTATCCCAAGTTCTTTAAATAAATAGGTCAGGAAATGGCCCTTTAGAACAATTTCTCCTGTGTCTGGTCTCTATATTTCATGATGGGAGTTCAAACACTCTTTAATAGTCCATTCCAAGGCCAGCCAATTCCTATTTCAACAGCAAATGAGACGTCCCATCTCCAAACAAGGTCCACTACTCTTAGGATTGAATCTCAAGCCTGAATCTAAAACATTGGCAACGGCATTCGTACAGAAGGCTGCTACACTCTGGTGTCTACAGCTGTTTCCTAGTCAATTTCTTTTTTATATCATTTCAGCTGTGCTTTCCCATTTCTCTGCTACAGAAACAAACATACTTTTAACCCTTTCTCTGCCTGTTCCATCAAAGCCTCTTGCATTTGGCCAGCAGGCTGAGAAGTTATTGCCTCTGTGTGTGGCTGAAGAAGTTGCTGTTCCTGGATGGGCTCTTGTTCCATAGCCAACCCTCATTCATGCTATCTATAATACCATCTCCCTTCCCAGCTGGGCTGAATCAGTTTCACTGCTTGAAAAACACATCTGCCAAAGATATTGTCTTTTACATTTATAATTTCCATGAAGTTTGCATATTCTTAACATTAGTTAAACAAAAATGTTTGGTTGTTTTTAATGCAACATGTTTTAATATACTAATTTTTTTAAGTAGCCAAGATCTATTTATAGGTTTCCTTGAATTGTCTTCTAGTGTACAATAGTGGTACTCATTGTGGCGATCCATTGGGAAATGAGGGCATGAGCTGGTTCTTTTCATGGCAATGTGTACAGTTTCTGTGAGCTTGAAGTATTATGATGTTGTGGGTAATTAATTGTCTTATGATTTTTTTTAAAAAAATATGGCTTTTACTTGAATGTAGTTTCCATTTTTCTTTCCATATCCTCTAATCAACTTTCGTTGGCAGTGAAACATGATTTGCACTCAGAAATGACCACATTGACAGAAAGCTATGCATTTCCACTGGAAAAGGTGCACATTAGAAAAGTCAGACACTTATCTTAATGATGTATGATCACCTCAACACAAGGCCACATCTGCCATATATGCCTGTTTCTTTATGCAGTCTTTTACTCTTTCTTAGCTTAGCTAAGAATGCCACCTCAAAAATAATCTGAAAGCAGTAAGCAAAAGACCTTAGGAAAAGATCTGCTCTTAGCATGTTGAATAGACTCCCTTACTGCATCCTTATCACAGATGCATTACTGGCATTTTGGTGTGACAGATTTTCACTGTTGACTGGAAAACAAAATCTGCATTGTTCACTGGAGCATCATTCCAGAAAGCAGATTCCTTTCAAGATGTGCAGAAGTGTAGTCTGTGCACGTTCCCTGCTATGTACTCTGGTGATGAGAGTAGTCTTGCTGTCTGTTTATATCTTACATGCAACACTCACATATTGCGCGGGATGGGAGATCAGAGCAGCTATCTCCCCCCCCTCTCTTTCTCCCCTTGACTTCTTCCCTTCCTGTATATAATGTTGCAATTTGTCAGCATTTGGCATACATATATACTTTGTATCGTATTCTAGCAAAACTGTGAATTTGATACATGCATTAACTATATAATGATGGATCCATTGTTTCCTTATGTGTTCTACCTTAAAAACGTAACACAGAATTACTGTAGAAACAGTATCACAGGTGATAGACTGAGGCAGTGTTCTCTCATACACTTACAACTTTCACAGCTCCTAGCTGACAGAATGAATCATTCTTGTCTGAATGACTTAATGCTGGGAGTAGGGTTCTTTCTGTAGCTACAGTGTGTTTGCCTGTTAGTCTTAACAGTGACAAGATAGTTTCTATTCCTATTGACTAGTTTGGTAACTAGCATTCTTTCCTCCAGTGATACTATACTGTTTCTTAGCTACTGGCCTAAAAGGTCTGTGAATTGCTTTCCCTTATGTAATGATGTACTGATAGTTGATATATTGTTTGGATAAATTCCAGATTCAATTGTGAATCAGAATAATTCAGACAAGATAAAAAGTGGGTTTAAAAATGAGTTTCCTGTTTTAGTTTCTGAATCCAAATCTTAGTAGTCCTGTACACTTTGAGAGAAACAGAAACATATTACCTCTTCACATAACCCCTGGGGCCATGCCATTTTGGCAGCAATTGCCAGCGAAAGGGAAGGTGCATGGGATGTCTTGTGGCACCCCATGCACCATCCCTCCTTTCCCTATTATATGGTGGGGAAGGGACATTGGTACCCTGTCCCCATCAGATGGGGAAAAGGGTGGCAATGCATGGAAACACATGTTGCTCCATTGTCCTTTCCCCCATCTTATGGGTAAAAGTTGAGGAAAGTGAGGGTAGCTACATTCGAGCTACTCCCCCCCCCCCAAAAAACCCCACTTTCCTCCTCATAGTGTCATCTTGCAACACTTCCCCTCCACTTGAGGAGCAATGTGAGTGGGGACTGCCAAGCATCATCTGATGACGCTTGGAAAGCCCCATCCAGGTCCTGTGGACAACAGCAAAACGGAGCTGTTTAAACCCCATGTGAAGAGGTCAATTGACAATGTGACTAAAAACTGGTTTATATCTTCTAAAAGTTTAATATAAATATATTATAAAACTGAAACATCTCGCAATATTCATGTTTAATAGAGTGTATTTTAAAGTGTATTTTTATTTAAAATCAGATTATCAATCATATTTACTTCAAATGTTTGTGATGACGATTTTCTGCAAAATGATATAATTGGCACATAGAACTGAATGAACTCTGTTTAAATGTTTATGTCATGTGTATACTTAACTTCATACTGGATTATAATAATCCAGTGATTTGTTGAATATTGTATCTTACCTTTTGAACAATTGAAGTTTTGTTTCAATTTGGTGGGTTTTTTTCATGTAAGTTCACCAATGTTTGTGAAACCAACACTGACAAAATTGACTAAATTTTATAACTACAGTTTAACTAATGCAGCTAAAACTATTCTTGAAATATATATCTGTGAATGAAATCCTTTATGGGAGATGCAACTCAACAAAGAGACTTACATATGCAAAGATTAGAACTGGGCAATTCCATGACATCTATATCCATTGGAGGGCTGCTATTAAATATCCAACGCTCATTGTGCACTGATGTATGTCACACATAGATATGCATTGGTCTGAATATGGCACTCTTGCTAGTGTCCTGGCATGCATCTCCACAATTCACTAGGAGGGTTTCTTAGTATATCTGCTATTTAGCTAAATAATATAGGATTCCTGCATATAATTTTTAAATTACATAATTAGTTGTGGCATGCATACCAAGAACTAGGAAGCTCTTGTCGTTGAGTGCTCTAGCTGGAGGTCAGCTTGACCAGCAGTGCTGCAGAATTCGGAGAGGCACGAATGGAAGGCGAAAGGGAGAAACATGCCAAGAGGAAGGCACATCAAGCCAACCCTGACCAGGACCACCTTCAGTCCTCACTGCAGGAGAACATGTGAATCAAGAATAGGGCTCCACAGCCACCTATGGACCCACTGCCAAGACACCACATCTGGGAGACAAGCATCTTCGAGCTACAAGGGAACACCTAAGTAAGTATGTGAGTACAGTAGTGCAACCCAGAAAAATGTTGGCTACAGATAGTCCTCACTTGTTTATTCATTTACTGTTTCTTTATGAGTCCTTCCTAAGAATCTTCATTTGCGAAGTAATGCCGAGAGATTATGGTAGATAAGTACTCATAGTTAGGAAGGATTGTTTATAAAAGCATCAGTGACAAGGGGAAGAAAGAATAGCTATCAACATATTAGGAATAGAGGAAAATGTCTTATGCTGCTTGTTTAAACTCTGATTGGCAGCAAAGGCTCTCAAGGCTTTAAGGCAGGATATTTTCTGCTCTTATCTATAGATCCCTGGTCTTTCCTGAAAGGTTAATCCTGACCCTACTTTTCTGTTTTTTTATCAGGAACTGATAAGTGTTCTTCTCCCAGATTAATAATTATTATCAATAATGTTATCACTCTCCATTTCAGCAAGTCACCTCCAAGTTTGTTTGTTTGTGTGTGTGTTGGGGGGGGGGTCACCTTTGTGCAGAGCATCTGGAATGACATATCACCTGCATAGAGTGAATTAATTTACATTTCACTGCTGTTTCTTGCCATAAACAATCTTAATAAACATCTCTCTTTATTGTCAGTGCCAGGAGTTATACATGACCTATAGCACTGTTCCATCCCCTTGATGAAAAAAACATATTTAATAGCTGACAGAAATGCTATATTCCTCTGATGCATTAGTATTGCTTTAATCTGTAAAGTAGATTGCCATGTATGTCAGATGAACTGGTGAGTTTTATTCCTCCATTCCCTGCAGTATATAACATGAATTTCCGCATCTGGGATTCTGTCAGAGAATTTCCTATTTCATGTGTTACAAAAAGCTAGACCGTTATACACAACAAGTAAATAAGAAAGTAAAATAGGGGTTCCCCAGCTTGAGGTGATAGATTTTTTAAAACTATATGAAGACATACAAAGAAGTATACAAAGTCCATCTCAAATATTGTGAGAAGAGAACTTTTTGTGAGGCTTTCCACATTTCTGTGAGATTAGAGACCTTTTTGAAAAATATAGTTGCACAGTTTGATTAAAGAGCATACCTTTGGATGAGAGGAGAAGCATTGGGCCTTTATGCTTGAGCATTAAGATTATTGGGG
Organism: Anolis apletophallus; assembly: GCA_030556195.1. Lineage (NCBI taxonomy): Eukaryota > Metazoa > Chordata > Lepidosauria > Squamata > Anolidae > Anolis > Anolis apletophallus. The sequence goes on along the minus strand of JARBWK010000004.1, from coordinate 38,822,953 downwards.
CACTCGTATATCTTGAAAAAGGAAAGCATGTCTATCCACGATCAGTTATCTTTAGTATTATAAAATCATAATATTTATTAGTCAAATTACTTATATAGCTTCTTTCATCCTCCTTTCATCCCCTGCTCACTGAAGCAGTATTAAAAATGCTCTTACTATGAAATACCAACTGGTAGTAAATGTGGGAGGGATTTGTTTTTGTGAACACCACTAGGTGTTACTGGTCCTTTCTGCCCTCTGTTATTGCCAGCCATGATATCCCACCTACCTGGTCTTCAGAGTACTGGCTGATGTCAGCCTTAGCACCCTTGCTAAGCCAGGAGGGGGAGAGAGAAAACCAGAGCACCAAATAGCCAGGTAATGGCTGGCATTAAACCTGACACAGGTGGGGGAGATATGACAGAGGACAGTCATCCAATGTCCCTGGGACACCTGATTCCAGGAACATGGGATGGTAGTCAGACGGTAACAGCTGGTTCTGGTTAGGAACCATCTCAGTTGTCTGAACAGGTCTAAAGTCAACCCAAATCTTGGGTAAGGATTTGAGCTTTCCCCAACTTTGCTTAACTTGGGAAAAGGCCATATTAAGTCAACTTTGCTCCAGCTTAAGCCAAATCAGCTTCACGTGGCGTTTATCCACTGCAGGACTGATATAACTGCACATCAACCTAAGTGGTTGGTGTAGATGAACTCTATGACAACTAGGCACTCACAGTGAGTTCTATGGTCAGTAAGGAGCAGCAGTGGTGACCTGGAGAAGGAACCATTCCCTCTCCTTTACTGATAAGTGCAGGAATGGGTGATGACACTTGTGTACATATGGAAATTGAATTGGCTGAATGGAATCCAATCTAACTGTCCAGACTGCAAATAAACGTACATATATTCTAGAAGTTCCCACAAGTACTGGAGTATTTCTTGAGTTTGGCTGAAATGGAGCAAAATTGCATTAAGAGCATAAAACCCAGGACACCAACCCTAAGTCCCCATGTACCATGAAAATAGACAGTGCTGAATTCCAAGTGAATCCAGGTTCTCTGTTTATTTGGGTGAAGTATTGGGTGAAGTCATCTTTCTGTAGTATTGCTTCTCAAATTCAAAATTCATCAAAATGGATGGCAGCTTTTTACATTCAAGATTAATGGTGGTTATTTTTCATCCTCCCTTACTTTAGCATGTGGTATTTTGACTGAATAATATCTTATTTAGGCAAAGCATGCTTAGGTAAGAATCAGACTTTCATTAGTATTACATGTTCAGTACAAACACATAAATATTTTAGTATTAATTTTGCAGCTTCTCTCTCAATGTAGCAATGACAATAGAAAACTTTATTTATCAACATATCTGCCATTATTATCTAATTATCATCTAATAATAGTAGTAGCAATTCTGCATAATTCAAATATTGTCATTTCAACTCAATATTTTATAGTGGAAAAATAATTTACAAGGTCAATTCCTCAATAACTGTAGTCCACTATTTTTTCAAGAATCTTTCTTAAGTAATTTGTTTTACTTTTTTTTAGCACTTATAAAGGATTCTATATAAAGCATGTTTCCTTTGCCTAGAGTAGTCTAAAGGAATTCCCTCTGAGTCAGCACTCTACAAGAACTACTTCATCAATGCAAGCAAAGGGTGTTCCCTATAGTGTTAGAAGAAACCCAAATTGCAAATTGCAACTGTCTGAATGAGAACACATCTCTGCAGGCAATTATTTAGCATTAAAGACCTTTCCTGGAAATGTGTGTGTGTGCTTTTAAGATTGTAGATTAATATAGCTATGCAAATTTCACACACATAATACATGTATTTTATGTTGTGAAACACAATGTGGAATTAATAATAGTAATAATAAAAACTATTATGAATGCATACTTTACTGTAGTAGTCACTTTAAAAAATGTTTTAAATAGTATTAATTTGTTGTCCAAGGCTTTCATAACTGGACTCACTGGATTGTTGGGGCCACACAACCTAAAAAACTCACAACAACCTAGTATTAATTTTATGATGGTTTAATCAATGTTTAACTTCAGTTTGCTGTTAATTGTAACTATGTTTGTGTTATCTGTTATAAGCTACTTCAAGTCTCAAACAAGGAAAATAATAGGATATAAATTTTAAAATGATGAATTTTAATACTGTTTATATTCAATTCTGTTTTAATGTTTGCATAGTTGTATATTCTATACTGTATGCTAATTTTGAGTAACCTTCAGGAGAGTTAAAATGGGGTATAAATATAGTAGTAGTAGTAGTAGTAGTAGTAGTGTGGTAAACCATCTCATTTTGCCGAGGAGCATACCTGTTTTACAGATCTGTGTTTATGGACAACCTCCACCCTTTTAGTGCTGTATTTAAATGTATTTTCTATTTCATGAGTGGCAATCATATACTCCATGGGTCATTCATGGTCACCAAGAGTTTTTCATTGTAATGCCCCCAGCAAACTTTTTTAAAAATCTATTTTATAGTACATTGGTAGTTCAGCAAATAACAAGCATAAAGAACAAAAAATGTTTACCTTTCTTTTCTTAAGATGGAGAACAAAAAAGGCAGAGCCTTGTTGTTTGGGAAGCTTGGGCCGAGGGTATAGAGTCTTCCCTGCTGCTGTTGGAATGTAATGTATTCCTATTTAAATCATAACTATTATTACTAAAGTTATTTCAGTCTATGCATATATGTTAACCCAGTGTTTCCCAACCTTTTTTGAACCGCGGCACACTTTTAACATTAAAAAAAATCCGGGGGCACACCACCAACCAAAATGACACAAAATGACACTCTAACACAGTAACGAACGGCTGGGGGATGGTGGCCTGCTGGGAGCAGCTGCTGGGAGTGCAAAAGCCAGGGGAGGGGGCGGAGCCAGGTCGTGCCATGCCCCGCCCCTCCCCCATCTTCACCTCTCTCAGTAGCTGCTCCAGCCTTGAGGGGGCAGTGCCAAGCCAGCGGTGCCAGAGCCAGGACAATGGTGGCTTCACACTGTCCCCTCAAGGCTGGAGCAGCTGCTGGGAGTGCCAAAGCTGGGGAGGGGGTGGAGCCAGGCTGCACCATGCCCAACCCCTCCCCCCAGCTACAGCTCTCCCACGGAGAAGCATGAGCGGTGGATGGACTTCAGTGGGTGGGGCTCCTCCACGCGGCTTCAGCGAGCGAGGGGCGAAAGTCATGGTGGATTGGAGGCTGGCTGGAAAAACGGCCGAAGGAGGCGGCGCCCTGGCCCCTTTTTTTTCTTCGCCACCGCCCGGCCCTTCCTCCTTCTCCCCCAAGCAGCAGGAGTTCAGCAGGAGGAGGGGAAAGGAAGGGGGCAGAAAGCTTTTTCCTCGTGGCGCAGCAGGAAGTCCATCACGGCACACTAGTGTGCCACGGCACACTGGTTGAGAAACACTTTATACAAATCTGTGTCCCCCTCTCTCCACATCATTTTTAGTGACAGATTTTTTTCTTCTTTGGCGATAGCTGATCTGTTTATCAGTTTCAAGTTATGTGTACCTGTGAATTTCACTGGCTTCAATGCAGATATGCTGCCATAAATATAGTTTTATAGGAAGTTACACTTGACAGTGTATGCTTTTCTCTCTCTCCCCTTCATCTCACTTCCTGCAGTCTTTCCTAGCTTGCATGTTCTTTGTCATTAATATTTTTAATACCTTTACCACCTCTGATCTTGTTGTGCCACTCTTTCTATCTGTGAAATGTTGGCAGATATGCCTCAAGGACAGGTAACTTTCAGGGGTTTGGAGTCATATTTGCAATTTGCTGGAATATAGAAGGTCACAACCTCAGTCCTCCTTCTTTTGTTTCTCACCTAAAATAGTCATTATTGCTTCAAGGGTCTCTGATGATACTAATGGTTATTTTGTATTAAAGATAAAAGTAAAGAAAACTATATTTCTCTGCTCTTTGTTGAGCTCTGCTGCAAGAGAAACCCAGCCTAAGCATTTGCTACCCAGCTTTGCTGCCTTGCTCATCTGTGGGTTTACCCAGAAGAAAGTTTGCAGCCACAAACCAATTCCAGACAGCTGACTCAGTAGTGTTCAATCTATGTTGTGCTATGAGAGGGCCGGAGAGATAGCACAGTGGTAAGAACAGCTGTGCTTGCAATCTGAAGGTTGCAAGTTCGATTCCCTAGCTGGCTTGGACACCCTGCTGTGAGCCCTGTCCACTGTTCACCCAGCAGTTCGAAAACAGCTGTGATTAGATAAACTGGGAACCTGCCAAAAGCGGGGGAGGATTCTTTTCAGTAAGGACTTTACAACACCTGAATAAACAAAGATTGGCTGTCGGAAGGTGGAATGCGGAACAGAGGAACAGAGGCCCTCCGTCATGATAATATTAAAAAGATTTCAGAGCAGCTTTTAAACTGATTCCTAGGGGAAAGTCGACAGGAGCTGGGCAGCTTCCGGTTTGAGAGGGTGAAATGCCAAGTATGGAGGACGAAATCCATACACAAATGGCTGAGTCAACAGAAAAGATAGATAGTAGTAGTCGAGAGGTAGGACATGGTAGGCCTTCTACAGATTCTCACAAACAGCCAAAGTTGAAAGTGCACCAGAGAACTAAATATAAATGTCTGTACGCAAACGCTAGAAGCCTTCGAACAAAAATAGGGGAGTTGGAATATTTGGCAAAAGAAAAAAATATTGATATTATTGGCATAACAGAAACCTGGTGGATGGAGGAAAACAAAAGGGACACAAAGATTCCAGGTTATAAACTGTACAGGAAAGACAGGAGAGGGAAAAATGGTGGCGGTGTGGCCCTGTACATAAATGAAGAGCTAGAATCTCATGAATTAGAACTTCAAGAAATTTCAAACTCACCTACAGAAACATTGTGGATAAAAGTCCCAGGACAAAAAACTTATCTAGCACTAGGGATCTGCTATCGCCCTCCCAACCAAACTCCAGAGGCAGACTGCTATCTGGAAAATGAAGTTAAACAGGCCTCAAAAAGAAATACACTAGTCACAATGGGGGACTTCAACTATCCCCAAATAGATTGGCCAAATTCTTGTTCTACGCATGAAAGAGAGACAAGGTTCCTCGACATGCTAGCTGATTATTCCCTTGAGCAGATGGTCATGGAACCAACCAGGGGAAAGGGGATACTGGACTTGGTGCTAACTAATGAACAAGATCTCGTTCAAGATGTCCTTGTAGCTGAGCCCATAGGTACCAGTGACCATAACACAATAACCTTCAACGTAAGTTTGGATAGCAAACTGTCAGTGAAAACTAACATGGAGACATTAAACTTTCACAAAGGGAATTTCACCAAAATGAGAAAAATTGTAAAGAACAAACTAAAAAGAGCAGTAAAAAAAATCAAATCCCTCCAAAATGCTTGGAAACTGTTTTAAAATACCTTAAAACAGGCCGAACTAAAATGCATTCCAATAAAAAGAAAGAGGCATGGAAAGTCCAAAAGGACACCAGTATGGCTTACAAATAAAGTAAAAGATGTGATTGGAAAGAAGAAAAACTCATTTAAGAAATGGAAGGCTCTTCCTACCGAGGAGAACAGAAAGGAACACAAGCTCTGGCAAACTAAATGCAAAGCAACAGTCAGGAAAGCCAAGAGAGATTTTGAGGCACACATAGCAAAGAATATTAAAAAAAACTTCTTTAAGTACATCAGAAGCAGGAACCCAACTAGAAAAGCAGTTGGGCCACTCGACGACAATGGTCAGAAAGGGAAAATCAGTAAAGACAAGGAGATTGCTGAGCGGCTAAATGACTTCTTTGCCTCCGTTTTCACACAGGAGGACCGACAACATATGCCTGCAGCTGAGTCAGTTTTTTCAGGGAGGGAAATAAAAGAATTAAAACAGATAGAGATAAACAAGGAGGATGTTCTCATATGCCTTACTAAACTAAATGTCAACAAATCACCAGGTCCAGACGGCATCCACCCCAGAGTTCTTAAGGAACTCAAGTGTGAAATTGCTGAACTTCTAGCTAAGATATATATAACCTTTCTCTAAGATCAGGCACTGTACCCGAGGACTGGAGGGAGGCAAATGTAACACCGATCTTCAAGAAAGGATCCAGAGGTGATCCAGGAAATTATAGACCAGTCAGTTTAACCTCAGTTCCAGGCAAAGTGATGGAAACCATTATTAAAGAAAATATTACTAGGCACATAGAAGAACAGGCATTGCTGAAAGAAAATCAACATGGTTTCTGCAAAGGCAAATCATGTCTTACTAACTTGTTAGAATTCTTTGAGGGTGTAAATAAACACATAGATAAAGGGGACCCAATTGATATTGTTTACCTTGACTTTCAAAAGGCTTTTGAAAAAGTCCTTCACCAAAGGCTCCTAAATAAGCTCTTCAGCCATGGAATCAGAGGACAGGTCTTGTCCTGGATTGGAACCTGGCTAAACTGTAGGAAACAAAGGGTGGTAATAAACGGACATTTCTCTGGGTGGAAAGAGGTGAGAAGTGGCGTACCCCCAAGGTTCAGTTTTGGGTCCGTTACTTTTTAATTTATTCATTAATGATCTGGATGTAGGAGTGAACTCTGAGGTAGCAAAGTTTGCAGACGACACTAAATTGTTCAGGGTAGTTAAAAATGAAACTGATTGTAAAGAGCTCCAGAAAGATCTCTCGAAATTGAGTGAATGGGCAACAAAGTGGCAAATGCATTTTAACCTAAACAAGTGTAAAGTCATGCACATCGGGGCAAAGAACCCCAACTACACCTACAAATTGATGGAGTCAAAGCTTTCCGAGACAAACCAGGAAAGGGATCTTGGGGTCTTGTTGGACAGCTCAATGAAGATGTCAACCCAGTGCGCAGCAGCAGTGAAAAAGCAAATTCTATGCTAGGCATGATCAGAAAGGGAATCGAAAATAGGTCAGCAAATGTTGTATTACCTCTCTACAAATCGATGGTAAGGCCACATTTGGAGTACTGTGTACAATTCTGGTCTCCGCACCTTAAGAAGGATATAACGGAACTGGAAAAGGTACAGAAAAGGGCAACAAGAATGATCCAAGGGATGGAGCGGCTCCCTTATGAAATCAGGTTGCAACGCCTTGGTCTTTTCAGCCTTGAAAGACGGCGTTTAAGAGGTGACTTGATTGAAGTGTATAAAATCATGCATGGGATAGAAAAGGTGAATAAAGAAAAATTATTTTCTTTGTCACAAAACACTAGGACTAGAGGGCACTCCCTGAAGCTCCAAGGTAGGAAAATTAGGACTAATAAAGGGAAATATTTCTTCACCCAGAGGGTCATTGGGTTATGGAACTCACTTCCAGAAGAGGTTGTGACAGCTGTCAGCCTGAACAACTTCAAGGCAGGATTAGACAGATTCATGGATACCAAGTGTATCGGTAGTTACTGAAAAGGACATTCAAATGCCACCTCGGAGTTGGTTGAGGTAGGCAGGATTTCCCTGGGTACTGGTTGTGGGGGGTCGGGAGCAGGTCAGGGTTTTGACCTCCCTTCTGCTCGAGATCCCCGTGTACAACTGGTGGGCCACTGTGTGATACAGAATGCTGGACTAGATGGGCTGAGGTCTGATTCAGCATGGCTCTTCTTATGTTCTTATGTTCTTAAGCAACAGCACCCCCTTGTGACGTAATGTGATGCACCCTGTGACACAGCCAGAAGAAATCCTTCAAAAATTGTATGTGTTGTATTGTAACTGTACGTCTTCTGGCAGGGATTGTCTGCCGTATGTGTGATGTAATCCGCTCTGAGTCCCCTTCGGGTTGAGAAGAGCGGAATATAAATAAAGATTATTATTATTATTTATACTGTTATACTATACAAATATTGTTTGTGGTAAAAACAATACATTTGGTGGATACTGATTGATCTGGGACTGTTATACCAGCTGGTGGTGAAAGAGCCAGCTGAAGGACTGGTTAGCAGTGAGAGGACTACTCAAAACCATCCAGTTGGCTACAAAGCAGTCCCCTGGTGGGAGAAGGGTGCTACTAGCCAGCTAATTAGCCTGGTCAATTGGAAAAAAACACCCATTGACTGTGTGTTAACTGTTGTTGCCTTAATGCTTTATACGATGTCTTTCGTGGAGTTTTTTTTGTTTTTGTTTGTCTCCCTGGTCCTTCATTGTTTGTTTATAATTCAATGTATTCGGAAACTGGGACAACAATACAAGTCATACAGGGCACAAGCCGATATTGCAATGGCATGGTCATATGCCCTTATAGAGAAAGGAGAGAAAAGTATTTAATACCCATCTGGCCTTCCAGTCACCCTGCTAACCTGATGAACTTGGAGAGTGAGCCAGACCACCCACAAAATCTCACCTTGCTCTTTAGTAATGCTAGATTATTGAAAAATAAGACTCATATCATCTACAATCTTCTCAAAAATGAGGGAACTGACCTGGCATATTTGACTGAAACTTGGCTGAATGATGATAGTTCTCCAACCTGGGACCAGGCTCACACAGTCGGGTACTGCATCAGTGAACAGGTGAGGGAAAGTGGCAGGGAAGGTAGCTGTGATCTATAAAGACCACCTTAACCTGGTCAGAGTATCTATTAGAGACCTGAATCACATTGATTGTGTGAATCTTAGTCTGAAAACCAGGAATAGACTGAGGATCCTGTTTGTGTACCATCCACCATGCTGCCTAACAGACTCCCTAGCTGAGCTCACAGAACTGGTCTCATTCCCCCATCTATTCATTTTTTTTCTTTCCCAAATAAGAGTTTATGCTATAATTAAGAAACATTAAAATATGGCAGTTTAGTGAGTGCTAGATTAAATATTTATACAACGTCCACAATGAAAAAGATCGTTGTTCTTCAGATATGTGTGTTAGAAGGAAAATCATAGCCTACCACTGTGCCAAAATATTTTATTCATATAACAAAATTAAAATGCCTTAAAATACTAAACATGTTAACACTGGCTGTGCATAGAATAAACAATACATCATTGTAACAAGTTCTGCATGATGCATTAGCTTTTGCCATGACTATGACAGAAATGCATTAAAGATATTTCATTGTAATTGAAAAAAAGAGAGAGAGAAAGGGGAAGAATGTCCATCATATTTTAGAAACAGGAATGAACTGACCTGAATAGACCTGGGAGGCAGGAAGTGAATATGGTTTTCATACAAGCATCTCTCACACCTATGCAGATGATCAATGTTATTGAAATTCATGGTGATCTGAACTCATGAAAAATTAGACAGCCTCTAGGAAAAATTGAAATGCTACATTTATTATCTCCAACAGATAGAAAATTATGTGGAGTTATGTAAGAAGTGTGGATGTGCACTCAAAAGCAATTACTTGTTAAGTGTAGTCCATTAAACCACAGTTTATCTTATTGATTTTGCTATGAACAATGTTAGTATTTACAAAGAGCAGGTCAATAGAATCCCATGGAGTATAATATTTGGGACAAAGAAAGCTGGGTTATATCTGGACAAAAGACACTAATACAGTTTGGATCCAAACAAGGAAATGTTTTGATCATCGGAACAGTGTTGCTGACCACCCCTCCACCCCCAATAAAATAAATAAAATAAAATAAAAGAATCCAGAGCATCTTCTATCTGTCTAATAACAAAAGTCAAATACAAGGTATATTCTTCTCACTTCTGTCCAATGTGAATGGTTTAAAATTTTTCCTGACTACTTTTTCAATTTCAAATTCATTTCCAGTCCATTAACATATTTATTTATTATTTATTTACAGTATTTTTACCCGGCCCTTCTCAACCCCCGAGGGGGGACTCAGAGTGGCTAACAAGGCAGCAATTAGATGCCAGCAACAATAGACAATGCAAAATACAAGAACAATTAAAAACAACAGCAGTTAAACAAAATCACAATAAATTAACTTTAAGTTAAAATAATCTCCAGACTGTGTCCTGTCAGAATCCAGTCAGTAGCGGTAAACCGTATTCTCATGTCCATCATCATATCAGTCCATTCCCGGTAAAGTGCTGCATTGGGTTACTGTGCAAAGGCCTGGTCCCATAGATTTTACCGTCTTTCTAAATGTCAGGAGGGATGGTGTTGATCGTATTTTGCTTGGTTGCGCATTCCACAGGCAGGGGGCCACAGCCGAGAAGGCCATGTCTCTCGTCCCCGCCAGCCGCAGTTGAGAAGGTGGCAGAAGCGAGAGCAGGGCCTCCCCGGATGATCTTAGGTTACAAAGTGGGACGTTGAGGCATATGGGTTCGGACAAGAACGCTGGGCCAGAACCGTATAGAGCTTTATAGGTCAAAACCAGCACTTTGAATTGGGCTCGGAAATGGACAGGCAGCCAGTGAAGCTGACACAACAGGGGGGTGGTATGCTCCCTGTATGTAGCTCCAGTTAGTAATCTGGCTGCCACCCATTGGGCCAATTGAAGTTTCCAAACCATCTTCAAAGGCAGCCCCACATAGAGTGCATTGCAGTAATCTATTTGGGATGTGACCAGAGCGTGGACTACCATCGCCAGATCAGACTTCCCAAGGTGGTAGCTGGCGCACAAGTCTTAACTGTGCAAAAGCTTTCTTGGCCAACGCCGAGACCTGGGGTTCCAGGCTCAGCGGTGAATCCAGGATCACACCCAGGCTGTGAACCTGTGTCTTCAGGGGGAGTGTAACCCCATCCAACACAGGCTGTAACCCTATGCCCTGTTTGGCCTTTCAACTGACCAGGAGGACCTCTGTTTTGTCTGGATTAAGTTTCAATTTGCTAGCCCTCATCCAGTCCGACACAGCAGCCAAGCACTGGTTCAAAGTCTGGACAGCCTTCTTAGTAACAGGTAGGAAGGAGTGACAGATTTGGACGTCATCTGCATACAGATAACACCTTACGCTGAAACTCCGGATGATCTCTCCCAGCAGCTTCATGTAGATGGTAAATAACATTGGGGACAGTACTGAACCCTGAGGGACAACGGTTGCGGTGACAACGGTTGCAGTGCTGAACAGGTGTCACCCAATAACACCTTCTGGGACCGACCCTCCAGGAAGGATTAGAGCCACTGCAGAGCAGTACCTCCAAGCCCCGTTTCTGTGAGGCGTCCCAGAAGGATACCGTGGTCAATGGTATCAAAAGCCACTGAGAGGTCCAGCAGAATCAACAGGGACACACTCCCCCTGTCTAGCTCCTGGCGTAGATCATCTACTAAGGCGACTAAGGCTGTCTCAGTTCCATGTACCGGCCTAAAGCCAGACTGTGCCAGATCAAGATAATCAGTGTCTACCAGAAACCCCTGGAGCTGCAATGCCATCACACATTCCATGACTTTGCCCAAATAGGGAGATTAGAAACTGGCCGATACTTGACTAATTGAGTGGGTCCAGTGATGGTTTGTTCAACAGCAGTTTTATAACAGCTTGTTTTCAGCTGGCTGGAATTTTTCCTTACTGTAAGGAGGCATTAACAACCACCTTAACCCACTCTGCCAAACCCCCTCTGGCTTCCTTTATCAATCAGGATGGGCAGGGGTCTGGGATGCATGTGGTAGGCCTCGCCTCTCCAAGGATCCTGTCCACATACTTGAGCTGAACCAATTGAAACGAATCCATCAAAACTGGACAAGCAAATACTTGTGTCACAGCCTCAGAGACTGCCGTTAAGGTGGTATTGAAATTGGAATGGATTAGAGCCACTTTGTCCATGATGAATTGAGCAAATTCTTCGCAGCGGACCACTGAGCCATACAAAGCACCTTACACTTTATTGGGAAAAGAAAAAAGTGTTCAGTGTTTTATGAAACAAAATGTTGACTATACCATTCTTAAAATTAAAAAAAAGTGTTCATATGGGTGTCAGCAGGTTTTTTCCTCGCTCAATAGAATTTTCAAACAAAAACAAAGGAAAACCTCAGTGCTGGAGATTGGTCAATATATACATAAAGACTGCTTCATTTGAAAAGATGTGAAAGAGAAAAAAATCAATCCAGTTACTATTGTGGGCGAATGTGTCAGATAATCCTTTTAATTTTATTAAAATAGCAAGACCATTTTGTCTCCTGAAAATTATTTCTTTTCAATCAGTTCAAATTATTTTGTTTCAATAGCTGTGAGATATAAGAAGCTATTTAACATGTTACTGTATGTATAAGAAGATTTTTTATATAATTGTGTTAGGGATATGTCTCCTATGGCATCTTTGCCTCCATCAAGGGAACTATTTAGAAATATTACTGGTTCCTTGTATGGAGTACTGACCTGCACTCAGGTGGGGGAGAAAGAAACATAGAAAGTAGGTGTTGATCAGAAGTGAATAAGTTGAAGCTGTTGGACTTCATTTATCCCCTCAGTAACACTTTGAGATTATGGGGGTGTTATTCGTCACATCCACTAAAAAAATAATGTTTTTGGAAAAAAAAGTTGGCTTATTTTTTTTTGTACAGAAGTCTTCTTGCATCCTCTAGGAATGTGAACTTAGAGGTAAAGTTTTTAAAAAAATAATGATCTTGGTGTGCGCCTGTGACTTCAAGTCATTTCTGACTTATGGTGAGTATAACACAACCTATCACTGGTTTTCTTTTGGAAGATTTCTTCAGAGGGGATTTGCCTTTGCTTTCTGAGGCTGAGTGTAACTTGTCCAAGGTTATCCCCGGTGACACAATGGGTTAAACCCTTGTGCTGGCAGGATAAAGACTGACAGGTCAGATGTTTGAATCAAGTGAGAGTGTGGATGAGCTCCCTCTGTCAATTCCAGCTCCCCATGCGGGGACATGATGGGAAGCTTCCCACAAGGATGGTAAAACTTCCAAACATCCCGGCATCCTCTGGGCAGCATCCTTGCAGACAGCCAATTCTCTCACACCAGAAGCAACTTTCAGTTTCTCAAGTTGCTCCTGACATGAAAAAAAAATCTAGACAGTTTCCATAACAAAGTTAGCATTCAAACCCTGGTTTTTTGAGTCATAGTTTAGAACTCAAACCCCTAAACCTTTCTGACTTTTCTATTACTTGCAATTAATATCTCTGCCAAACAGCAAAGGTATAACTATGACACATTCCGATTTTAACTGAATGAGAGATAATATTACCCATTTCAGTCAAATTGTCATCATTATGTATCAACTTAATTCCAATGGAAGCAGTCAAAAGACAAGTCAGCTATAGAATGTATTCCACAAATGCAGCCTCAGAGGTGGGTGGCCAAGAGAAGCAGAGAGAAGAAAGCTCAGCCTTGGAAAGGCAAGAGGCTCCTCTAACTTTCTAGTGAACTCCTACTTCAGAGCAGAGCAGAGCTGATTAAAGACTATGGGTTTATGTGGGAGATGAATAGATAGAAACAGCAATGTGTCTGACATAGCTAGCTTTTTGTTGTGTATCACATTTTCCTTAAGACTTCAGATACAAGAGCCATCCTTTAGTCTTTTCTTTTCTCCAGTAATCCTGCTCAAGAAATTCCTTAGTCTTTGCTTATTTTCTGCTCTCCTTTTTTCTCTCCTTTCTGTTCTCTTTTGATGATGATAAGAAGAGGCAGATATGTCAGGGGTGTTACTCAGCTTTCTTTCTGTATTCTGTTCTTTAGCCAGTTAAGATTTCCCTCTGTGCACAATCCATCAGAAGACGAAAATGACAACAGTCAAAGTACAAAAGAATTTTCCCTATGTACAACTCAAAAATCTCCCCTGAGAGTTAGACCTTCCAGGACATTGTAGTAATGCCATGTAAGAAAGTAGGAGATGAAATCAGCATGTATGGAAAGGTGCTTGGGTGTGTTTTGTGATAGGTGCATATACTTTGGCCACTATTGCTATAAGACAGAAGTTTACAACTTCAAAATGATTAGGGAAATAAGTTGCAATTGATTATATGTGTTCAGTGAGGAAAGTGAAATAAAATTTACGTTGATCAAAGAATCTGCAGATTTGATCAGTGTCTTAAAGGGCCATAAATAAATGATAAATGATTCATCAATAAAAAAGGATGCCTGCCTTAGATGCAGGTGAAACATCAGGAGAGAATTCTTCTAGAACATGGCCATATAGCCCAAAAAACCTACAACAACCCAATGATTCCAGCTATGGAAGTCTCCGACAATACAATAAAGGAAGAATTGTAAGTCAAGGAAAATCAGAGAATAAGACAGTAGAAGTGTGAAAAATGGCTGAGATCTGATTAGTAATTTGTTTAGTAAAGATTCAGACAGCCCATGTCTCATTTCACAGAGTTTCAGAGGGGTACCATTCCAATTCATAATCTGACTCTCCGAAGCTTCGTAATTCCTACGTTAAAATTTGTTCCATTAGTAGCAATGTAGAAACTTTTGAGGATTTTTCTGCATCATTTTTATGGCTATTAGGATGAAACTTGGTACTCTTGTAGACAACATTTATTACTTCAAGCCTGCAAAGTTTCAGAATGTTGCAATCATCCACTAATTGTTAGGGATTTTAAAATGATTTTACAAATAAATCTTTTTTTAAAAAAAACCCTACAAGAGCTTGAATTTTTGCACAATGAGGCAAAATACGGAGAGCATCAATACTGCAAAGGTTTAGAAAAATTGTTCATCTACTGGTTTTTAGAAATTTAAAAAAAGTTTTTCAAATAGAAGTTATTTTTTATTTAAAAAAACTTTAAGAGATATCTCTTCAAACTGTGGCACAGTGAGACAACATGAGCAGGGCAGCAAGTCTGACAAGTTTCAGAACAATCAGTCTATTCACTGATTTTAAAGGGGTTTTTTCAATTTAGGGTCATGTGATTAACCTACACTGGGGCTTTATTGCTGGAAGCCCCATTCTTCTGGTGTGAGCAGAATTCTGGGAAATGTAGCTTAGGGTGCAACCTTTTGAATATTCTGCTACAGAGATCCTCGCCTTCGCAAACTACATTTCTCAGAATTCTGCTCATGTCATCTTACAGCCACAGTATGATCATTTTCATATCAATTAGACTTATTCATTTATTTATATGCCATATTTATTTCCTGCCCTTCTCACCCAGAGGGGGACTCAGAGTGGCACACATAAAGGCACAATTCAAAGCCATACAACACATATCCAGAAAATAAGACATATATATTAAAACAACAGCTAAAACATTTCAACAATTAAAATCATTAAATCATGTAATCCAATATTATAGTCCAGACCATTCTAATTATTGCCATTCCACATTCACATATTGCATTGATAGATTATCAAAAAGTTTGGTCCTACATCCACGTTTTGAGTTTTTTTCCTAAAGATCAGGAAGGAGGGGGCTGATCTGATGTTGCTAGGGTGGGATTTCCACAACCAAGGGGCAACCACTGAGAAGGCCCTGTCCCTCATCACCACCAACTGCACCTGTGAGGGAGGTGGGACAAAGAGCAAGGCCTCACCTCACAATCTTAATCTCCAAGATGGTTCATAGAGGGGGATATGTCTGGATAGGTAAGATGGGCTGGAACCATTTAGGGCTTTACAAGCTAAAGCCAGCACCTTGAATTGTGCTCAGTAGCAGACTGGCAGCCAGTGGAGATGACAGAGCAATAAGCACACACAGTAAGCTGATAAAAGAAGGATTTGAAGGGAAAGTAAGGGCTGGGGATGAAGTATAGGTAGCTAGCTATGGGAATTTGGAAAATATAAGTTTGAGGTTAGATAATTTCAGCATAGGAAGGTTATAGACTGGATATGAAGAGAAAGAAAGAAACAGAACAATCCAAAAACTACTATAAGTTTGAATAAACAATAGAAATAGAATGGACCTCCAAATAAATTTCTTCCTCTCTCTCTCTCATGCAAACACCACAAAGACCCAGAGATCTCTGCAGACATGCAAACACCACAAAGACATTTTATAAACCCGGGGGTTGAGAGATGCTGAAGGTAAATAAATAAATAAAGACCAATTACTTAGGTGTTTATTTAGTTGAGAATAATAGGGATGAATAGATTATTCCTCCCCCAAAAAAAATTTTCTGGCTAAAACAACAGTAAAATAAAACAGATGTCATTTTGGAAATTTAGATTAAAGGATTGACACAGAGGTGAGAATTTTGTTGTTTTCACACAATATGCACATATCCTAAAGTGTTTTAGGAATTTTTCTGCACAGAAATATGCATTTTGAGTGAAATAATGATTTCTTTAAAAATGCAAGAAACATGGGTTTTCCATGCAAAAAGGTTATTTGTACTGTAGAAGGGAAATGATTAATCTCAATTCACGGTTCATTTTTATGTCTTCCATTATTCTTTCTTGTCTTATTGAAACAAAAATATTATCTGGGAAAAGGTCATTTTAGGGTATCTGTATACACAGGTAGATTTTTCTTTATATTAATTTTAACAAGATTACTTTGGTCACATCTGCTTTTTAATTTTTAATGTTAATATTGGTTAAATTGATTTGATCATATTTTGTTGACAGGGATGTACAGAAACTTTAAAAGATTTAATATACTTTTGCAGATGACTACTTGTTCTTATATCGTACAGCACAAATTTTTCAGACTTCTGGGTGGGATATCGATCTAGGGATCAATCTGCTTCACCAACTCTGAGATATGAGTACACAATGATGAAATCTTCCTACATCTACTTCAATGTAAACATAACTGCACCTGGAGTTTCCTTTCTTTAGTTCTTTAATAACTTTCCATTTTGTTTCCTTAAGCGTATTCCAGTTTTAGAACAACAGAATCATAGATCTCAAAGGCATCCAACACCTTGCCATGCAAGAAAAAAGAAGCCAAATATTTCCAACCTTAAAACCCATCAAAGAAGAGTCCCCATCATACTCAAGGGTAGCATATTCCACTGTCTAACAGTTCTTACCATCAGGAAGTTCTTTATGGTTTGGTGGAATCTCTTTTCCTGTACTTTGAATCCATATTTCCATGTCATAGGCCCCTTCTACACTTTCCTTAAATCCTAGGATCTGATTATCTGCTTATCCCTGATTATATGGCAGTGGAGACTCATATGATCAGTTCAAAGCAGATAACCTGGGATCAGATCATGGGATATAAGGACTGTGTAGAAGGGGCCTTAGATTCTAGAGAATCAGAAAACAAGATAGCACCTCCTCAGTGTGACATCCTTTCAAATATTTAAACGTGCCTATCATGTCTCCTCTTAGCCTTCTTTTGTCCAAGCTAAACATATCCGGCTCCCAAGCCAGGTCCTTTCCACGTGTATTGTTTTCAATCCAGGTTTCACCCGTCCTATATCTATGCATTTCATTTTTCTTTCCTAAGTTTAGTACCCTGGTGAAATACATTTTGTTAGTTTGACCCAGCTGTCAATTTTAATTCTGGTCCTAGGGTACTAGTTGTTATCTATCCTAATTAGTGTCATCTGCAGATTTAATAGGCCTGCCCTCTATTCTATAAGGATGTTGCATAGTAACAGGCCTAGGATTGTTCACTTCCTTTCAAGATGAGCAGGAGCCATTGGTAGGTTCCCTTTGGGTTTGGCCTGTCAACCAATGCAACCAAATATATATCCTCCTAACAGTAGCATTGTCTAGGCCACTGCTTCTTAAACTGTGGGTCCTGAACCCAAATGGGTAGCACAATGTTGGGGTACTGAAAAACTCGGCAGCAGTAAATGTTTTTGGAATGTCACTTAGTGAATCCGTTGTTCAGTGTCTACAATGGACTCTCGGCAGCAGTAAATGTTTTTGGAATGTCACTTAGTACTTCAGCTGTCCGTTGTTCAGTGTTCAATTTTGCAGAAAAAATGCAGTCTGTCTAGTAAACATTGCAAATGTTAATTAATTATCAGTAAATGTTTGATTTTTATACATATTTTATATACTTGGGTTCATCTAAAAATGTCCCAGAGTGAAAGGGGTTGTGGATGGAAAGGCCCATAGTCTAGCTAGCCCATATGTTGCTAGCTTGTTTGCAATATCAGCATGACAGAAATTATCAACAGCCTTGCTAAAATCAAGATATGCTACATGTACAGCATTCACTTTATCTACCTAACTTGTAACTCTATTTTTTAAAAGACATAAGATTAGTCTGACATATGTTTTTGAGAAACCCATGTCGTATTTTAGTGATTTTGATGTTCCTTTTTAAATACTTATATGAAGTCTGTTTAATGATCTTACTCTAGAATCTTTCCTGGTATAGATGTCAGGCTGATCTGGCAGTAATTGATAGCTCTCTCCCACCCCACTCCTCTTTTTATTTATGAAGATGAAGACATTTGCTCTCTTCCAGTCTGCTGGGACTTCTCCAGAATTCCAGGAATTCTCAAAGATTATTGCCAGTGGTTCAGAGATTACTTCTCATAATACTTTCATTACACTTCTTTGTTTATACCTGTAGGTACAGCTCTAAGGATTTTATATAGGCTTGCAATTAACTACAAATAAAATTCAGATATATAATCATCTTTATGGAGATTCTTTGAATTTCATATCATTTAAATTTATTCACCCAAAAAACATCAAAAGTGACCTAAGCAGTTCCTATTCAATGTTCTTTTTTGTACTAATGTAAAACAATATGATGTTATATACAATCAGCCAATATAGATATATATTATAATCAGCTAATATAATTGATTATATTGTTAGCATTTAGCTGGCTGATAAAAACAACAGTAATCAATGATAAAAACAGCAACTTTTCAGAACTCTTAGAAACTGATGACATCTTTTCTAATCTTCCTCATTTCTGAAAAGTGGAATTTATCTTTCACTGTTTGTTGACTTAGTTACAGAAGATAACTTCTATAATTGTGCTGAAGTCTAGAAAACATACACTTGGAGGCCCTTTCATATGACACAATTATAGCACCATAAGTCCTCTTTGACTGCCATAGCTGCATCCTATTGAATCTTGGACTCTGTCATTTGTTGAGTCATTAGTGTGTTCTGTTTGATAATCTTAAATCCCAAATGCTAAGATTCAATGGAATGGAACCATGACAGTTAACGTAGAATTATAGTGCTTTAATTGTGCAGTGGTTATTAGGGGCTTCTTCCTCCTGAATAATAAAATAACCCAACAAACATAAAATGAGTTATCCACATAGTGGGGAGTAAGGTCACACCAGAAAAGGTGACCTTGAGTATTTTCTATAATTACTAAGGGTCACAAGTCAGCAGAAACAAATTCAAAAATATCAGAGAAAGGAAAGTCATTCACTTAGATTTTATGAAAAAATAAATATATTCTGGGCTGGCTGGTGACATCAGTAAACTGAGCACAGAATTAATTCAATGTTAGCAAATTACTGTTTTTAACAAGTTATATAAAGCATAGAACCATATAATTGCCCTGTACTTGAAATATGCTCTCTTTGAAATAGAAGTAATGAAGCTAGCTGATGGTGTTGTACATGAAGAAGGGGGAAAGGGGCACATGTCTTATCTGTTCAATGACTTGTTCTTTACAGGTGGTTGACTGGAAAATTAGTAGCTATTATTTTCAGCAGTAATAAATCCTGATATTTGAGGAATGCAAGAACAGATGGATTGCTAGATCAGTGCTATTACCCACAGTACAATGAAGATTTATCTTTATGGTGAGCAATTCAGTCTTTAATGCAACTGCTCCTGTGCCAGTTTAATGTTCTGTCGTTGCTTTATTTTGGAGTCAGTTTCATGTAGGACAGGAATTAACTGAAAGTTAAATTAATATGTGTGCTTGTCTTAACAAAATTCCATCTTTTTTTGAAAAATATGCCACAGTTGGGCATATTTTTTCTGACTCTGCCACCACTGTTTCTACAATTTAACTCTGGGGGGGGGGGGGGAATCCTGATGTGGTGATGTAACAAAAGATAACAGCTATAGGTTTTTTATTTTTATTTTAACATTTTTTTTGGCTTTCTCCTTCTTATATTGTTTTTCACCAAGTCTTTTCTTTCTTTTTTTCCTTTCCCCCCATTTTACCCCATTCCTCTACCTTACCTTCTCTTTCAGCCATCCCACTCCCACCCCCAGCAGTAGGGACATCCCTATACACATTCAACCATAGTCAGCTTTCCCTTCTTTCCTACCTGTAAAACTTTCTTACCCCCATTACCCCCCATTTTCCTTCTCTCTCTTTTTTCTTTTTCTTTTCCCCTTAAAAATTCAATATATATTTTTAAAGATAACAGCTATGGTTATTTCACTTGCAAATGGCCCATGGAAAGGTAACATGTAGCTCTACTCTATAAAAAGACTGAAATGACTATGTCATGAATGCTGTTACTGATGTCCCTGCATTTGGTTTACCAGATCAAATAACTATAACTACACAAGTGGAAGGGTAGCATTAAGGAGAACCTTCACAAAAAATTGCAATTATTTGGCTTTCAAGACAAAAATCACAAAATGGAAGGGCACAATACTCCATAATTCCCACCCCCTCCTTTTCTTTTTACCCACTTCAGGCAGTAAAGTGATAATTATTTCTGTCTGAGTTGTCTGCCATAACTTGAATAGTTAAAAAAAAGCAGTAGATTAGTCAAGAAATTGGATAATTGACCTCCTTTTTCCTATTCAAATTGCAAGCCAACAAAGACAACTCCTATATATATTGTTCTTTTGGCAGAGTATAACCCACTTCTTTGTGATTTGATTAGGAGACAAGAGCTTCATTTTAAATTAATTGGTATACAGATTTTTTTAAAAAAAGTTACTATTTTTTCTTGCCTAGTGCATTGTAGAAATGCATGCACATTCTGTTCTTTTCTTTTCCCGTAAAAATGGCAAATGCTCAGAGTAAGAAAGCTTTAAAATGTGCCTGCCACAAATCAATTTCCAGAATGAAAAATAACATTTACAAGTCCACCCCAATAGATCTTTCATCTCATCACAATTGGTGTGCAAATCTTTGAATGCACTCCCTACTGTCTGAAATTGCCTGATCTTGTGAAACAAGCTGGAAAGAAATAGAGAATGAAAGCTCCTAAAGGTTTCAGTGAAATCAGCCTATCTGATGACTCATTTTTTATTTTTGTTTTCCCATTACAGGCATCTTCCTGGCAGAAATTTCCTGGCACTTGTGGTGAGCAACTTTTTTTTTGAAAAAGTGTGCCTCCTTCATCCACCCTGTCTACTTTGAAATTGGGACACATGGGAATATATTAGAATAGGTTTGATGAAAAAAGCAAAGAAAGATTAAAATAAGCTACAGTGGTAAGAATATGATTTAAGCAAGTCGCTGTAGCAATCTTAACAAAATTGTAGTTACTTCACAGAGAGAAAATATGATATACTGATTATATGTAAATTTGGGGAGTGCAACCATGTTATTACAAAATATCATTGCTCCAGAAGCCACATGAATCTATGTAACATGACAACTATAGAAACAAAGGGAATGGTCTCTCAGGAGGGGAAAATGGATTCTACAAATTAGGGGGAGGGATTATCTGGGGAAGAGCTGTTAAGAGTTGTAACACAAGAAGCATTAAGTACAACCCATGCTTACATGTCACATAAATGCTACACTATAATCAAAGTGAAAGTAATTTTTAGACAGAAGCTACCCCTAACCCTTTCAGAATATGTGTGTCCACTGTCCATACAATGAACCTGTGAAAAGGATATCACCTCAATGGCCTTCAAGGAGAATGAACCAGGAGGCTTTTCATTAGGCACCAGTGTCAGAAATTTTGTATATGATGAGACAGTTACTGTTTATTTAAGGTCTGATCACACTTCATATGCCTCTCTTCAAGCTGAAGCTATATTAGCACTCACTGATGGATGTGATGCTCATGGCCTACTGATTCCCCAAGTTATCCTATACAATTGGGAGCAGAATAGTTCACCCTTCCTTTAGTATTTGGCCAAGGGACAATACAATTCATCAGACATGAACCCTGTGCTACTTTGCTATCTCTCAGCTGGGACAATGTTATATCAAGCATTGATATAGAATTTCTATTATGTTATATGGCATTGTGAAACTTAAAGTTCAGTCTTATTTTTTAAAAACTATTATTTATATACAGTTCTGAAGTTTTTCAAACCCTAGCATCCTCCCAAAGAAAGGCTTGGAAGGTAGTTCGGTAATGTACAATTTCAGCTGTACTATACAGCCTTCTTCCTCATTTGCAAGTAATTTTATATCACACACACACACAATTCTGAAATTTCCCTGTAGCATAGGAAATGGCAAGATATACTTATCAGCAATTGTAAATCTAGCATAAAATATACAGCTCAAAAATAGGTTCTCCTCCTCTTCCTCCTTCTCCTTATTTGTAAATTCCCCAATATGTGTGGTTCAGATTGCTTCTATGAATACTATATTTGAAGAATCAGGAGGACTATACTGCAGATGGAGAAAGAAAGGCTTTTCCTATCTTAATACAATTTCCTGCAGCTGTTTCCAGAGTTTACTTCTTTCCAGTTACTTCACGGAAAAATATATGGCATTTCCTCTCAGAATAGTACACTTAGTCTTTACATTTTAGCAATCACTTCTTTAGGATCTTAGCTAATAATGTCAGAGTTCCTCATATGTCCAGCAATCTGTCCTGCAACCAGGGACGTAGTTACAGAGAGAACAAAATAAACTTTTAATTCCCCTTTCTTTCAGTTCACACATTTTTAGTATTGCAGAAGTAAGATATTGAAAATCATTCACATTTGGCTGTTTTCTGTTCACATGTCTTCAGTACATTTCTTGTTCCTTTTGTTCAAATGCTTAGCCTGTATTTCTAAATACTCAATTGATGTTTTAACTATACTAATGCTATACATTTGGGAGTGAAGGTGCATTTCTGAAAGGAGGCAGAATTCTTAGAACATAAGAACATAAGAAGAGCCATGCTGAATCGGACCTCAGCCCATCTAGTCCAGCATCCTGTATCACACAGTGGCCCACCAGTTGTACGCGGGGATCTCGAGCAGAAGGGAGGGCAAAACCCTCACCTGCTCCCGACCCCCCACAACCAGTACCCAGGGAAATCCTGCCTACCTCAACCAACTCCGAGGTGGCACTTGAATGTCCTTTTCAGTAACTACTGATACACTTGGTATCCATGAATCTGTCTAATCCTGCCTTGAAGTTGTTCAGGCTGACAGCTGTCACAACCTCTTCTGGAAGTGAGTTCCATAACCCAATGACCCTCTGGGTGAAGAAATATTTCCCTTTGTTAGTCCTAACTTTCCTACCTTGGAGCTTCAGGAGTGCCCCTAGTCCTAGTGTTTTGTGACAAAGAAAACAGTTTTTCTTTATTCACCTTTTCTATCCCATGCATGATTTTATACACTTCGATCAAGTCACCTCTTAAACGCCGTCTTTCAAGGCTGAAAAGACCAAGGCGTTGCAACCTGGTTTCATAAGGGAGCCGCTCCATCCCTTGGATCATTCTTGTTGCCCTTTTCTGTACCTTTTCCAGTTCCGTTATATCCTTCTTAAGGTGCGGAGACCAGAATTGTACACAGTACTCCAAATGTGGCCTTACCATCGATTTGTAGAGAGGTAATACAACATTTGCTGACCTATTTTCGATTCCCTTTCTGATCATGCCAAGCATAGAATTTGCTTTTTCACTGCTGCTGCGCACTGGGTTGACATCTTCAATGAGCTGTCCACCAAGACCCCAAGATCCCTTTCCTGGTTTGTCTCGGAAAGCTTTGACCCCATCAATTTGTAGGTGTAGTTGGGGTTCTTTGCCCCGATGTGCATGACTTTACACTTGTTTAGGTTAAAATGCATTTGCCACTTTGTTGCCCATTGACTCAATTTCGAGAGATCTTTCTGGAGCTCTTTACAATCAGTTTCATTTTTAACTACCCTGAACAATTTAGTGTCGTCTGCAAACTTTGCTACCTCAGAATTCACTCCTACATCCAGATCATTAATGAATAAATTAAAAAGTAACGGACCCAAAACTGAACCTTGGGGTACGCCACTTCTCACCTCTTTCCACCCAGAGAAATGTCCGTTTATTACCACCCTTTGTTTCCTACAGTTTAGCCAGGTTCCAATCCAGGACAAGACCTGTCCCCTGATTCCATGGCTGAAGAGCTTATTTAGGAGCCTTTGGTGAGGGACTTTGTCAAAAGCCTTTTGAAAGTCAAGGTAAACAATATCAATTGGGTCCCCTTTATCTATGTGTTTATTTACACCCTCAAAGAATTCTAACAAGTTAGTAAGACATGATTTGCCTTTGCAGAAACCATGTTGATTTTCCTTCAGCAATGCCTGTTCTTCTATGTGCTTAGTAATTTTTTTCTTTAATAATGGTTTCCATCACTTTGCCTGGAACTGAGGTTAGACTAACTGGCCTATAATTTCCTGGATCACCCCTGGATCCTTTCTTGAAGATCGGAGTTACATTTGCCTCCCTCCAGTCCTCGGTACAGTGCCTGATCTTAGAGAAAGGTTATATATTTTGGCTAGAATTTCAGCAATTTCACACTTGAGTTCCTTAAGAACTCTGGGGTGGATGCCATCTGGCCCTGGTGATTTGTTGACATTTAGTTTAGTAAGGCATGTGAGAACATCTTCCTTGTTTATCTCTATCTGGTTTAATTCATTTAATTCCCTCCCTGAAAAAACTGACTCAGCTGCAGGCATATGTTGTCTGTCCTCCTGTGTGAAAACGGAGGCAAAGAAGTCATTTAGCCGCTCAGCAATCTCCTTGTCTTCGCTGATTTTCCCTTTCTGACCATTGTCGTGGAAAGTGGCCCAACTGCTTTTCTAGTTGGGTTCCTGCTTCTGATGTACTTAAAGAAGTTTTTGTTTTTTTTTTTTAATATTCTTTGCTATGTGTGCCTCAAAAAATCTCTCTTGGCTTTTCTGACTGTTGCTTTGCATTTAGTTTGCCAGAGCTTGTGTTCCTTTCTGTTCTCCTCGGTAGGAAGAGCCTTCCATTTCTTAAATGAGTTTTTCTTCTTTCCAATCACATCTTTTACTTCATTTGTAAGCCATACTGGTGCCCTTTTGGACTTTCCATGCCTCTTTCTTTTTATTGGAATGCATTTTAGTTCGGCCTGTTTTAGGGTATTTTTAAACAGTTTCCAAGCATTTTGGAGGGATTTGATTTTTTTTTACTGCTCCTTTTAGTTTGTTCTTTACAATTTTTCTCATTTTGGTGAAATTCCCTTTGTGAAAGTTTAATGTCTCTGTGTTAGTTTTCACTGACAGTTTGCTATCCAAACTTACGTTGAAGGTTATTGTGTTATGGTCACTGGTACCTATGGGCTCAGCTACAAGGACATCTTGAACGAGATCTTGTTCATTAGTTAGCACCAAGTCCAGGATCCCCTTTCCCCTGGTTGGTTCCATGACCATCTGCTCAAGGGAATAATCAGCTAGCATGTCGAGGAACCTTGTCTCTCTTTCATGCGTAGAACAAGAATTTGGCCAATCTATTCGGGGATAGTTGAAGTCCCCCATTATGACTAATGTATTTCTTTTTGAGGCCTGTTTAACTTCATTTTCCAGATAGCAGTCTGCCTCTGGAGTTTGGTTGGGAGGGCGATAGCAGATCCCTAATGCTAGATTAGTTTTTTGTCCTGGGACTTTTACCCACAATGTTTCTGTAGGTGAGTTTGAAATTTCTTGAAGTTCTAATTCATGAGATTCTAGCTCTTCATTTATATACAGGGCCACACCGCCACCATTTTTCCCTCTCCTGTCTTTCCTGTACAGTTTATAACCTGGAATCTTTGTGTCCCATTTGTTTTCCTCCGTCCACCAGGTTTCTGTTATGCCAATAATATCAATATTTTTTTCTTTTGCCAAATATTCCAACTCCCCTATTTTTGTTCGAAGGCTTCTAGCGTTTGCGTACAGACATTTATATTTATTTCTCTGGTGCACTTTCAACTTTGGCTGTTTGTGAGAATTTGTAGAAGGCCTACCATGTCCTACCTCTCGTCTACTACTATCTATCTTTTCTGTTGACTCAGCCATTTGTGTATGGATTTCGTCCTCCATACTTGGCATTTCACCCTCTCGAACCGGAAGCTGCCCAGCTCCTGTCGACTTTCCCCTAGGAATCAGTTTAAAAGCTGCTCTGAAATCTTTTTAATATTAGTCGCCAGCAGTCTGGTTCCATTTTCGTTCAAGTGTAACCCGTCCCTTTTGTACAGGTCTGGCTTTCCTGAAAATGTTCCCCAGTTCCTAACAAATCTAAAACCTTCCTCTCGACACCACTGCCTCATCCACGCATTGAAGCTCCTGAGCTCTGCCTGTCTGGCTGTCCCTGCACGTGGAACAGGTAGCATTTCCGAGAATGCTACCTTTGAGGTCCTGGACCTTAATCTTCTACCTAGCAACCTAAATTTGGCTTCCAGGACCATCCGCTTAGCCTTCCCAATGTCATTGGTACCAACATTATTCCCTCTTAATAAGGGAATAATGTTCCCAGTCTGCTGCATCACCACATGCAAACATCATAGTCCAATGAAGGTACTGTATATGATGTGAGAGTGGCAAGATTTATTCAGTAGGCTTTTGCCATTATCTTCTTCCAGGACTGGTAGAGTATAAGTTGCCCCAGGTCACTCAATGGTTTTCCATGGCTGAATGGTGAGTTGAATTCTAGTATCTCAGAGTCCTGATCCAATACTTAAACCACTATACTACACTAACTCTATTAGCCCAAGTACATTGAAAGAAATCCTTGGTGTGCTGCTTCCTAAGGTCCTACTACAAGTTAACTGATTATAAAATTTTAAGATGATAGACTATACATAGGTGTTTTCAGTATGACTCCTCTGAAGTTTCCTTAAGAACATAAAAATGATTATTCTCTTGCTATGGGTAAAATAATATTTGGTACTGCAGAAGATACCATGTAACTGAATGAACTGGCTGAAGTCATAGTGCTGTATGGCCTTCAGTTCTGACTCTTATTTCTAGATGCACCCATATAATCATGATGGATGTGATGTGGTTTGATGAAGCTCCCAGACCTTAACACATCAGCCGGATGCTGAATAACTTATCCACTTGCACTGCTATAAAGAAGAATATTCATACTTCTGGAAATTATATTAGTTCCTACTTTTGAAGAAATAATCAGATTTACTCTAGGAGATTCGATTTTGCCACACTTTTGTTGGAAGAGTGCATCTTTTTTGTTTGCTACCAGAACTCTAAAGAGTTTCTAGTGACTAGATAGATACATGTATTTCATAAAGTCAAAAAAAGAGTTGTAATTGCCAACATTTTCCCTTTATGAAAGTAAATAAGTAAGTAAGTAAATACACTTCATATGCTTTCATAGCAGGAAGAAGAAGCAGACGACTCAGTAACTTTGGGGCATGTCCACCATCAAGCAGATCACCCAGCGTGTGGGAGAAATGATGGTTCTCGACGGCCAACCTTGCTCCTTGTGGGGCGGAGTGGCCAGACAACCACTCCACCCCAGTCCCCCGGCTGACCTGGGGACTGCCTCAACTGGAATTCAGTATCTGTCATCCAAGTCAGAAGGGCAGCTTTGTTATCCTGATTTAGTGGTTCATTCCACATTTCAGAAGCCACTTACTTCTTATTTCACTTCTGCAACATAGTGGCCGTGATGCCCCACTCCCCACCAGCAGCACATGCCTCGCCTTCACAGCTAAACCTTTTTTGCCTGGGAGACATATTAATAATTACTTAATTTAGAGGCTGGATGGACCATCTGTCAGAAGAGTTTTGATTGTGCCTTTCTGTCTGGAAGAAGGGAGTTGAATTACATAGCCCTTGGGGGGGGGCCCTCCAACTTTAGGATTCTATAAAAATTTAGAATTGGTTAATAGTGGCTTCTTCTATTGGTATGAAAGACATTCAATGCTGTGGCTTTTTAAAAAAAGGGGTTTTGTAAAAAAATTAAATCCCTAAAATCAGTAGATATATTAATATTTCTGAAAGTTGAGAATGATGTCCTGTTACCTTGTGTCATTGTATAGAAAATTCAAGGTGATATAGGTTTTTTAAAAAGTTGTTTATAAAAATGCTGAAAATTCCCTAAAAATCCATGGATTGTCACAATGCAAGGACTCGGCCGGCCCCTTAATCACACACACAGAGACGGTAATCAGCTAACTATTTATTGAATAATAAAGAACAGGTGAAAAGGTAATTGTCCATAAAATATTGAAAAGTTCAATCCGCAAGAAAGAGTCTGTAGTAATCCAATCCAATGGCTTGGCAAAGGCTTGGTAAAAGACTTGGCAAAAGGCTTGGCAAAGGCTTGGTAAAAGACTTGGCAAAAGGCTTGGCAGAGGCTCCGCAAAACAATGCGAATCAAGGAACAAGACAAAGTTCAAACGGGACCCAAGAAACTTCTTGGCAAGGCACGAGCCGGCAACTTGGCTCCGTAGTCCTTTACTCGCTTCACTCCGCTTAGAATAGAAGTGGCCGAGCTACTGAGGATCCGTTCCCACGGATCCTATACTTAATCCCCTTGGCGAGGACCCCGACGCTTTAGGCTTCTCCACAAACTAAACAAGTACTGTTATTACCAGAGTACAAAAGAGAAGTTGAGGACCAAATAATGACGCTATAATACAGTCTCACATTCAATATTTTCACTTATATTTGATAATAACAGAGTGGAGTTATGCTCACTCAATTGATTTATGTGGTCCGTGAGTATAACTCCACTCTGTTATTATCAAATATAAGTGAAAATATTGAATGTGAGGCTCTAGGCTTCTCCGCCAGTCTGTGCTACGGGACCTCGCACCTCTCGGCCGCTCTAGGCTGCGGTGCCAGCCCCTCCTGCTAGCCTCAATGCTCCGTCTCCTATCAAAGCTTCGTCCTTGCCTCCCAGCACCTGGCTCACTATCTTCGTGAGAGTTGAACTCCCTTTCAGCTTCCATGGCCTCATCGACCATGTTTTCCCAAATTCTCTCCTGTGATCCGTACCCACCTGGTTTCTCATAACAATCATCACTATCAACACTTTCTGAATCAGCCTGACCTTCCCAGTTATCATAGCCGTCCGGCCATCCATCATCCCAGGCCAAGCTCTCTGTGGGAGAGGAAGGCCCAGCTAACTCATTAACCCCTTCCTCCATTTCCTCATCAGCTGCGGCTGGTTCTAATGCAAGTGGGACCCCCGGTGCTGCCCCCTGCCCCCCAGGCACAAAAGAGAACTGGGTTGCTACATGGATAAGCAAAATGTTCTGAAATTTGGTGGCCTAGAAGTGGTAAATGTGGTCAATCATAGCAAGTTCCACCCCTGTAGAAATGAGGGAGAAAAGAGCCCTTGAAGTTTCCCCACTTGCACCATTACTATAATAAAATTGTAATTAAATTTCGTTACTCTCGTAATAGTAACACAATTGTCACCAAGTACACTTTAGAAAAACTTTAAAAATGAAGCACCAGTGCCCACTGTTTTGTAATGACTCTTGAAACATTTTTTATCGATCACACATCAATATTTATTACAGCCACCTGATTATCACTATTTTAATGGCAAGTTCTGCCCTTGACAGTAATGATATTAGTTTTACCGACACAAACCTATCACACTAGCAAATGATCACTTAGGCATTTCCACAATGACCTTCATCCATCATAACAACACTAGACTGGTAGTGTAAATCAGGTCTTGAAGCTTGTAAAGCAACAGAAACTAAGCTACAAAAAGCAACCATAGAGAGCAGTGTCACTTCCTATTGTTATGAAGGCCATAAATAATACTCAACAAATGAACCATGGTGAAGGCAAGATTAGTACAGGATAGTGGACAAATCACCTAGATGCCATCCTAAGGGCATTAGAGTCACAAGGGAGCCATTTGTGTCAGTACAACCCTATTTGTGTGATGTATGGTAGCAAGCAGTTTCATGGTAGCACCAATCTATTTCCTCATGTATTCTATTGTGAAGCAACATTCTTCTCACCACTAATATGCATGACCAAGTCTTTCATTTTGTAGTAGAAAGAAACACACACTTTCATTTACTAAACAGGTCTGGCCAGATGCTATAAGGATGCTATATTATATATTTAACATAAGCTTGCAAAGATTCATTACTTACTATGTTGCTGTTGTATGCCTTCAAGTAATTTTTGACTTTTGGCAGCAGTAAGGTGAAATTCCCATGGAATTTTATCAGCAAGATTTGTTTAAAGTGTTGATTGTGGCATCGAATTGCTGCCTTTGTTAGTTGCTCTGAGGTGCCCCCCCCCCCCCAAACCAGGGGTTGAGAGGAGCAGGGTAAAAATATGGCAAATAAATAAATAATAACTAAAGAGGGTATGACTTACCCAAGACTACCCAATGAACTTTTATGACCCATCAAGTATTCAAATCCTATTTTTAAAAAATGTCCTAATCCATCATTCAAACCACTCCATCAATGCTGACTTAGGACCTCATCACATTGCTGGGGGAAAGCAGGGGAATCTAGCAGGCAGTGCGGGAAACTGTCACCTCTTGCCCTTAATTAACCACATTCCTCATCCCGTGGGAGAAACCATCACTGCTCAGCTTACCTTAAGAGAACATGGTAAGCCTTCCTTGTTTTCAGGGCTCCATCCTAGGAGGCTGCCAGAGTAGAGCCCACCAGAAGAAGCCAGCCCTACATCATGTGATGGGCTCTGGCTGGTTCCATCCAGGAAGTATCCTAATATGGAGTCCAGACCTCATATGATGAGTTCCTTGTTATATTAATATTTTAACCAATGATGGGAAAGGAATGGCCCAAGAGTTATCTGTACCCCAGCAGTTTTTGCATCTTTTCAATTTTTTCAGGGTTACCATTTTTTAGTTTTAAAAATGAGGTGAATAACCAATTCTGAAAGCCTCAAGGAGTTTCCCCTTTTATGTAGATTATAGAAACCTCCACTACTTAACACACCCACATAAAAATTTCTCAAACCCTGAATTAGGCTTTTGGCCAGTTCCACCCCCCACCCCCATTTTGATATTTTGGCTGTCAGAGCAACAACAACAACAACACATTGTATTTTGGTCAATGATCAGCATCAAAACAGATAGCAAGGTAAGTGAAACACAAATTGAGGCATCAACCTTCAAATAACAGAGTCATCCTCAGGGGATCCTGGAGCTTCCAGAAATTTATCACTCAGAACCTACTGCAGTTATCCCTGCATCCTATTTAAAATATTTGTCATCATTATGGTCTGTAGGAACTGAATGGATTTGTTCTTTTTCTTCCTTGTTCCTACTGTGTTCTCTTTGATGAAAAAACAATTTTAAATAGAAATACAAGTATTCATGTATGAAAAAGACACTTTCATTCAATATTTAGTGCCTCTATCATTCATTTGATATTTCTGAATGGTATAAGAAGCAAAAACATTCTAATTATTCGAGATAGACATGTAGTCTACAAATGTGGCTATAAAATTTCAAAACATACAAAACTATCATAATTTCTAGACTGATCAAATACTGTGTTATGTTCACAATTTCTCTAATTGGCAGGACACCTATGCATTGAGTTTAATTTTTTTATTTGTATGGATGCACACCATAATAATTTATACTGGGGGAAATGCCATTTTCAGCTTACAGCTAGAATTAAAATACTCTAACCTTCAACAAGTAGCATAAGTAAAGTTAAAAATTGATGACTCATGTTAGCAGGTTACAAATTACACAGTTAATGATTGCTTCGGTTTTTTAATCCAAGTCCGGTAGCTTGCAGGGACAAAATAGATTTGCATTCCTAAGGGGAGACTTTAATATGGTCATGTAGTTGTCATCACATGGATGGCTCTAGGGGCAGAGACAGAGGGATTTCAAGTCTACTCTACCCAGTGATGGTCTCTTTTTAACCATAATAATATTGATAAAAAATGTAATACACCAAAATACATTAAAATTTATATAGACATCAAACTATATACACAGAAGCAACAAAATATACTACATGTAACCTACAACCAAAACATTATACTATTATTACTACCATTAATACCCTTCTTTATCTCTCCTGAAGGGGACTCAAAGTGGCTTGAAATAAAAGCACTAGGATACAATTTAAAATATACAAATATGGAAACATTAAAACAGAATTAAATACGAACAATATTTTAAAAATCACAATTTAAAATCCATTAAACATATTCAAAGTTAAAAGTCACAGCACCCTCTGATTAGACCTTCATCTTCAAAAGTCTGTCTGAAAAAATGTCTTAGCCTGCTTACAGAAGAGCAACAAGGAGGGGGCCATTCTGACTTCCCTGTGCAGGGAATTCCAAAGTTGGGGGGCAGCCACTGAGAGAGAAGGTCCGCTCTCTAGTTCCCAGCAACTGAGCTTGAGATGGAGATGGGATCAAGAAAAGGGACTCTCCTGAAGATCTCAGGGCCTGGACAGGTTCATACAAGGGGATGCAGTCAGCCAAATAGCCTAGACCTGAACCATCTAGGGCAGTGGTTCTCAACCTGGGGGTCCCCAGATGTTTTGGCCTCCAACTCCCAGAAACCCTAACAGCTAGTAAACTGGCTCGGAATTCTGGGAGTTGTAGGCCAAAACACCTGGGGACCCACAGGTTGAGAACCACTGATCTAGGGCTTTAAAGGTCATAACCAATGCTTTGAATTGTGTCCAGAAACAAACTGGTAGCCAGTGGATCTCCTGTAACTGGGGGTTGTCCACTCCCCTTAGCCAGCCCCAGTTAAGAAGCCCTTTGGACCAATTGAAGTTTCCGAGCACTCTTCAGAGGCAGCCACATGTAGAACGCATTACAGTAATCCAGACAGGATGTAACTAAGGCATGTATTTATTTTATTTTATTTTATTTATTTTGACTTATTAGTCGCCACTCTCGTCAGGCTCGGGGTGACTTACACATGTTAAAAACACTGTAAAAAACACAACTAAAACATCAAGATTAACATCCACAATTAAAACTATACAATGGTACACATGCACCAGAATTCCTCCCAAGGCCTATGGCTACATGTTAGAAGGCTTGGAGTTATTTACTGACGAAATGCCTGTAAAAACAGAAAGGTCTTTCAAGCGTTCCCGAAGGCTAGTAAGTTAGGCAACGCGTGAATTTCGGAAGGAAGAGCATTCCAAAGTACTGGGACTTTGTTCAGAGCTGGCATCTCAAGGAATGGGTGCAGTTGACACACAAGTTTTAATTGTGCAAAGGCCCTCCAGGCCACCTCTGATACCTGGGCCTCCAGGTCCAACACTGAGTCCAGGAGGACCCCCAAATTGCAGACCTGTGTCTTCAGGGGGAGTGTAACCCCATCCAGCATAGGCTGGATCCCTATTATCTGGGCTACCCTCTAACTCAGTCTTTTTCAACCAGTGTGCCTAGACACACTCATGTGCCTTTGCAGAGTTCCAGCTGTGCCTCCAGAAAAGCTTTTTGCCGCCTTCCTTCCCCCCTCCTTTTGCCGCCACTATTATTTTGTCCTCCTCCATGGGAGAAAAAATCTTCCCTTACCACGTTGGTATTAGGCTCTGTCCGCAGACGCCCCGTGCTGCGAGGGAAAAGTGTTACGCAGCATGCAAAGGAGGAGAGGAGCCCAATGGGCGGCTCCAAAATGACGCCGCGTCATTTTGGAACCACCCACTGGGCTCCTCTCCCCAAACAGACGGCAGCATGCAAAGGAGCAGAGGAGCCCAATGGGCGGCTCCAAAATGATGCCGCGTCATTTTGGAACCGCCCACTGGGCTCCTCTCCCCAAACAGACCGGCAGCATGCAAAGGAGCAGAGGAGCCCAATGGGCGGCTCCAAAATGACGCCACGTCATTTTGGAGCCGCCCACTTGTGGATAACTTTTGGAACCGCCCACGTGCGCTCCTCTCCTCCTTTGTATGCTGTCCTCTGTTTGTGGATAACTTCTATATATTGCAGATTATCCAGTACAGAGCCGAATCCAACGCGGTAAGGGAAAATTTTTCCTTTTTTCTCCCATGGAGGTGCTAACATCATGTGGGTGCCAAACTGTACTCCATGTGTTTCAAATTCACTATATTGATACATTAACTTTATAAAACTTTTGTAATTGTGCATATTGCTAGTTTCACTATATTATTATTTTGCCTACTCTTTGTCCCCTGTATATGCAACCTGTTGTGAAAAAGAGGTGCCGAAACGCCATAAAACATTTTGTGTCATTTTGGTTGGTGGTGTGCCCCAGGATTTTGCAAATGTAAAAAATGTGCCTTGGCTCAAAAAAGGTTGGGAAACACTGCTCTAACTGACCAGGAGTCTTGTCTGGATTAAGTTTCAATTTATTTGCCCTCATCCAGTCCATTACTGATGACAGAAACATGTTTAGGGTTATATATATATATACTGTGTGTGTGTGTGTGTGTCTATATATATATATATATATATATATATATGTGTGTGTGTGTGTGTGTGTGTGTATGTATATGTATATGTATATATTTGCCATGCTTCTATACCGCCTCTCTCAGCCCGAAGGCGACTCGAGGTGGTGAACAAGCGGCAACAAGTGCCCATATACAATACATCACAAGATAAAAAGTCATATAAAAACATATAAAATTAACAGTTAAAAACTACAAAATACAAATCTCAGTATATATATATTATTACCCTAAATAAATGTGACTTCTTACTACCTTTTCTACAGTTATACTCTTTCTATCCAGCCATTTGTTATATAATTCTCTCATCATGTCTTCCTTCTTTCTTCAAGTCATCAAGTTTAAACAAAAGAAGTGATAAAGGGCATCCTTATCTCATTCATTCTTTTGTATCTCACATATTGTTTTTCCTGGAAGTCAGGTGGCATCTTTTGTTCTTGTGTACTTGGTCCATCCCCCTATTCTAATAGGTAGCCTTGTTTTGTATCAATAACATTTTTGAACAGGAAACAGCTTTGCTTATAGAAAACGGTTGAATTATACACAGAAGAGATCACCAATTATAGCATTTTCTGTACAGAAAGCAACCTTTTATGCCAGGGAATTGATATATCTGTCTTAAGATATTATTTTCCATACAGAACATATTGTTTCCTGAAAAAAAAATATAGTGAAGGGCTCTGTTTTGTAGGAACACTTTTTTATCCCTTACCTAGAAGACTCCTTACGTAAAATCTCATTTTCCCATGCAAGTGTTTACAAGACATGTTCTGCCTGACATTTGCTCTTTGCTCACAAAACAAGGTTATGCAAACTGCAATAATGATTTGGCATGCTGAACAATTCCTGTGTGGGATGAACTATAAACATGTTACCTGAGGATAGAGCACACATGGAACAAACTATGGACATTTCAGCTGACGAGTAACGAGTTATATAAGTTACAAGGCAACTACACATGTCCAAAAAGATTATAATAGTCAGCAAATTTCATTGTAGCTCTGTGCATGCTTGTGAAAAATGCTATAAATCAGAAAGGCACTACAAGCAATGTGTGACAGTGGGTTTTTTTCAGCGTGACATTGTCACCTTCTCTTGGCCAAAAGTAAACTATCTTAAAGACAACTTATACTGTCCGTCTGTTTTTTCACCCATGTCCAAACAAAATTCTGCAACAATGCTGTTTTCTATGCAAAATACAGATGTGTAGCTTTTGTGCAGAATAAGATCTGAATTACAGATATTATCATCAGTCCAGGAGTTTTGTTATCAGGATTTCTCAACTCTTAAAAAAAACCTTTTTTAAAAAATACTCTTGAATATTTCTTTCTATCTCCAAGAACACAACAAATTGTTCTGCATAAAACTGGACAGTTATATTGCATTTGGACATCGCAATATGAATTCCAGCCTTGTTTTTTTCAGTTGCCTCGAATCCAATCTCAAGACAGAGGGTGCTGTGTTACTGGCTCTTTTAAGGTACATTGGATTAGAATCAAAACTGTTCAAAGTCAAATATATGCTGCACATGAGAGTAATACTACCTTGGTCACAATTGACTTGGATGTTTTTCTTCAGTCTCTACTTAAATCTTTACAATTTATACTATAAGTCCATTTGGTCCCAAATTGGGAGAAACACCATATATTCATCAAATAAATAACATTAAAATAAACTTTAAAAAATCCTAGGAGAAGAAAAAGAATAGCAATAGTGAGCCTTGTACTTGTAAGTTTGTAATGA
Organism: Anolis apletophallus; assembly: GCA_030556195.1. Taxonomy (NCBI): domain Eukaryota; kingdom Metazoa; phylum Chordata; class Lepidosauria; order Squamata; family Anolidae; genus Anolis; species Anolis apletophallus. Next base: position 38,787,064 of record JARBWK010000004.1, on the reverse strand, counting down.
AATGAGCATTAGGGATGGACATTTGGAAAGAAATTTGTGATCCAAATTATAGCTGTTATTTTGACAAATCGGTCAAGCTGAGGAAGGACTCATTCTAGCTGATAGGCGAAAAGTGACCTTTCCACAGCCTACAGTAGAAGTTCAACCAGCAGAGCTTCATCTTGCTTGGCACATCTCAGACTCAAATGTCAGCTTTAAATTGGTATGCAGAATGTAATGAGACCTTGGAATCATTAAAACATTTGCATTCAGAATTAACATCAGGGGATCAAAACAGATAGCCTTTCCTTTTACAATGATGCATCAGTATGAAAATAAATCAGCATTATAAAACAAGAAGGTTTTCAATGGTTTAAACGAACCATTGTGATAGACTTTCCAAAGCCTCTTACAATGCTTCAATAATCACATCTTTCAAAAACTATCATATTTTTCAACTAGGTGTAGGAGCACTAGCTCTTGATCAATGGTTGGACACTCCATCCTGAAACCAGCTTGTGCTTCTGCTAAAATATGTTACTGGTTCATCCAGGCAATTACTTTTTTTGCAAAGAGGGGCTGCATATAATTTACTAATAACACTTAGAAGGCTGATAGGTCAATAATTAGATGAGGTGGGGTGGAACTTTCTATAGTTCCATTGACTTGAAAAAAGTCACCACCTGGTGGGGTTTGACTCATTGGAACTGAGAGCCTCTGCTGGATTAGTTAGTCCATCTCAATAAGATGATGGGTTTAAATTGATTCTGAATGGCCCTTGGGGAGTTCTGATGTCTTGGCAGGTGATCTACTTGAGACCATGGTTCATCTCTGGAGCAGGGGAATTGCCAGGGTGATTAGCACAATTGTCTCCAAGGGGGAGTCCTGGAATATCAAGGACCCACTGTCTTTTAATGCTGTTTTTGACTTATTTTTAATGTCGTTTTAACTTTTATTTAAAAGAAATGTAGTTTAATTGAGTTTAATATTTGTATCAATAGCTTTTAGATTGTATTTTTCTTCTAAGATGTTCTTTGCTCCCTTGAATCCCATGCTAGGAGAAAGGGAGAATGTAAAGTAAATAATAATCCCTAGCTTTTCCTGACTACATATTTAGCATATGCAAGGACAGGGGGAAAAAGATTGAGAAATTTAAAGATAAATTCTTATTTTAAGGTTCCCATGAAAAGAGAAAAGAAATAGATTTCACTGTGTTAAACATGTGGACAAAATTCTGACATTTAATGCCTGAAGAAATACTGTATTTTGCATTCTCAATTAAACATGGTGTCCCTTCAAGCATTGAAATAGCTGCTGCTTTAGCAGTACCAATTAAATCTTGTGAAGGTCATTTCTACATACAGTATATGGTTCTGCTTCTCAAAGAGTGAGAAAACAAGAAATACAGTAACCTGTAATATGTTTATTACAATAGTTCTCTATTGATTCTTTCACGAAAAATAGGATAACTGCATTCTGCTTTTAAGGAAATGGAAACTGCTAGAACAAAACCAATCACTTTCCTCTAGAAATGTGTGAATCATCTTATTCTAGCATACGTTTACCTTTCTTTGCTCTATAATCTCCTCCTGATCCTGTTCCTCCTCTCTCTCTCTCTCTTTCTCCCCCGACTACAATTTTATACAAAATTTTGGACATAAAAATTAAAAAATGCATTAGTACATTATGTATTTTAAAAACCTACAAGAGCTAAGATATGCCTGGTAGAGGAGGAAGCTCCATGGGGCGTGGGGTGCCTCTTCTTCCTCCATCACCCGGCCTTATGTGAGCAGGCTTTGCCCTGCACTGGGTCTGGGAAGAGCTGCAAGCCTGAAGAGAGGGAAGGCATCTAGTGCAAGAGTTTCAGATATTGCGCCTAGTGGAAATGGAGTCCTCTCTCTCTCACTCACTATCAATTGGCCTCCCCCTTGCAGTTAGCCACATACCTGGGAGGCCCCGTTTGAGGCTGCAGGCCCTACCCCATTGAAGGAGAAGAGAGATTGAGATCACTCAGGGCAGGGCATGCTTTCAGCCCGCACCGGTGCTCCTCCTCCCTCGGATGAGTGGCTTGCTGCAAGGGAGAGGCCATGAGAGTGGGAGAAAGGGGAGAGAGTACAGCCATTGCTGCAAGGGCACAAAGGAAGGAGAGGGAGGGGGGAGAGGACATACAAAAACAAACTAACTTCCTTATGAAAACTCAGAGGTGGGTATTTTGATTCATTTGTGTTCGATGGGAGGTGGCTCTGGGAGTCTTAAATCAAGCCTTATGTACAGATTTAATGAAAGACTTATGATTTATGACCCTGTTATATTTTTTTGCACAGCCCTACGGCCTATAAAATACCAGTTGCTTAGGGGGGGGGGGATCTGAGGTTTTCCAAGATCTGCTTTCTATGTTTTTATTTATTAATGGAAACAAAAATCTACTGACCTGACATCTCACTATGAAAATGTCAGTTTATACCTCCTGATACCAACAACAGAACTGATGAATGCATCTTGCCTTGGAAATATGTATATTTCTGAGTCCTGTAATATATTTTGGGGAGAGAAATGGATACAAAATCATTCATGCATTTTAAAATGTGCTCATGTGACAATGTATATCTTTGGAATTTGAAGAAAAACACTTCAGTGGAAAAATTCATATCAAAATACACAGATTTAAAAACTGTGAACCAAAAGTCTTCATTTGCCAAACACACACTCAGTGACACATACAGAGAGAGATTTCTGCCAGGAAGAAAAAACAAATATTATCCTGATATGAAATTGGAACAGAAAAAAGATTGTTAATAGGTTTCTGAAAAATGCAATGAGAATGAGACTAGCAGGTTTTCACATCATTAGATTTGTCTCAAAGAAACAAATCTTGCCACCTGCCATTATGTTCCTAGCACCAGCAAAACATGGCCAAGTAAATTAAGAGTCCAAGTGTCAGTTGTCAAATGTGACTGCTTTTGGTGCTGGATGTTAGAGTTGGTTTGTTTTATAATGTCTCATGTTACAGTAAGACTTAACAATGCACTCCTTTTATCTGGTTGGCCTTCTTCCAGCAACAGCTGTGGTTTTAATGAAAGAGATGTGCATGTGGATGACTTCTGAATAGGTTGTGTCAGAACTGAAGGGAATGACATAATGGATAGTCTGAGCATAGGTCAAGGTGCCAAGGGTTTATAAGTGCTAACTATCACAATTCTGAACAAGGAAAGTTTTGGGGAAATAACACTGAGTCTTTTGTTCTAAAGAGCATGGAACAAGTGATGGTGATATGCAAATGCTGATCAACTTTCTGTCTGGATCTTTTCAGAGAGTATACAGTATCTTTCGTACATTGAAAAATGATGATCATTACTTTCAGAGAATATCTTGATATTGTTTTGTACAGCTCATAACCTTTGCCTGAACATATAAGCCCTGGAAACGGTGACAAAGAAGCCACAATATGGTTCCAATATGTGGGTGACACTTTCACCATTTGGAGCCATGGAGAAGAATAGCTAAACAGGTTCCTGGACCATCTTAACAGCATCCACCCAAACATCCAATTCACCATGGAAAAAGAAAATGAAGGAAAGCTGCCTTTTCTAGATGTTCTAGTCATACGCAAACCAGATCAACAATTGGGTCACACCGCTTACAGAAAGCCTACACACAGAGATAGATACCTACATAAAAACTCCAACCATCACCTAAGTCAAAAAAGAAGCACCATTAAAGCCTTGGCAGACCATGCAAAAAGAATCTGTGAACCCCACCTCCTCCAAGATTAACTGAACCATCTAAACTGGGCTTTATAGGCCAATGGTTACTCCACCTCAGACATCAGAAGAGCTGCAAGACTGAGAACAAGCCACAAGAGTAAAGACAAAGGTCCACCCAGAGGAAAAGTGTTCTTGCTGTACGTCAAGGAAACCACTGACCGCATAGGGAAGCTGATGAGGAAGCACAAGATAGAAACTATCTACAGACCCACTAAGAAAATCCAACAAATGCAAAGGGCAAGAGGGATCCTCTCACTTCTGCAGGAGTCTACTGTATCCCATGCAGCTGTGGACAAGTCTACATAGGGACTACCAAACGCAGTGCCCAAACACGAATAAAAGAACATGAAAGGCACTGCAGGCTTAATCAACCAGAGAAGTCAGTCATAGCAAAGCACCTGATAAACCAACCTGGACACAGCATATTATTTGAGAACACAGAAATGCTGGACCACTCTCACAACCACCATGTCAGGCTACACAGAGAAGCCATTGAAATCCATAAGCATGTGGACAATTTTAACAGAAAGGAGAAAACCATGAAAATGAACAAAATCTGGCTACCAGTATTTTAAAAAACTCTAAAATTGTAACAGCAAAACAACACCCCAACACAGGGAAACTGCAGAGAGGAAACAATCAGGGACAGCTAATCACCTCTCAACAAAAGATTCCCTCAGGCACTAACAAGCCACACCAAACAACTGCCAGGCCATCAAATGCTAATCAAGGTGGCCAGTTGAAACATTCACACCTAGCTCCAACAGACAAGAGTTCTTTGTCCCACCCTGGACATTCCACAGATATATAAACCCAATTTTCCTAGTTCCAACAGACCTCACAACCTCTGAGGATGCTTGCCATAGATGCAGGCAAAACGTAGGAGAGAATGCCTCTAGAACAGACCTGGGCAATTGCCGGCCCTCCAGGTGTTTTGGACTTCAAATCCCAGAAATCCTAACAGCTGGTAAACTGGCTGGGATTTCTGGGAGTTGAAGTCCAAAACACCTGGAGGGCCAGCAATTGCTCAGGTCTGCTCTAGAACATGGCCATATAACACAAAAAAACCTACAACAACGCAGTGATTCTGGCCATGAAAGCCTTCGACAATACATTGCAGGTATATTTATTATTATTATTCTGACATAAAACCACAGTATGTCACAGCAAATGAGATCTCTATGCTGGATTTTGTATCAAGAAATCACAAGTTGAATTATTACTATTGTTGTTGTTTTACTGACACAAAAAGACAGTATGCCACAGAAAACAAGATATATATACTGGATTTCATATCACAAAATCACAAGTCGAACACTTCCCACGCGACTAAGACTGTGTGATATATTTTCGAATGATGCGCGCAGATGCAAGTAAGATGGCCTTTTGCACTTGACAGATCGTGATTTTGGCAATGTTTATTGTTTCCAAATGCCGGCTGAGGTCTTTTGGCATGGCACCTAGTGTGCCTATTATTATTATTATCCCACCCCATCTCCCTGAAAGGACTCGGGGCAGCTTACAAGGCAACACAGTGCAAAGTAAGAACAATAAAATATACAACAAAAATCAATAAAACACCAAGTAACAACATTACTACAAACTGAAATTAACATAGAACACATCAATTAAAAAGAAATTACAATAAAATACAGCAATAGATTATAGTTAAAAACAATCCATACAAACCAAGTTTATCATCCCAGCCACAAGACAGATTAAATATAAAAATATTAGGCTGAAATATCAATTAGGTCATCCATTGTAGATGGTATCTTAACCATTTTCAAAGGTTTGCTTAAATAGCCATGTCTTCAGTTCCCTCTGAAAAACATAAAGTGTGGGGGTCTGTCTAATTTTCCTAGGGAGGGCATTTGAAGCCAGGGGGCCACTAACAATTTCCCTTGTCCCCACCAGCCATGTTTGGGATGGGGGTGGAACAGAGAGGAGGGCCTTCTTGGCAGATCTTAGAGCCCTCACAGGTTCAAAGGTGGCGATGCTATCACAAAGATAAGCTGGACCTGAACTCTGTTGGGGTGTGTAGGGCTGCACTCTAAATTGAAACCAGAAATAATAATAATAATAATAAGGCAGCTAGTGGAGCTGCTTTAATAGGGGAATGATGTGCTCTCTATAGCTAGTCCCAGTCAGTAGCCTGGCTGCCAATCTTTGTACTAGTTGTTAATTTCCAGGCAGTCTTCAAAGGCAGCCCCATGTAGCGTGCATTACAGTAATCCATTTGTCCATGCATTACAGTAAAGCATGGACTACTGTGATCAGATCCAGCTTTTTGAGGTACGGGCACTGTTGGTGCACAAGCTTTAGCTGTGCAAAAGCCCTCCCAGCCACCACTGACACCTGGGTCTCCAGGGTCAATGCTGAATCCAGGGGGACCCACAAATTGTGGACCTGTGTCCTCAGGGGGAGTGTATCCCCATCAAACTCAGGTTGCCACCCTATACCTCAATTGGCCACACAACTGACCAGAAGGACCTCTGTCTTGTCTGGATTTAGTTTCAGGATTTTAGCCCTCATCACAGCTGCCAGGCACTAGTCCAGGATTGGGGAGCTTCCTTTTATTTAGGTGGAAATGAGTAGTAGAGTTGTGTGTCACCTGAGTAGAGATGACACTGAACTCCAAAACTTCAGATGACCTCATCCAGTGGTTTCATGTAGATGTTGAAACCCATTGGGGGACAGAATAGAACCTTGCAGGACCCCACAGGTCAATGGCCAGGGGTCTGAGCAGGTGTCCCTCAGTATCACCATCAGAGTGCAATCTTCCAAGAAGGAGTGGAGCCACTGCAAAGCAGTGCCCCCAAGACCCATTCCAGAAAGCCAGCCCAGAAGAATATCATGGTTAATGTTATCAAAAGCCACTGAGAGGTCCAAGAGAACCAGCAGGGACTCACTCCCCCTGTCTTGATTTTTGTGCTCATCCACCAAAGCAGTCTCCATACTGTGATCAGTCCTAAACCCAGACAGTGACGGCTCAAGATAATCAGTTTCATCCAAGAATCGCTGGAGCTGAGAGGTCATCACCCATTCTAGAACCTTGCCTAAAAAGGGAAGACTGGAAATAGGCTGGTGGTTATTTAATGCTGAGGAATCCAGGGACGTCTTCTTCAAGATTAGACTGCCCTTTTAGGCTTGTTGGAAATTGTCCCTGTTCCAAAGAGGTGTTTATGATACTTGTAAAACACTCAGCTAATCCCCCACTTGCAATTTTAATAAGCCAGGTAAAGCACATGTAGTTGTTTTCACAGCTCCAAGAATCTTGTCTACATCATCAAGCTGAGCAAGCTAAAATGAATCCATTAAATCAGGACAGACAGGTACCTTAGGTATATCTATTGGTACTACCACAAAACTAGTATCCTAGTTGGAGCATATCTGAGTGACTTTATCTGCAAAATGATTGGTGAACTTGCCACATTGAGTTGTTGAATGGGCAGGGGTCTCACCATGAGAATCAGGGTGAAGGAGCCCTCTGACCATTCATGTTAGGAATGACTCATTATAAAATAGCTTTTACCAACTTTTTTCATTAATTGGTTCTGCTACATACAAAATCTTTTGATCCATATATATTATTATTTATTTATTTATTTATTAACTTCGATTTAGTATACCGCTCACTCCGGAGCTCAGAGCGGTTTACAAAGAACCAAAAGCACCGTGAGTAATAAACAATTAAGCACTTAAACAGTTAAAAACACATTACACATCAAGACAGTTAAAACCTATTAAAAGCACTAGCCCTCGGCAAAGGCTGGGGACGAGATAAAATCTGGGAGCCATAGGCAGCATGGCGGGCAATGTGGTTGGGTCAAGGACCGAACGCCTTTCTAAAGAGCCAAGTCTTCAAGGCCTTGCGGAAGGGCAAAAGAGAGCGGATGGCGCGGATCTCCTCCGGGAGGCCGTTCCAGAGACTTGGGGCGGCTACTGAAAATGCCCTCCGCCGTGTAGTGGCTAGTCTGCAAGTTCCGAGGGGAGGCACCTCAAGGAGGTTGTGCTCCTCGGAGCGAAGTGATCTCGCAGGCACATAAGGGATAAGTCGCTCCCTCAAGTACACTGGCCCCAAACCATAGATGGCCTTAAAAGTGAGGACTAACACCTTGAAGAGGACCCGGAATTCAATCGGAAGCCAATGCAGCTCGCGCAGAAGTGGAGTCGCGCGGTCGGATCTTGCAGCGCCCAGAAGGAGGCGAGCTGCGGCATGCTGCACCAGCTTAAGCTTCCGGATCATCGACAAGGGAAGGCCAATGTAGAGCGCATTACAGTAGTCGGGAGAGGTAGGGAGCCAGATGCTTAGCCAACCGTAGATGGTAGAATGCTGTCCTGCAGGTGCAGCCAATCTGCTCCTCCATGGACAGATGGGCGTCCCAGCCGGACCCTAGACTTTTACTGATGGCTGAGGGCGGCGGGCCACACCATCGAATGTTGGCAGCTGGGTTGCTACCCCCTCCGGGCGGCCCAGCCACAAGATCTCCGTCTTCGCCGGGTTCACCTTCAACTTACTGGCTCGCAGCCATCCAGTAACGGCTTCAAGGCAAAGATGGAAATTATCGGGTACAGAGACTACCCCGGGGTCCAACCTCAGAATGAGCTGGGTATCATCAGCGTACTGATGACACTCCAGCCCGAAACTCCGCACCAATTGGGCGAGTGGTCGCATATAGATGTTAAATAACAGCGGGGAGAGGATAGCCCCCTGAGGCACCCCGCAGTTCAGCGGGGAGCCTCCGGAGGCCACCCCCCCACTTAAGAACATAAGAACATAAGAACATAAGAAGAGCCATGCTGAATTGGGCCTCAGCCCATCTAGTCCAGCATTCTGTGTCACACAGTGGCCCACTAGTTGTACACGGGGATCTCTAGCAGAAAGGAGGGCAAAACCCTCACGACCCCCCACAACCAGTACCCGGGGAAAATCCTGCCTGCCTCCATCAACACAGAGGTGCCACTTGGATGTCCATTTCAGTAGCTACTGATTCAGTAGCTACTTCCCTCGCTGCTGGCAACGTTGGAGGAAGGAGGACAGCCAGTTGAGGGCTGTCCCCCTCACCCCCGCCACCGCCAGGCGGTGTATCAAAAGTTGGTAATCGACGGTATCAAACGCTGCCGTGAGATCCAATAACACGAGCAGCGCCGATCCACCTCGGTCCAAATGGCAGCGGAGTAGGTCTGTGATGGAGACCAGGACAGTCTCCGTCCCATGGCCTGAGCGGAAGCCGGACTGGAAGGGGTCTAGCCAGGTTGCGTCATCCAAGAAGGTCTGCAGCTGGTCCATTGCTGCCCTCTCAATCACCTTGCCCAGGTATGGAAGATTCGACACTGGGCGGTGGTGGAGGGAGCCGCGGGGTCTAATCCGGGCTTCTTCAGCAATGGACTGACCACCGCCTCTTTTAGCTCCTCTGGAAAAACCCCTTGCTCAAGGGAGCCGTTGACTATCTTCAACAGAGAGCCTCGCAACCCCTCCACGCAAGCTCGAATCAGCGTGGAGGGCACGGGTCGAGGGGAGCAGGTGATCCGCTTAAGGGCTGCGACAATCTTGTCAACATCCTCTGCGTCCAGTGGTCGAAACCGGTCGAAGGTGGACCCGGCGGAGGGCCACGGAGTCTCCAGCTCCTGGACTGTATCAAGTGTGGAGAGAAGGTCCCAGCGGAGCAACGCAATCTTGTCTGCGAAGTGATTCTGGAAAGCCTCAGCAGAGAGGGTCGAATCGTCATTGTTTGGGATGGTAGGGACCATCGTCAGCTGCCGAATTATCCTGAACAGTTGAGCTGGGCGTGAATCCGCAGATGCTATCAAGGAGGCATAGTGGACTTTTTTCGCCTCCTTGACAGCATGCTCATAAGCATCCATGAAAAGCTTATAAGCTGATGTCGATGGCCCGTCACGGAGCTTCTTCCACCTGCGCTCTAGCCGTCTCTGTTGATATACACTTCCAAGTAGTGTATATCAACACTACTTGGAACAGCTCCCTACCTACTTTGAGCCTTTGGGGACCCTCACTTTATTTCCACTTTTTTCAGATTTTAAATGTCCAAACTCAAATAGCAGAGTCTGAGCTGATGTCCTGATTTCCCAATGAAGCATAACAAACTTCTTTTTAGGACATACTAGTGTATGTATTCTCATTTTGATATTAAAGATTGTATGGTTCAGCTTAATAAAATGATCTTCTAAAATATTTATTGCATATCATGCTCATGATATTTATTTGAAGTATTAATCACTGAAATAACACACAAGGGTAATATTGATATATTAATGAACTGTTTTCATACTAGTGATATTTTTGTTTGGTAAAATAGATTTGAAAAATTCAATGACTATCATGAATCTTTAATGTTATAGCCTTCTTTTTATGACAGACCAATATATGGAAATAATTTATTGTAGAGTATTAGGAACAATCAATTAAACACAGGAGCAATTTACTTCAAATTCTTGTCAAGTGGCCATTCTTCAGGTGGTTACTTTAATTTTTCTTGTACATTCAGAAATCAAACTGACAGCATACAGGTACATTATCCAATGTAAGCGCTCCTTTTTTTACATTTATGAGAATTTCAGAGTGCATAACCTAATTTTAGCAGATGCCATCATTGCAGCTGTAATCTATAATGATGTACATATCTCTAATTATGTTTATATAAAATATATTTTTATTATTATTTACCATAACCAAAAATATTTCACTTAAATTTTCTCATGCCAAATTCCTATATTCAAAAGGTAAAGATGCATACAAAATGTTAATGCACCTGCCTCAGCTGTTCAGCAGGGAGAGGGATGCAGAGTTGCTCTAATTTGTGTGTCTCAAACTCTGCTCCTCCAGATGTTTTTGACTTCAGCTCCCACAATTCCTAACAGCTGGTAAACTGGCTAGGATTTCTGGGAGCTGAAGTCCAAAACACCTGGAGGAGCAGAGGTTTCGAAACACTGCTCTAGTCCATGTAGTCATTTGCCTCAGGAAGCAATAGAAATACAAGCCAACCACTGTTTCCCTGACTGGCAATTCGATAAAAATATGCAGTTTTAATCCAGATTTGTAAAGTCCTTGTAGGAAAATTCACAGTACTAAATGTCATCAGACAAAAGAAGAAGTCAATTTCTTCTCTCCAGTGAAAACCATGTAATCATGACAAATTCAGTGATAAGAAGGGAGCTCATTTTTTTAATAAAAAAAACTATACTTGCTACATATGTGTAGACAGTCTCTATCAATACCTGATTATGCAGAAGGAGGTGAAGAAATTGGTTAGTCCCAACCCAAGGTGAAGAGAGGAGCTCTGTAAATATGCAACCTACACCATATCCTTAACATACGTACTGTGACTGAAAGCTTATAGAGCAAATTGTGCCAGCTGTCCCAACTCTTATCTGAAGTTAGACTGCCACCCACTAAGCAAGGAGAGATAAGAGAGCCAAACTCTTCTCCGTTTTGTATCTTTTTCTCCTCTCTAATCTTTGTAACTTTCCAAGCAACTTGAAAAACTCTAAGTAACAAAGTGTGCACAGACAAAAGAAATGCACACATGAGATATGGTCACAACAAATAAAACCTCATACCACCCTGCAATTTGGAATATCTCTTAGGAAAATACTCTTTGTAGCAAACTTATACTTGATTCTGTAGTAGTTTCAAAGCCAGAATGCACATTCATCTTGGTTGCATCAGCTCCCTTTCAAAGCAGCTCCGAAGCATGCTGTTTCAATTTTTGTGCATCAGTTCATGCAGTGCCTCTGCTCATCTGAGTTTCATTAGATTCACACAGTTAAACAAATTCAAAATTACTTGAATTTCTGACCTTGTTTGACAGCATCCTCCCTCCACCTGCCTTCCGTTACTCAATGAATAACTTTTTGAGTGTGATTCTATATAATGCATATGGTCACTCTACAAGTGTTGTTATACAGCTTCTTCTCTGAATTCTCACCATGCAAGGCAGATTCTCAGTGCCTGTGCATGTCACTCTCATTATTAAGTGCCTAGTTATGTAGCTGAGAGGGGGGAAACCAGCTCTTTCACTCCTGGCAGTCCAGTGGACACACCACCCTCCACAGCCATGCTATGGCCAAAGAAGACAACAATAATTGTGAAACAGCTTTACATGGACATTTTGTAATAAGGCACTTGTGCAATGTACTTAGAAGCACATGCACAACATACACATAAACCCAGTTTATGTGGGTATATGACACTAAACAGAATTGAAGCTTGTATCTTTGATGCATCAATTGGCATTTCATATCTGACAAGCTTAATAATGAAAAAAGTCACAAAGGTGTGCTTGGTTTGGAGGTAAGTTTGTTGGCAAAATTCAATTTAGTCCAGAAGGAACTTGGACAAAAAGATAATGGGAGATATAGAAATCTAGATAATAGTTTCTGCCTGAGAGGATCTGGAAGATTGACTATGTTGCCCTCTGGGCAGCCTACGGACAGCACAGAAGTTCTAACATTATTTTTATAAAGCTTATTGAAGGTCAACATGCATCCATCAGCCTTACAAATAGTTTTAATATAAAATCAAACTATTGTGTACTCAGGTTACCTGACCTTCAAAATTGTGTTCACCAAGAGAGTTGGGGAACAAGCAATACACAATGAAAATCTTTTGAAATCAAGACTGGCCCAAAAAAGAAATAACTTGTTTAGAGGATATTAAAAAGGAAAATGTGATCTCTCTCTCTCTCTCTCTCTCTCTCTCTCTCTCTCTCTCTCCTTTTTCTTAAAAAAGCATGATTTGTAGGCTTTTTGTTAAATTTAGCCACATATGGTAGATATATAAATTGTATTAATTTTCTCTTAACCAAGACTGCAGTGCTCTTTCCAACTATGAGATAAGGGGAGGGCTAAAAAAGTGATAAAATTGAGCTTTCTGGTCGGAAAAGTACTCACCCTCAGTTTAAGAGGACAAAGGTTTTTGATACATGTTGAACTCTTCATCTCCTTCCAGTCTTTGGGTGCCTAACTTATACCAATTATTTTACTTTCCCTCCTTATTCTGTAGCCTGACCAATCTGAAACAAACTTGGCCTTATTGGTGGCAGACATGAACTTTGGTTACCGGTAGGTTTGCATACATCTATTTTGAGTCTCTATGGAGGTTGATATTCTCTTTCTCCTCCCACAATGATCACATCCGAACCTTTCCATACGGCTGCTGAAATCAAACTCTTGGTCATTCCATGCATGAGACACAGTGGAATACTCTCAAAGACATCAGGCAATATCCCCTTAACCAAATATGAAATAATTTCATCAGCCACTGTGACCTCTGAGGGACCCTGGTAGAGGATATGTAATGATAGAAGCACTTTACATCTGATTAACATAAGGTACTTTTATGTTGCCTCTCCCCCACATCCACTCTGCATCAGAGATGAAATGACCATGACAATCATTTCAATTGCTGGTAAACAAAGGAGCAGAGCTATCTAACAATACAGGTAAAACTGACACACAAGCAAAGCTCTGTATCGAAAATATATATAATTAGTACATACATACAGTATGTGCACCTTAGGCTGTGACATATCATGGGTGAATATACCAGGCACCAGGTAGAGAGGGAGTCCTCCCAGGAGCATGTGCAATCAATGAACATAAACCCAGTCCTATTGGCGTTATACCGCGTGCTAGGAGAGTCCCAAAATAAAGTCCGGTATGGCTGGTGGTAAGTCCTTGGTTGCCAAAGAGTCACTTCCAAAAGGTGAAAATAATTGTAAATCCAATCATGGATTTACATCAAAGTGTCAAGAGGATCGGGGTGGTAGACTTTCAAGGGAAGATTCCAGGACGTGGGAGACAATAGATAGGAGTCTCCTTGAACAGGATCGTGTTGCTCAACTCGATCCTGTTCGAGGAGACTCCTATCTATTGTCTCCTGCGTCCTGGAATCTTCCCTTGAAAGTCTACCACCCTGATCCTCTTGACATCTTTCCTACATCCCATGATTGGATTTACAATTATTTTCACCTTTTGGAAGTGACTCTTTGGCAACCAAGGACTTACCACCAGCCATACCGGACTTTATTTCGGGACTCTCCTAGCACGCAGTATAACGCCAATAGGACTGGGTTTATGTTCATTGATTGCGCATTCTCCTGGGAGGACTCCCTCTCTCCCTGGTGCCTGGTATATTCACCCGTGATATGTCACAGCCTAAGGTGCACGTATGTATGTACTAATTATATATATTTTCGATACAGTGCTTTGCTTGTGTGTCAGTTTTACCTGGATCATTTCAATTGCCCCATAGTAGGTTTGAGGAGATGGAAATGGCTCAGGATAGTATGGCTCCACATGCAAGATTGAAGCCATAGTATGGTCTGTTTAATTCTGGAAGAAACCTAGGAGGCATCCAAGGGCACATCTACACTGACCTGTTATCCCAAAAGACAGGCAAATCAGTTCAATAACACAAGACAAAGCTATTTAATACAATCTTGAACGTCATTAACCAAAGATACGGGTTGTTCTGAATTATTCCCGGGAATCCAGAGCAAACCACAACACTTCAGTCTGTTTTTGTGTGAAGAAAACAATTCTGTGTAAAATTCACACATGAATGATTTGAATAGGAAAAAAATTGTGCACAGGACTGTGCATTTTTCTGTGGAAAATAGTATTTCAAAACCAAAATAATTCTTGCACGGAAAATGCTGTTGTCTATGTAAATCAAACATGTGAGAATTTTACCCCGAATAAATCCCCAATTGCAAGCTTTTCTCTGCACAGGAAATAACTTTTACATAGGAATTAATACTGTTCTCTGCACAAACTGTATACATTTTTTTCACAGAATAGGTCCTGATTATTGTTTGTCTAGGATTCTAATTGTCAGGATTGCTTGATAGAAAAAAAATACTACAAACTAGTAAGAATTGGTGGTGTTCATAATCATCACCCCCATTTTTCTATTAAAGTGTGTTACAGTAAGAGTTGATATATGGACTGGTACAGTCACAGTCAATTATTGCTTTGGAATAGACATATATTGCATTACAGTATAAAAGCCCATTGTTCTTGAAATATGTCTTTTTCATTTCATCTAAACAACAACATTGCAGGGTATGACAATGACTTTCCAAGGGTAACCATAGCTATGGCTCTCTCTCTCTCTTCATAGATAGATAGATAGATAGATAGATAGATAGATAGATAGATAGATAGATAATGTGTGGTTTTGGTGTACTGCTTTTGTGATCCTTACTCTGTTTGAGTATTTACAAATGATACATGCAAAGTACATATTTCATCACAACGCTTATGCAACACACACATATGAGCAAGTATGAAATATACATCTCACAACATCACTAATCTCTTGTGCATATTTCTGTATTGCATAGGTTTCTGAGTTGATGGAAAGCTATAAAATCTCCATAGCTAAACACAGTGTGCCATCTATTGTGCACTGTGCAAAATGTGTCCATTTCATAAGTATAATAATATTCAAGTCACACTTGAGAGGAGAAATTGAAGATGATGGTATCAAGCACACAGTGTAAAAGAAGGTGATGAGACTTTGAGGGGAGGGAAGCAATATTGCTACTTCATGAAAGCACAAGATGTCTATAGTTGATTTATGCCATTCTGCTGGTAATACTCTAGGTGATGCACTGTCTACCTGATATAACTATGACTATTCATGAATGCCAGTTTCACCAAGCAAGAAGTTAAAATGAAAGCTGATGAAGCAATGACCCACTAAGAAACTTCAGATGAAATGGAATATGCAGGAGCATCTTAAGTTCATTTTTATGCTAATTACTGAAGTGAAAGCTTGCACTGCTGTGGATCAGAGGCTGTATAGGTAATATAAATGTATCAACATTGGTTTGTACAATAAAAATGCATTTGCTTGATTGGCTGTAACAAGTTACCACCTTCAGCTTTCTGAAAGCAGAGCATACACAATAAATAAAATATGAGGTATTTCATGTGCAGTATATGCTGTAAAAAAGCCAAAAACACCTCCACAGCAATAACTGTTTTGAAGTTCCATCATTTTACTCTACTCTGCATTTATTTATGTTCATTGTTTTATTCCTACTGGTGGCTCAAAATAACACAGAGTATGCTTTCCTGGCACGTGCTGAACCATATTATTGAACAGTTTTGATTGCTCGTGGTGTTCTGTTTTAATTTTTGCATCATGAAGATAACTATATGCTCTTGTTAACTGAGCATTCTAATTATAATCCAATGTAGCAATTTATTCAGATAGTATTTGAGATTAGGAGCCAGTTCAGTTTCCATTAAGCAGGCAAGACAATGCAGAGCTATGGTTCTTCCTGTCTGGCACTTCCAAAACTGATAAGTAATTCAGAAGTGTTACCTTTTGGACTGCATACATCTCTGAATTTTGTAATACGAGTACATGTTTTGGCATTAACTTTATAGGAGCTATCCAAGGTACTCAAACAGTTAGATCTTTCAAATGTAAAACAAAACTCAAAACAGATTCAGTGAGATGGAAAAAAACAGCTGGCACTGAATTATGGCAGTCTCTAACTGCTAGTCCTCATTTCCATGTTATTCCAACTTCCAGAAGAAAGTGTGTGTAGTTCATGGACTGCTAGGAATACTCCCATAATAATGTGGATTTTACAACTAAGCTGACAACAAGAAGAAACAGCAATAACAAGAACTAAAGTGAGTATCCTTGGATTAAAAAAAGAAACAAGTGATATAATTCAGTTTTGTATAAATGCTTATGTTTAAATGTACAGATAGGGACTTCTTTAAAGGTGAGCAGACTATATTTTTTGTCTGAAGATGTTGAGCCTTCCCATACAAAGGGCAACTGGAAATGGACAGGAGGTAGTAGAAAGATAGGGGCCAAAACTGTAATATTCATGACTAAACTCTTAGCAGGTGATAATAAGGTAAGATAAATTATTATTATTATTATTATTATTATTATTATTTCTTACCTACCTCACCTCATGGCTCGAGGTGGGTTATAAAATAATTGAGACACATAAACATTGCAAAAACACCACAAATACACATATTAAAATGTACCTCTATAAAAGCTACACACCAAAATGTATCTCTATATTATAAAACGGAGATTAAACAAAGAACACACTTTTAAAATTCACGCTTAATGACTGACTGGGTAGATTGGTATTAAACAAAGGTGCCACAAATGATCAAAGTTTGTGTCATATGTCTATTAGTGAATAATCATCATAACATACAGTAGTCAACAAAATATCCAAAAAGTCATAAATACACAAGTGTGTTTGGAACACGCATTTCCAGTCCTATTGCTGATTCAATAAAGATCCGGGATAATATCAAACAACCCTTGGATTACAAATGTCCCAGCCCCTTGTGGATTTAACTGTGGACCTGTACCCATTGGAACTGATATTATCCCGGATCTTTATTGAATCAGCGGTAGGACTGGAAATGCGTGTTCCAAACACACTTGTGTATTTATGACTTTTTGAATATTTTGTTGACTACTGTATGTTATGATGATTATTCACTAATAGACATATGACACAAACTTTGATCATTTGTGGCACCTTTGTTTAATACTGATTGTTAATATAGCCAGGCAGTTTACTCTTGTCTGGGTAGATTGGCCAGAAGAGATAGGTCTTTACATGTTTTTTGAATTCTGATAGCTCATTTAGCTATCAGAGTTCTTCCGGCAGCTTATTTCACAGTCTGGGGTCAGCTGATGAAAAGGTCCTCTCGGTGGTGGTTGCCAGTTGGGTTCTGGCTGGTGGCCCCTCAGAAGCCCCTCAGAGGACCTAAGTCACCGGGGTGGATTTACAGGAGACTGTGATCTTTTGGGTGGACCCAAACATTGTAGTGTTTTAAAGGTCAAAACCAACACTTTGTACTTTGTCCAGAAACTAATTGGCAGCCAGTGGAATGATCAGTAATCAGTGAAATGTATGTGTATGTGTGTGTGTTGACACCATAAATTTCATGAAGTCTTCCGAGGAAAGGTTTGCCAGCACATTTCTTTGAATTATGGTCCACATCACCTGGTATTCATTGAGTGTCTCCTATTAATGACTGTGTGTTTGTTTGTGTAGTATCCAGTGCTCCAGGGTCTTCTTATTCAATTCCATTGTGCACTATCAATGGCAATGAAAAAAAACATGTCTGACAGTCATATTGTTATTTACTGGTTGGCTCCTCTTAAAGACACTAATAAACATGATACTGTACACATATTTCAACCTAAATAGACTGGATATAAGCACATAAAATTGAATATTAGTAGATAGATATATCAATTCAGTTGACCCTCATTGTAATAGATTCCCCACAATTCAGACATTTTCAATAGCTTTGTGGTCCATCCCTTGCAGTGAGTGTGAATATATTGCATATGCCTCCTTCTCATGCAATATGAACATATTATGTATCCAATTACTATAAAAGGATGCAATTCATTTTCTTTGTGTTATATTTCCTACATACGACAATTTTTCAGAACTATTGTTCCAGGAATTCACTTTGCAAAATGTGTAGCATACTGTAGCAGATTTAACTTCTTGGTGTGTGTATTACATTCTCTGAGTAAAATAGGTTATTTTTCATTTGATTTAATGTCCTTTCCCCATGCATACCCTCAGGAATATGATAATAGGCCAATCGGTTTTGCTTTGGACGTAGAAAATGTTGATTAATGAAAATAATGGAAAGTAGGAGTCATTTCCATTTAAAAACCGCTTTGTACAAAATAAAGGGTACATTATGTTTGTACAAGTTTTATTTTGCCATTTTTAATGGACTAGTATAAGAATTGTTTCAAATGAAATGTTTGAACTCTGTGGTTTATTTCCATAACTGTAAAATACTTTGTTTTAATGTTTTAATATGAATTCATTTTTCCTCACAAATACAGTTGAAACCAAGCTTAGTGCAACAAGTATGTACTGTATGCCAGAATATTAGGTTTTTAAATTTTCTATATGTACTGTATGCAGTTATAAACTATTTAAAGTTAGCTGTCCTAAAGGTAATTAAATCATTTTCTATATAAGAAATTAGCTTATTGTAGTATTTAAAAGATAGGGCAACAGTTGCAAAGGTCTGGGATTGGAGGGCAATTGAAGTAAATTGAAAATAATTCCAAATAAGTCAATTAAGAATTAAGAACACAGTGACAGTAGTGTTTAAAGACTTCCAAATCATTTTTATCATTTTCTATCATTTCATTAGAGAACTATAATAATTTAGAGAACTGGGTCAAAACTAACAAAATGAATTTCCACAATGAGAATGTGTATAGTACTATACCTAGGCAGAAAAAATGAAATGCACAGAAACATGGTGGCTGGCAACTAGCTCAACAATTGTGCATGTGAACGAGACTTGCTTCCAACAATAAAATGCAGTATGACAAGTTATTATAAAATAAACATTAACACTAGAAATATACAGACACCAGAAATGCACATAGATGGGACAGAAAACACCAGTTTTCATACTGCAATGAACCCTCCATTTTTAAAAAGCTTTGGTTGCTTGGTTGTTAATTCTTAATTATTTTTATTTTAATTCTTTTTCATTTCCTTCAGTTGCAAACCCCCCCCCCCCAAATAAATCCCAGGCTTTTGCAGCCATTCTGCCTCTAGTTTTCCAGAACCTTCTCTAACTCAGTATTCCCAAAGACAAGAGCAGCAAAGAAATCAACTTGCATAGCAACAGAGCCATCTGATGCAGTGTCTTCACCCCTAATCCTCCTTCTAAGGCATGTCTTATTGACTATGCCAGAAAAAGAGCTATCCACTCTCAAGAATTCTAATGTTTTAAATACTAAAACATAGGATTAACATTAACTAGTAAATCAAGTGAGATAAGCCACCTTATTTGAAGAACATATTGAGTTAATAACTTAACATGCTAATTAACCAGCTATTTTCAAACTTTGGAGAAGATCAACAGCAACAGCAACAAGATAAGTGAACTGCGGCTGCCTAAAATATTCTCTGAATTTTGCAATTTTATATTTATATGATAATGTTTAATGGACTAATAAATGCAAAAATAATTTCTGAAATGTGAAAGTTCTTTTTTAAAACATAGTTTAGAAATTGTTCCCAGTCCTTTTTGTGTTTTTTTTTCTTTTTCATTATTGCTAATTTGTCAATTTCTGCTATTTTAAAGACTTTAACTACCCATTCTATTGATGGGAGGTCTGCCTTCTTCCAGAACGGTGCATATGCTGTTCTTGTTGCTATGATCATGTAGTGTAATACTTTATAGTTTAGTGATTTTGTTTGGTTATTTGACATTCCCAATAAAAAAATAATTCAGGCTCCAATGGTATCTTTGAATGAAATATTTCTGGCAGCTTTTTTGCATCTTGCCCTAGAATTATCTTGCTTTTTTATAGGACCACCACATGTGGAAGAAAGTTCCTTCATGCTCTTTACATTTCCAGCATTTGCTGTTTCTTCCCTTATATATTTAGCTACTTTTTCTGGGGTCAGGTACCACCTGTTCATAATTTTATTAAAAAATCTCTAAGATTGTAGCATCAACTTTTCTTTAAACCAATAGTCCACGTTTTCCCCATTTATCTAATTCTATGCTGTGCTCAACATTTTGTGCTCATTTAATCAATCATTTCTCAGTTTCCATTTCTATCTTCAGTAATACTTTGTACATTTTTCCAACAAAGTGTTCTTCATTATTACACAGTTTATTTTCAAATTCCAGTTGGTCTCTTTCAAATCCCATATTTTTTTACTGTTGAATGCAAATCTTTGTTTCAGTTGTCTCTATCTGTACCACTGTAGAGGAAGTCTTGCAATCTTCAGTTCTTCTTGAGTTTTAAATCTGTATTTTCATCTTCATGTATTATTAAATCTCTGTATCCAGTGCTTTCCTTTCTTCTTATCTAACTTGTAAAAAGCTTCTTCTGTTGAAATTAATAATGGGTTTTTGGACATAGTATAGTTTTGTACTTGTTCCAAATCCTTATATAGCTTGTCTTATAAAATGGTGATTAAAGTCTGCATATACTTTTGCTTCTTGATATCATATATAGGCATGCCACCCAAAATATAGATAATCACCTAATTTTAACAGTATCTCATGTCTTAAGGTTAGCCTTTTTTTTCATCCAATCTAGAACTATTTCTAGTCTGGTAACCCCAATCCTCCTCTTTGCTTTTCATCCTGCCTTATTTATTATTTATTTATTTAATAAATTGATACTCCACCATTCTCCACTTAAAGCCCCAAGGTGGCTTACAGTATTTATTTTATTTCATTTTATTTATTAGATTTGTACACCGCCATTCCCAACGGCTCAGGGTGGTTTACAACATTATGAATTAAAACACAGGGTAAATAAAATACAATAAAACAGTAAAAATGCAGCAAGCGCAATGGAACTTAGACACAAATCAAAAGCTTTCGAAAGCTTGCTTAAAAAGGAATGTCTTGCAAGCGCTACGAAAGGAATATAAGCATAATACATAAAAACAAACATGATAAAAGTTAAAACATTTAAACCAAATAGTAGTTGCTGTCACATGTTCTAAAATGTGCATTAAGCTATAATAAATCATTAAAACTTTAAAATCACCCCTAAATACAATATAAAGTCTAGGTTTTTCCTCAATAATGTAAGTCCTGAGTTCAATCAAAGGTTTCCTTAAAAATATAGGTTTTAAGGCTTCTCCTTAACTCCAACAGAGAGGGCACTGTTCTAATTTCCCCTAGGAGGGCACTTCAAATGAGGGGTGCCACTCCCGAAAAGAATGCCACTCTGGAAATCTTTAACCTGAGCAAATCACATAACTTAGTCAACACCAGCCTTCCCCCACTAGACATGAGAGTTCTCACTGGTGTGTACTGTGTTACCAGCTATTGCAAGTAGTCTGGACCGATGAAATGAAGGGCTTTAAAGATCAAAAGCAGCATCTTGAATTGGGCCCAGAAACTAATTGGCAGCCAGTGAAGTTGCTTCAGGAACGGAGTAGTATGTTCTCTTACATCCACTCCTGGTAACAGTCTGGCTGCAGATCTTTGAACAAATTGAGTTTCTCAACCATTTTTCAAAGGCAGCTGCATGTAGAATGCATTACAGTGGTCCAGGCAGGATATAACCAATACCACTGTGGCCAAATTAATTTTTTCCAGGCGCAGTTGAGACACCAGTTTAGGTTGTGCAAAGGCAATCCTGGTAACCTGTGCCACCTGGGCTTCCTGGTTTAAGGAGGAATCCAGAATCACACCCAAACTGCGAATATGGGCTTTCAGGGGAGGGTAACCTCATTCAGCTCAGATTGTAAGCCTATTCCCAGATCCATCCTATGTGAGACCAGTAGTACTTCCACCTTATCTGGATTGAGTTTCAATTTGTTTACACTCATCCAGCCCATCACTGCCTCCAGGCACTGGTTCAGGCATAGCATGACTTGTCAGGCATAGCATGGCATGGAAGCATGACTTCCTTGGCTTTATCAGCTGAAAGAAATAGTAGAGTTGGGCATCATCTGTGTACAGGTGATATTGAACCCCAAAACTCCAGATGATCTGTCCCAGCAGTTTCATGTAGATGTTAAATAACATCAGGGAAAAAGATGAGCCTTGCTGTACCCCACAGTCCATTAGCCACGGAGTTGGGCAGAACTCTCCCCATTACCACCTTCTGGCTATGATATGAGATAAAAATCAGAACCATTGCAAAGCAGTACCCCTCAGCCCCACCCCCTCGAGTCACCCCAGAAGAACATTTATTTATTTATTTATTTATTTATTTATTTATTTATGACTTCAAACTTGTATACCGCCACTCCCCGAAAGCTCAGAGCGGTTTACAGCAGTTTAAGTAACACAACAGCAATGACAAACAACACAACAACAATGGGGAAAGAACAGAAGGGTAGGGGGGAGGGAGGGGGGGAGGGTAAAAAGCCAGACAGCGGTAGTCCACTAAGGCTCCATCCCGCCATCAAAAGAGGGCAGGCAAGGAGGACCCAGCAGAATCGCTGGCACTCAGGCGCAGGTAGGGAGCGGAGCCCGCAAGCTCCCGCGTGGGAGCCTGTGTTGGAAGTTCTGACCCACCCGCAAGGTGTCCTTTTTGTCCTTCGTGATGGCCAGGTGTGTCCCTCAGAGCTTCAACTGCCTATAGCAGGAGCTCCAGAATGTCCTAGTTGGAAAGGACCTCCGAGTCTCACCGCCTTCGGCATGGGCCATCCTTCCTCCAGCGAGTCCACAGGGGGCCTGACTCTGAGAGCTCGACCCTCTCGAAGGGGAACCGGTCCTGTCCCCCAGTCCATGGTGTGTGTGGTGGCACAGTCACCTTCCTTCCGCTTCCGGCGCCGCCTCCTCCTCTTCCGGGAGCTTCGCTGTTTCCGAGCGGGGGCGTTGCTAGGAGCGGGGTCCTCCAAGGGCGGGACTTCCGGTGGCCGACTGCTTCCGGGTCCCGTTTCGTCCCAGCAGCTAAGCACATGGCCTGGCTGGGCATCCTCAAGGCCACACACCATGTTGGGCCTCTCCTCTTTGAGCAGGCTCCCCCAATTTCTCCCAGCGTGGCGCCGACGCAAGCAGGCATCCGGGGCAGAATGGCCAAAATGTCAAAGAAGGCCAGCGGCGAACCTTCAGACGCTGGCGGGCTTCCAGGACTCGTCGGAGGACCTCCGAGGTCCCTGGGTGGCTCCTCCACAAAAGGTGAGCGGTTGGTCTGGGGGTCATCCTGGTCGACAGGGCTCTGTGTCCAGTTGGATTCGGTCATAGCTCCTCCGGACGCCTCCACCATCTTTGGGGCATTGTTGCCCATCATGGTCAACTCGTCTTTGATACTCGGGACTGTCCTTGGCTCGCCTCCAGCATTAGGGACAGGCCTCTCTTGGTCCAGCTCCAAGGCTCTGGTGGGGAAGTCCCAGGATTGGTCCCAGTCAAAGTCTTGGTCTTTAAAGGGCTCCCGCAGGGGGTTATCCAAGCTATCGGGTTTTCGGTTTGGGATTGGGACCTGTGGTGTAGGGATCCCCAGTATCCCTAATAGGCCACCGAATCTATTCCCAAACTCTGTGACATGGTCCATGAGTTTAGTGTACTCCTCGACCAGCTCAGCATACACTTGGGGGTCGAGTTGATCGGGGGAGATCTTGAGTCACTTGTCGCGGCCTCAATGGAGAGCTGCTCTTTTGGGTCTCCAGTGCCTTAAATAGCTGAGGTCCCTGGTCAGCTGTCCGCCCCGCCTTCAGGGGGGTCGGTGGGATAGATCTTAAAGAGCATCTTCTGCCAAAAGATCTTAGGAAGCGAGCACTGGTGTGGCAGTCACTGGCCGGATGACCCAACCATCTTTGGGCGTCTTGGGTGTCCTCCAGGGCAGCTCTGCAGCTTTCTCCAGCCAAACCAAGCTGCCAGGGGTCTGTGGGTCGCCAAGAACGCCCCCCTGGGACTGCTGATCAACCAATGTCTCCCCCGAGAGGGATCGTGGGATAGGCCGGTCGCATCTAGGAAATCTGAGAGGCTAAGCCGGAGCTCACCCGAAAAGAGCTCTACAGCAGTCGCCATCTTGACCAACTCATGGTCGATGGTATCAAAAGCTGCTGAGAGGTCCAGGTGAACCAGATAGGTCACACTCCGTCTATCTAGGACTCTGCACAGATCATCCACCAAGGTGACCAAAATCATTTCTGTACCATGCCCCAGCCTGAAGCCAGATTGAAATGAGTCTAGAAAATCAGCTTCATCCAGGAACCACCCATTCCAAAATTTTGCTTCTATACGGCAAATTGGACACTGGTCTGTAATTGTCAAGCATGGTTGGATGAAGGGATTTTTTTTAACGTTGGTTGAACCACGGCTTCTTTTATCTGCTTCAATCGCTAACCCATAGCATCTACAATGGTCTGTAGTGTTCTTCAAGTTGGATTAGTTTGGAGCTTTCCACCACTCAAACTTTAGCCTTCTCCCTCTTTGCTTCATTGCTAACAGTTCTCTGGAAAACTAGGGAGCCAGTTTTGTTCTACAACAGGAGAGAGGGAGCTTCGGAGCGATTGTACTGTTAGCTCTGGCCGCCTCCTTATTCCAAAGATCGATCAGGGTGTACCTTTCCTAGTAGATGGAAATTCCCCAAGAGACATCAGGAATCCATCCCAATCCATAAGTTTCCTGGAGTGAACAATCATAATGGGCCTGCCACCGCTGTGGAGAGTAGGGGCCCCAGTGAGTCTAAATCTGACCAAGAAATGGTCTGACGGTGACAATAGAGATGTGCTCATAATTTCCCTGGCAGTTGGTCAGAACATGGTGTTCCCCCAACAGCTGCTTAGGAAACCTATTTAAATGACAACACTCTTAGCCAATTGTCCATATCTTCATGAAAGTGTAGGGTAGGCAGGGGGAAAAAACTGTTAAAAAGAGGGGTTCCTACCTGGCTTCAAAGCAATTACTACAAGTTGCACTTTGAAAGGGGGTGGGGGGCAGGTCAAAAAATCTAAAGAGGCAGATAGGTGTGCATGGCTGTCATTTATAACTTAACTAAGCCATGCATGCTCACACCATGTTCCGACCAACTTCCATGGAAATTATGGTGAGTACATTAATAGATACTGCTTCAGCGAGAAGGTAACGGCGCTCCATGCAGCCATGCTGCCCACATGACCTTGGAGTTGTCTATGGACAGTGCCAGATCTTTGGCTTAGAAATGGAGATGAGTACCATGCCTCAGAGTTGGACATGATTAGACTTAATGTCAGGGGAAATCTTTACTTTTACCTTACTCATTTTAATATCATATATTCTTCCCAATAGTTACAACTTTAATGTGCTCCATCTTTGTAAATCCGATTGTATTTCTTTCTATATATTTTCATAATTGTCTAGAAATAGTGTTGTATTCTTAAGAGTGTTATTCCAAAATATTTTACTCTTTTTTTCATTTGTAAAGGATAGGCAGGCAGCCCGTGCAGATATACCACCAATATTTTGGATATACCACCATGCCACCAATAAATATTGTAACACTGCCACCAATAAAAGATTGAAGAATGAATGATAATAAAGATAAAGGGATGGGGCAATGAGGAGAGTGGATGGTGGTGTGGCCGAGTACTTTTATGTTTATATTTATATATTATGTTTGTTATGTGAGAGAGACTTGAGAGGGATTTGAGAGAGAGACGTGTATGAGGCTTGTATGAGAGACATTTGACTTTTAAAATGTTTGTTTGTGTCTCATTAGTATGTGTAATCCAATACCATAAACTGAATTCTGTTCCAATATGATCTTCAGCCAACTTCTTGTAGAATATCTTCATTTCAGTAACTTGACACAAATCTTTATTGTAAGAATTGAACAAAGAAATATTTTTTAAGGATTCTCAGGCACACAAAGCATATTGGTTACACTGTATTTTCATCACAGTACTTTTTAGATATTGTTACAGTTAATTTTTATTATTATGAACATCTGAAACTGTTACTATATAACTTCCAGAATGGACTGTCTTTTTGCCAGCCTGGTTTAGTAACTTCCTTCACTTTAAAATGTAATTCTTTCTCAGTTTCCTGACTGAGTAACTTTAATCTTGTATTTTCTTCACCTTAGCTATAGGTTTACTGTATAATTATTTCTCAAAGAACAGTTTTCTCCTCAGTCCCACTAACTGACACTTATGCATAGATTCTCTTTTTATTGGTCTCAGTTCTGCCACTGAAGACACAATATAATACTGGGATTTCCTTTCCCCTAGCTCACAAGTTAGTTTCTAATTCAGAACTGATTCCTTAAACACTTGAAATAGCAAGGCTGTAGACCTAAACTCATAATAGGAACCTTCTTGGTCCAGCTTTTACATAGCCAGAACCACTTTCTCTTTAGCTCACCCGTCTAAAGACTGGCTAATATTTTTAAAATGTCTAGTTGGCAGTTAGCTTCCCCTCCTTTGGCTCCTGAGCTCTGCTGAAATAGATACATTTCTACAGCAAGCTTGATTACTATGGCAACTCATCAACACAGCAGTTGCAGCTTAAGCTAGCCTGTGCTTACAATATACTAACCTTAATAAACATACTTAAAACACATATTATAATTCGATATTTCATTACATAAGAACTTTGGTTTCTGTTTGTTTTAAAACCAGTTATTTTTTCAAATTTTGCTAATGTATGTAGTAAATTTTCTGTTTTCTGTTGGGTCTTATTGTAACCACCAGGTCATCTGCAAATGCTCGAAGTTTGAATATTTCATTCTTAATTTTCAGCCCTTTGATTTTTTCCCTCCTCTCTTATTTTCTTTAATAACACTTCAAATACCAATACGAATAACAACAGGGACAGTGGGCATCCTTGCCTTGTGCCCTTTTGTATTTTACATTCTTTAGACAATTCTCCATTCACTAAAATTTTGGAGGTTTGTGTTTTGTAAATTGCTCTAATCCATTTTGTTATGTTAGTTCCAAATTCCATTTGTTCTAGAGTTGCAAATAAAAAATCCCAGTTCAAATTATCAAATGCTTTTTCTGCATCTATGAACAATAGTGCTGCTTTTCTTTCATTATGTTTCTTCAGGTATTCAGTCGTGTCCAAAACCACACAGATTGTCACAAATATGTATTTTAGGAAGAAAGCCTGGCTGATCTTTTTGTATAAATTTATCTAGAATTATCTAGAAGTGTTTTGTCTAACCTCCAGTTCATTTGAGAACTCCCCCCCCTTTTCAGTTGTAATGTTGTTGGGTTGTGGTCGGAATAAATTCTTGGGTGATTATGTATATCTTTATTTCTTGTTGCTAATGTTTTTGAAACTAAATGCATATAAATTCTTGACAAGGATTTATGTCTTTATGAGAAAATGTGTACTTTAGGGTAATTCCATGTTTGGTTCTCTAGGCATCTTATAATCCTAGGTTGTCCATCATATAAAAAAACTTTTGGGAAGTTCTCCTTATTTTTCTTTTATCAATTTATCTGATTTTCTATCCATTGTTGATGAAATTACTCCATTCTAATCCCCCATCATTATCAAATTTTCACAGGAATTTTCTAAAATACATCTTGTTAAACTCTTAAAAACAATGTCTAATTTTCGGTTGGTGCATATTTATTTATTTATTTATTTATTATTTCGCATTTGTCTGCCCCCGGCTCGGGGCGACTTACAACAGTTCGTAAAATACAATTGTCAGATAACTCATAAACCACAGTAATACCATTAAGATGGAATTACAATTAGAACAGTTGAAGCAACAAATGGAGTCGCAGTGGGCTGACAGCTAGGCGGTGCGAGCTACAGTTTAGCTAACTCCGAAGGCTTGTTGGAACAGCAATGTCTTAACTGCTCTCCTGAATGGGAAGAGGCCTTGGGTGGCACGGATGCCGGCGGGCAGTGCGTTCCACATGGTAGGGGCTGCAACAGAGAAAGCCCGGCGGCGGGTTGCGGACAGATGGTAGGTCCTCACATTTGGGATGACCAGGAGGTTTAGCTCTTCGGAGCGCAGTGATCTGGTGGGATGATATGGGATAAGGCGGTCCCGCAGGTACACTGGCCCCAGACCATGTAAGGCCTTAAAAGTCAGGACTAACACTTTGAAGGCAATCCAGCATTCAATTGGGAGCCAGTGCAGTTCGCGCAGGATTGGCGTGATGTGGTGGCCAATCGGGACCCCTGCCAGGAGTCGCGCTGCAGCGTTCTGCACCAGCTTGAGTCTCCGGATTACCGACAGAGGAAGGCCAATGTAAGGAGCGTTACAGTAGTCCAGCCTCGAGATGACCATGGCTTGGATCACTGTGGCTAAGTCGCGCCAGGACAAATAGGGGCCAGCTTCCTCGCCTGGCGAAGATGGAAAAATGCTACCCTGCTGACGCTGGAGACGTGGGCCTCCATCGACAACAGGGGGTCCAAGGTTAATCCTAAGCTCTTAACAGAGGGCGACGGACATAATGTCACGCCGTCCAGGGTTGGAAGCTGAACATCCCTACAGCCCGGAGGACCCAGCCACAGGATCTCCGTCTTTGCCGGATTCACCTTCAACCTACTGGCTCGCAGCCATCCAGTGACGGCCTCAAGGCAACGATGGAAATTATCAGGTACGGATTCAAGGCTGCCCTCCATCTTCAAGATAAGCTGGGTGTCATCAGCGTACTGATGGCACACCAGCCCAAAACTACGCACCAGCTGGGCAAGTGGTCGCATATAGATGTTGTAGCCGGTTCCGGAGGAAGGAGGTCACCCAATTAAGGGCTGTCCCCCTAACTCCGGCCCTGGCAAGGCGGTGAGTCAATAGATCATAATCGACTGTATCAAACGCCGCTGTGAGGTCCAATAACATGAGCAGCGCCGATCTGCCCTGATCCAGCTGGCAGCGCAACTCATCCGAGATGGAGACCAGGACTGTCTCCGTCCCATGCCCCGGACGGAAGCCGGACTGGAAGGGGTCTAGCCAAGCTCCGTCATCTAGGAAGGACTGCAACTGCTCCATTGCTGCCTTCTCAATTACCTTGCCCAGGAACAATAAATTCGAAACCGGGCGGTAGTTGGAGGGGACCGTTGGATCTAATCCCGGCTTCTTCAACAATGGAGAGACCACCGCCTCTTTTAAACCCTCTGGAAATACTCCCTGGGCTAGGGAAGTATTAATTATATTCAACAGAGGGTCTCGTAATCCCTTCAGGCTGGCTTTCACCAGCCAGGAGGGGCACGGATCAAGGGAACAGGTGGTCGGGCGAGCTGCAGCAATAATCCTATCGACAGCTTCTGCGTCCAGTGGCGTGAACCGGTCGAAGGTGGGCCTGGCAAGAGGCCACAGAGTCTCAAGTTCACTAACTGTATCAATCGTGGCCGGAAGGTCCCGGCGGAGGGCCGAGATCTTGTCTGCAAAATAGCTCTGAAAAGCCTCGGCAGTGAGGGCCTGATTATCACTGTTTGGGATGGTAGGGACCATTGTCAGAGACCTAATTATCTTGAACAATTGTGCTGGGCGTGAGCTCGCAGATGCAATCAAGGTAGCGTAGTACGATTTCTTTGCTTCCTTGATGGCTTTCTCATAAGCATCTTTGAAAAGCTTATGAGTTGATTTCGAACCTCCGTCACGGAGTTTCCTCCACACGCTCTCTAGCCGTCTCTTCTCCCGCTTCATTGAACGTAACTCCTCAGTGAACCAAGGCGCCTGATTCCTACGGAGGCGGAGAGGGCGTCTAGGGGCGACCTCATCGAGAGCATTGGACAGTTTGATGTTCCAGGCGTCCACCAACTCATCGATGGAGGCACTGACAGACTCCAGATCCCTTAGAGCATTCAGGAACCTAGAAGGTTCCATAAGTCTCTTTGGGCGAACCCAAATTTGTTCGGCGCCCTTGCAGGGCGGGGGAGCCAGTTCTATCCCGATTCTCAGGGCACAGTGATCCGACCATGGTACCTCTATAATAGAGGCTAGGTTCACTTGGACGCCTGCACAGAAGACTAGATCCAGGGTGTGTCCCACCTATGTGTGGGTCCGGAATCACAGGGGGAGAGGCCTAGTGTTGCCATGGTCGACACTAGGTCTACTGCTGCAGGTGAAAAGGAGGCCGTGTCAGCATGGACGTTGAAGTCCCCCAGGACAATGAGCCTAGGGAACCTCAACGCCCACTCCGACACGGTCTCCAGCAGCAGGGATAGGCTTTCAGCTGGTGCGCTAGGCGCTCGGTACACCAAGAGAAAGGCTATACTCTCCTGGGAGTCCCACACAAGGCCAACGGATTCAACCCCTGAGGCATTCAGCGCAGGTACCGACCTGAGAGATAACATATCACGGGAGAACATAGCTACCCCCCCCCCCGCCTCCCAGTTCTGCTCTGGTGAGTGACGACATAACCAGCGGGGACCGACTCATGGAGGTAGATCTCATCACCATCCTGGAGCCAGGTCTCGGTCACACAAAATAAATCAGGTGTTAGCTCGGAAACAAAGTCTTGGATGGTGGCAGTCTTGTTCCTAATGGACCGGGCATTCACCAATACCAGAGTAGAAGGGGAGGAAGCTGGTAGTCTGCCAGCAGTGTACTTTGGGATAGGACGCAGGTCAGAATGGGCCAGAGTCCGTTTGTGACTCTGGCGGATTCTCTCTATCGGCCTGCGCCTACCACCATATGTCCCATTCCCACAGATCGTTGGAATCAGCCTCCTGGTCACTAGATCCCCTTGAGGTGTTGCGGGTTCAGCTTCCGACAGACCCCATATGCTCCAATTACTTAAAAAAGTTTGCCTTTTTGAATTTGTACTTCTACAAAACTTCTTTGCAAATCTTCAAACATTTTTCTGAGTTTATAGAAACATTAATGTATAGAACTACTCCCTTTTTTGCTGTTGCAAAATATTTCTTTTCCATTTTGGGGTATTGTAACAATTTTATATCTGTCTTATATATCTGCGCTCTGATTTGGTGATTCGCCTACAGGGACATATTTGTGTTAGATGGAAATTTAGCACTTCTGGGCATAAGGTAATCTGGGAGTTGCAAAGAATCTTCTTAGGGATGATTTCTGGGCCTTTTCCCTCACCAGGGGCCAAAATGGCTTAGAGGCTTACATCCTCTAACTAACCTTTCAGCAAGGTAGAGTAGAGATAAAGTAAATACAAATAAATAACTGATTGCTTTTCTCATCTTCAGGTGTTTCAATGTAAATGAATAACAATTACCCCTCCCCCCAAAAACATATACACATTTTTGTTCCTTTAAAGTCACAAAGTAAAAGTGTTTTCTCCTTCTGTTGAAATGAAGGATAACTTGAATATCTCTGATTTGCAACAATAATGCAAGAATGTCATAGCATTTTCGGAAATGTGGATATGCAGCAATTCTGAAATTCTTATTCTTAAAGAATAAAAATAAGAAGTGACTATTTCTAGAGGAAAAATGTGTCACCTAGTTCCTCTAATTCTAGATTTCACATCAAAGCACATATGCTTCCCAGTGGGTAGCACAATTTAGCTTGAAGCCTATAGTTTCAGTTCATAACACACATAAATACCCACAATGTGGTTTATATGGTTTACTGATGTACTTCTCAATAGGGGACATGATGTGGCATTTAGCCCATTTCAAATCATAATGTGTAACCATGTCTCCTAGAGGGAGTTATACTGGTTTGAGATGTACTCTCAGTGGGGAGTATGGAAAGGGTATACAGCCTATGAAAACAGCATACAGCAATTGCCAAATATCGATAGAAATAAAAGGAAGAGATAAAATACATCTTTCTCTTAGAGGCTACATGTATGAAAATACATTTGTGTAAATTTGGATTGAAACAAAAGGTTGAACTAGAAAGAAGTGTTTCTTCACAGCAGCAGTTCATGGTTTTCAGGAAAAGAGAGAAAACCTGGTTATGGGATCAGACATTTGGATAGTGCAATATAGAACTGGCACAACGGTAGCAACACAAATTATGACTCCTGGATTTGGTATTATGGTTTTTACAGTTTTATGGTTTTACATTTTTTATCAGTATCTGTGTACGATGCATTTTATTTGATTGTTTATGTGCCATTGAATATTGCTGTGTTGTAAGCCAATCTGAATCCACCTTGGGGAAATAAATAAATAAATATGAGAAGAGACCACAAGGACCATCCAGTCCAGCCTCCTGCCATTCAGGAACAAAGTACTGTATCTCTAACAGCTAGCCATCCAACCCCTGC
The DNA here is from genome assembly GCA_030556195.1 of Anolis apletophallus. NCBI lineage: Eukaryota > Metazoa > Chordata > Lepidosauria > Squamata > Anolidae > Anolis > Anolis apletophallus. Next base: position 38,754,681 of record JARBWK010000004.1, on the reverse strand, counting down.
TTAAAAACATTCAGAAAAGGAGATGCCACCATACTCCAAGGCAGCATATTTCACTGCTAAACAGCTCTTATCGTCAGGAAATTTTTCCTAATGTTTAGGTGGAATCTCTTTTCCTTCAATTTGAATTCACTGTTCTGTGCCTCTAAAGCAGTCTCTAAAGCAGCAAAAAAACAAGTTTTTACCCACCTCAATATATCCTTTCAAATATTAAACATGACTATCATATCCCTTCTTAACCTCTCCACTAAGTTAAACATACCTAGCTCGTTAAGCCACCCACCACATGACATGGCTTCCACACCTTTTTCCATGTTGGCCATCCTCCTCTGTATCTGTCCCAGCTAGTCAATGTCCTTCTTATGTTCTTATGTTCTTATGTTCTTGAATTGTGGTGCCCAGAAGTGGACACAGTATTCCAGGTGAGGTCTGACCAAAACAGAATAGAGGGACAATATTACTTCCCTTGATGTAGGCCAGGGGTGCTCATTAGGTAGCTCGGGAGCTACTAGTAGATCTTCGGCCCTCTTCCAGGTGATCTTCAGGCCTCACCAGCCGGATGGGGCGCTCCTGCCATGCGTGCGCACACCCTGCGCGCACGCGTGCTCCTGCTGCTGGCTTCCACTCTAGTGGTGCTTCTTTCGCCTGCGGGGCATTGCAGGAAGAAGGAAGCATGAGGCGTGGCCTCTGGAGGGAGCGCCCTGCCTCTCTCTCTCGTCCAGAAGCAGCTGTGCAGCTTCCATTGCTGGCGAGACAGGCAGGGTGGAGCGCTCCCTCTGGGTGCCCAGAGAAGAGCTGCACAGGTGGAAAACAGCAGCAGGAGCACGTGCGGTGGCAAGAGCGCGTGGTGGCAGTAGTGCACGGCTGCGGGGGCAGGTAGATCTATTGGACTTGGTTGCTTTAAGAGTAGCTCGCATGCTGAAAAAGTGTGAGCACCCCTGATCTAGGCACTATAATTCTATTGATGCAGCTTCAAATTATATTTGCCCTTTTAGCTGCTACATCACAGTGTTGACTCATGTTTAGCTTGTGGTCTACTAGGGACACACATTTCTGTCCCCACACTACCCAAAACCTGGGCTTTCCAAGTTGGGCGTCTCCAAGCCTTCTGGTAACTTCTAATTAATTCAGTACAAAGCAGGGTTTACCTTTGTCCCAAAGTAATTCTCTTTTACCAGATATGTCATTTGGATGCCTCCGGTAACAGTCTAACAGGGCTGGCATTTTGGCCCCTGTCTGGAAGGGTCCTAGCTTTCTTTCAGGTGTAATGTTTTAAAGCCAGGTGTCATCCATCCTATAGTTGTGGATTTTACTTTTCCTATGTAAGTGTATTACCTTAAATTTTTTCATGTTGAAATTAATTTTGTCATAACATGGCTTCAAACCTTCATGGAATCTCAGTGAAGATATTGTGTTCCCAATGTGAGTCTGCAGACCACAGGTTTAAATCCACTGCTTTAAAGTATTCAATGGCTGCCCTATCAGTATTCACTTATAAATGGCTACAGTATGTCATTGTTTTCATTCTTTTAAAAATGAACTTTCAAAGCTTCTATAGACTATAATGTCTTATCGTAAAGGGAAAACTATGCTCATTTTGAAAGAAAAACACTTGCTTGAGGAAGAACAAAAGGTATTTGTTTTGAATTAAAGGACCTTGACACATGTTTTCTCCACTAAAAAAGTCTTTAATATATGTTCTGATAACTTCCCTTTTATTTATGTCATTTGTATTGTGAATTCTCTGAAAGATAAAACGCTTCTCCTGACATGTTTGTATAACAACAAAGACTGTGACATTTTCAACAGTTATATATTTATTAGTTTGCATTTTATTTATTTCTTGTCCTATTATTCCACCAGAAATCATGCAATTTTGGCACTTCATATCGTTCAAGCCAGCACAAAAAGAATAGGTGCTACAATGTCCATGATTGCATCTCCCTCTATAAATCAACGTGGGCACTAAGATCCACCGGGGAGGCCCTCCTCTCGCACCCACCACCCTCTCAAGTCCGGTTGGTGGGGACGAGGGAGAGGTCGTTCTTGATGGTGGCCCCCTGCCTCTGAAACACCCTCCCCAAGGAGATAAGGTTAGCCCCATCCCTCACTTCCTTCCGTAAGAACTTGAAGACTTGGTGGTTTCATCATGCCTTCAATAATGAGTAGTCTCAAGTCACAAGCCCTTGGTTCAGTAGTTAGGACTTGACCTTGTACCCCATCCATTCCTCAGTTCCCAGTTGTAACAAGGTGATTATTAACTGTCACTAATTGCTTAGATTGTCAATAATGTGTATGTTTTACTGACACCTGGTTCTAATGATGCTGCCACCAAATATTCTGAGGTAACTATTCGGCCGTCAATTGGTATAGAGGCACGGGATTAATAACAACCTAATAATGCTGCCTTCAGCTGACCACTGCTAGGTTTTCAAAGTGAGCCTTGACTTTGGAAATACTGACACCAAGAGACTTATGAACAAAGAAACTGTAACTGGTTTATTTTAAGGATGAGAGCATTAGCGTGATGGTTTCAATGTTACAATACTTCTCAGATCTTAGAGGTACAATGCTTGGCTGTTATTCTTTCACAGAGGTTCCTTCTTTAAAATGTTACAAAGTTATGCAGTTCATTTTTTTCTTAGAATATCATAAGACTATGCAGTTGGTCCCCTTTCTTAACCGGTTTCTGTCAGTTCAGCGTTTAGTCTGTTCCACGAGAATGCAACTATTCTCAAAAGGCTCTTTCTGCCACCTTTATGCGTTAGCATAAACTATAAATTGGCTTCCCTAGCACAATCTCAGGATGGTTCCCTTTTCCAGTCCTAATTCTTTAACTATTTCTAACTGACTTTATTGTCTCTTCTCCACCAACTGCTACTTTGACCTCCTTCTTTTAAAAATTAACTTTTAACTCCTTCTTTCAGCAGTCTTCCTCAGCTGACTTTCCCTAACCACCCTCTCAACTCACAGAGCTAAGCTCAACTGGTTTTCCAACTTCCCAAATTCAAATTCTTGCCTTGCTGCTAAGGTAGTTAGTTCCTTCCCTTTCGCCATGGCAATGCAACTCCAAGGAGCTGAGACTGCCAACATCACCCAGTTATGTTATCCCTAAACACTTAAATATTTAACCACATACACAAAATTATACTTAAACTGCAATTTAAACTTAATACTTTATCACACCAGTCATCTGAGGGCACCTTTTCTTCTGGCCCAGATCTTCTTTATAGTCCTTTAATTGGCCCTAGAATTGAGCAGCCCCGATCCTCTAGTAGGGCCATTGCTGAGACCGATCCTTGTGCTACAGTATTCAGCCAGCCCCATTTTTTCCTTTTCCTTGGCCCAGCCTGTTCCAAATGGTCCAGGCCCCTCATGGAATTTTTTGCTCCTGGCAGCATGAAGAAGAGAGCGGAACTCATTTTGAATTGATTTTAATGTATATGTTGTGTTAACAGTTTATGTCTATGCTTCTGTTGTATATTGTAGGTTTTGTATTATTTTGCATATGTGGAAACCGCTGAGTCCCCTAGTTTTATTATTATTATTTTATTATTAATGTCTTTCCCCCCCCCCAATGATCATTTTCCAAACCACAACAAAAATGCAACATCTCAATCAGCTAAAAGGCTGCATATACTGATGGAACTGAGTTTAAGTTCAAATGTAGATGTCATAATGTTTTAAAAATATGTACTTAGAAAACAGTTGTTTTCTTCCATTTTTTAAAGCATTTTCTGTACTCCTTTTCATGGTTTCTGTAAGATTTAGAGCAGGTTTTTAAGCAATAGTATCCACTTTCTATTCCCGATTGGCTAACCTAGTACTGGACTCTTCTCCTGAGGAAAAATGTGTTTCATCTGCATTAACTAATTGGGGGGGGGGGGGGTTTGACACATTGTTAGGAGCACATATATGTAACTTTACAGTGGGATCCCACACCTGGATTTTTGTAATGGTAACAACAACTGTATGTCGGTCTGTTTTATTTATTTATTTATTTATTATTTCAAACATTTGTACCCTGTCCTTTTCAAGGGGGGCTTACACCAGCAGCAATTCAATGCCAACATATACAAAAACACAGTATAACATGACATTACATATTAGGTAAAAAGATTAGGTTAAAAAATCAATTTAAAACATTATTATCAACTATATAGCCATACCTGTTCATTTCACCATCCGAAGGCTTAGTGGGTCTGAACTCTAGTTTGACAACAGCAGACATTTCCTCATTGCCTATATTATTTGGTGATCTTCATTGTCACCTGGTAGGATAAAGTAGGGATGATATTTCAGTCTTACCGAATAACAGCATGACTACATGGCATTTGCAGTATAGTGCAGAATGTGCAGAACAGCATCCTCCGTAGGACCACAAAGAATATTCATTAATAGTTGCATCCTCCGTTTGAAAGGATGTGTGTTTAACATTTTAAAATCAGAGTACTCGGATTCTTTGTAATTGGGTTTCTGTGAGCAAAATGCTTTTGCACAAAAATACAGGTTGCTGTATTGCACTGAAATATGAGTTGGTGGTATCAAAAAACATGTTTTTTGCACAAAGGCAACAGTTTAAAAGCTGCACCATTAAATATAACTATGACATTGGAGCCATCTTGCAATACCTACATCTGATTATGCTATTCCAAAACTCTATATTTTTAGTCAGGCAATGCCCAAACTGTAGGGTTTTGTGAGGCATTGCAAATTAGGGCACTATGAAATTATATCTCCAGCACCCTCCTGATTGTGGGATAGCAAGGGAGACCTCCTAGTCTGCTGTTACTGCGTCTCTCGTGGGAGAGCACGGGAGATATTATTTTCTAACATTCCAGTCTACAGAAACCCTTGAAACTCCTTCTGAAAAGATAGATTTGAAGGATGGATTTATAAGCCCAACTTATTATCTCATAAGCAGATCATTAAACAGAACGATACAAGCACAAAAAGTTATCAAGGGTTTTTCTAAACCAAGTCATGCCAGAATAATCATATATCCTTTTTTGACAGAGTTACAAGCTTGAATGAAAGGGATGCTGGGGATGTAATATATCCCAATTTCAATAAGGACTTTGACAAGGTTCCCCATGCTATCCTTGCAAATAAGGTAGTAAAACATGGAATAAAAACTACTACTATTAGATGGACTTGTAATTGGTTAACCAACCCGACTTAAGGGGTGCTTACCAATGGCACATTTTCATTATCAAGAAAAGTTATTCCAGGAAAAGAGGTTCCACTTAAATCTTAGGAAAAGCTTCCTGACTCAGTGGCTAATGCTGCTTTGGAGTGTAGTGGAGCCTCCTTCTATGGAGATTTTTAAACAGAGGTCATCGGTTTTAAAACGTGGGTATCTTTTAGACAAAGTACAGTAATTCTGGTGTAAAATATTACCTTTAGTTAGAGCAGAATAAAAGCTAATTTACACATTGCCTCCTGCTTGGCCAAGCCAGGAAATTCAAAGTGAATACTGGTGGTTTAACAAAATGTACCCCATTTCCAAGAAGGATATTTGTCAATAGCATTAGTTTGACTTGTTTACATCTACCCTCCTTCAAGCTTTCCTGGGTCTTTCAGGCTGAAATCCAGAAGAGACAGAAAAGGTTTCCCATCATCCCTTGTCCAGAATTGTCTTTATCAATCAATTAAAAATAGTTTATTGTACAGGTCCAAGGCCATGACACAAAGCTCCACATGTGCACAATAGTACCCACCAAAGATGCTAAACAGAAATTATAATCTACACCCACAGCAAAAACAGTGGAAGTTAATAATAATTAAAGTACATTTTAGGAGAGGATCCAGTTAACCCTTAGAGTCTCCTTGGAAGTTGATAGCAATTTCATCTAACTCTGTCTTTCTGATCTTTTTTTGCAGAAAGAGAAAAGGGGCTACTTTGTAAGTTACATAGTCATTTGTGTCACTCAGCAGAAATGGCACTGTTTCTGCAATAGAGTTTCCTTTATCTTGTGTCAGCAAGGGTTTCAGGTGTCTTTCCCTTGGGTCACTATACAATGGGCAGCTAACAGATAATGCGCAATGTCTTCTACCTGACATTGACTACAAATACATAGTCTGTTTTCCCAGGGAACATTATGGTATCTCGGCATTACTTCGCGAAAAAGATTCTTAGGAAGGACTCATCCCACGCTTTTTAAAAGCGCATTGATGACTAAAAAGGCCAATCTGAGATAGGCAAGTCTGGTTGCAGAAAGCACAGCAGAAAGTCTCCTTGGGTAATGTTGTTTCCAAGTTGCGGTTCTTTCTGCGTTGTCGTTTCTCTTTGAGACCCATTCGGCGTGTCTTCTCGAAAGAGGCTGCAACATTGTGGATAGTGTGTCTCCATGCCTCTCGATGTGAGGCCAGGGCGGACCATTTTTGGTGATTGTAAGGACCACTGCCACCGAAATATGTAAGGTTTCCCTATATTTCACTTTCAACTGTGGCCGGGTAGTTTTCTTATTCCATCCTTACCACCCATTTATATAAAGACTCCATTTATTTCCACTTGCTGCCACCATATAAAGCCTTGCAAGGCCTGGGGCCAACGTATCTGAGGGACCGTCTGTCCCCATATTGCCCTACGAGATCACTGTGGTCGGAAGGTACCAACCTGTTAGACATCCCATCTGCGAAGTTTGCTAAACTAAAGGCAACCCGCAGGAGGGCGTTCTCCGTGATTGCGTCCACGTTGTGGAATGCCCTCCCAGCCGAAATGCGTGCCATCCAAGATCTCCTGCCTTTCAGGTGGGCTTGCAAGACCTATCTATTCCAACAGGCCTTTGGCCTATAGGTTTCTGCCTAGGCATAGCCCGCCGATTCTGTAACATTTTACACTTGTTGTGCTTTCTACGCCGCACATCAGGCTTTTTAATCCTGTTGTTTTAGATTATGTTGTTGTACTTTGGCGTGTTTTAATCTTTATTTAATCTGTTGTTTTGTATCCTGCTTGTGTGAGCCACCCCGAGCCTCCCGGGAGTGGCGGCATAGAAACCCAATAAAATAAATAAATAAATAAATAATGTAATAAGTATTCACACAGGTCAGCTTTCCCACTGATCTTCCCCACTGACCTTCCCCACTGACCTTCCCCACTGACCTTCATGGCTGGTTCGCAACTTTGGTCTGGAGTGTCATCAGTACGCTGATGACACCCAGCTGGTGCTGAGAATGGATGGCAGGCCAGTTACCATACCAGATTGTTTCCATCAATGCCTAGAAGCCGTGACTGGATGGCTGCGTGCCAGCCGGTTGAAGGTGAATCCATCGAAGACGGAGATCCTATGGCTGGGTCGCCCTGGGCTTGATGGATGCCAGCTGCCTACCCTGGACAGCGAACTCTTAAGCCCATCATCTTCAGTAAAAAGCCTGGGGGTCCACTTAGACCCACAACTATCAATGGAGATGCAAATCTCCATGGTATGCAGGACCGCATTTTTGCATCTACACCAGGCTAGGCGGCTGGCTCCCTATCTACCCAGAAGTAACCTGGCCACGGTGCTCCAGGCAACGGTCATCTCGAGACTGGACTACTGTAACACCCTCTACATTGGCCTTCCTTTGTCATCAATCCGGAAACTCAAGCTAGTGCAGAATGATGCTGCTCGGCTGTTGGTGGGAGCACCTGCACGAGAGCACATTACGCCCATTCTGCAGCAACTGCACTGGCTACCGGATTGTTTTCAAGGTGTTGGTGTTGACCTTTAAGTCCTTGTATGGTCTAGGGCGGGTGTATCTGAGGGACCGCCTCACCCCATATGTTTCCCCAAGATCACTACGTTTGGAAGAACAACATTTCCTAGTAGTTCCATCCATGCACTCCTGCCGCTTGTCTAGAACCAGATCAAGAGCCTTTTCCGTAGCTGAAGGAATTGAAAGAAACACTTTTCCCTAAAGTGGTGTGAAACTGCATTAATTCTATCATGTAGATAGATGCATCCTCAATCCACAAAAAAGTATCCCTTTCTTCCAGCATTATAGAAATCCCCATTAGTGAAGTGTTCTATACTACACGAGATACTGAAAAAGCATGGGTGCTTTTATTCCAGCAGCCTCTGATACATTATTCTGATTGCAAACTTCCCAATAGTCCTGATAGGAAATTGTTTGAGTTTGATCAGCCGTTTCCATGGTGACTGAATCACCATATACAGTAAATGGATTCTGAATCTTCCTTCTCTGTTCTGCCACAGTTGTTGTTATGATTATATCCTGCAGCCTAACAGCATCTAAACAATTGGATTCTAAATTATTCTCCACATTTGGTGTGTGTGCTTAATGTCTTTTTATTTTTTGCTTGACTTTCCTGGCTTTTGTTTCCAAGGTTTCAAGGGGAAAAAACATTTACTGGTGCAAACCAACATTAGTGTGTGAGTGTGAGAAACACACACTTCGTCACTTAATGATTTGTCTCATATTGTCAACAATTTCTATTTAAATTTATGCCATACTTTCCTGAAATTGCAGCACCAATAAACATTTTAATAAACTTTCCAACAGCTTCCTTAACAACAGCTTCTTTAACAGCACCCCTGCTGGGGAGTACAAGCTGCGATAATCTCCACACTGCTGGATGTTTTCATTTACCCAAGTTTTTGCTTCAAGAACTGTTTTTTTTAAAGCTGACAAGGGTCCCTTCTTTTTTTTAGGCCACACTCTGAAAATGTGCTGTCCCAATAGAATCCACAAAATCACTCATTCTTCTCAAATGCTTATCTTGGGACAACTCCAAAACAGCATTTATCTCCTGTTGAAAATCCTATTTTGCAAGTAGTCATAAAATTTGTATCCAATTAGAAGCTACTTGTAATTACTGTAATCTCAGGACACCTTCCATTTGCTAAATTTAACTCCTGCAAAATTCCCTTGCTCAGTACATTTTTTCCTCTAGGCTGGTTTTCCAGTTACCATTTAGATCTTTTCATTTTCTTTCTGATAGAGTCCTCAGAATGATCAAATATTAAGGTTTTTTTTGCTTATGGCAGGATGTCACTATTCCTAAACAAAGTTGCTTTATATTTAGGTGACAATGTAATTTTTCATCTTCTCTTTAGGGTAGAAAGAGGGGTTTACCTTTAAAAAAGTCTATTCAATCTCAGATGGCTTTTCCAAGCTCCTGTGGACATTCTTGCTCCTATTCAATGGAACTTCAGTGTCAGTAGAGGTAAAAGGAGTACAATTCTGGAGTCTGCTTCCAAAAATGTACCAAATCCCCATAAAAATGAAAAATCAGTTATAGGTGGCAGTACATTGTTGTCTTGGAATAAAATACTATGTGCATATCAAAACTATCAAAATATATCAAATCCCTTTGGTACAGGGGTTAGAAAACATCATTTTATTGCAAAAGAACACATATCCTCAGTACCTTTAATTTAATTCCTGTAAAAATTTGTTAAGATTGATTTGTTATCATTTGGAAACAAACTCCACAATTTAGCAAGTGTAGATGCACCTTCAGCATGGTGGAATATATGTGATCCCTGGAGCTCATACAAAAGGAGTGCCATCAGACCCATAGCCCACCCCCCACAAATCAGAGATGGTTGAAAATTTTTTTTAGCAAATGATGAAGAGTAAGTCCAAAACACAAAATAATTTAAATTTTATTACTCATTCTATATTTTATATAGACTTAATTAGATCAAATTTCTATTTTACTGGCAAAGTTTCCAGTCCAAAAACACTGAAAATTTCTCTTAATTAATTTATTGGTTACAAAAGAATACCACAACACCTGTTGGAAGCACTTGAAAACTGTGTCAGTACACTTTGACAGAAATCAGTCTCCATTGATAAAGAATGCAAGTCAGTCAGTCCTTTTTACCCCATTGTGCTTCTTATGTATGTTTTCAAACATTTAAGAGTTGAAAATGCCCTTTCCTCTGCAGCTGTTGACACTGGCAATGTGCAAAATCTGAAGTTTCTTCACATTCGGGAAAAAAACTGTTTATCACAGATAAGGTATGCTTCCAGTGCATTCAATGTTTTTTTTCTGCAGGTGTAATCTTTTTTCCATTTTCTACACCAAAAGTCAAATTCTTCCATCAGTATGTCAGTATCTTTAAGGCATTCACTGTAAATTCTGTGCACTTGTTCAAGTCAGATTTTAAATGCCACAATTAATGAGAAGCACTTGCAGTTCCTGGTCAACTTCCCTGTGCCTTGTACACCTTTCTTGAGGCTGACTGCAGAAAAAGTCCAGAAAAAGTCCACATTTAGCCTATAATATTCCATTTGTGTTGGTGAAGTTTCCTGGATGTTGCTTTTACAAGTCTGCCCATAAACTCCACCACTGATCTTGCTTTGTCAAAGATCTCCTGAAATTCTTTCACAGATTATGTGCACGCCTCCCTGACTTTTTCTACAAGTGTGTCGACATGTTGCAGCAGACTATAGAAAATGTTGATATTTGCTCTTTGTAATGTTTTGCTAAGTTGAAGGGGTAATGACAGAAGCTTTCTTAGGATGTGTATGGTTACTACAAATTCAGAATTCAGAACAGCGAAAAGCTTGGGAAGAAGTCTCACTATTGTATAGAGGACTCTCTTTTAGTTCTTCAAGTGTTCTCACCACTCCCCTGTACAGTTCAACAAAATGTAAAACTGCACCATGTCATGCAACCTGGAGAGTTACACAAAGCAACAAAAGGTTTTCCCCTTGTTTCTTGACAGCCTTATATATTTTTTCTTCAACAGTTCCAGTCAGATGGATGATGCTCTGAATAAATTGCATACAGATTATATTGTTCCTTGGCAGTTTTTGACAGGTGGAATGCTGTAAGTGCTTGCTAAGGCTAGATTTAGTGAGTGAGTTCTGTGGATGTACTTCTGTGTTGTAAGTTCAGCCCAATTGTTCCAGGGTTTTCAAAATAATAGCTGCAAGTTCCATACCTTTCATATCACTTTTCTCCACAAAGCCTATGAAGTCTTCTCTTATTCCTGGAGCTTCAACATCAGTGTACCTTACCAAAAATTATAACTGTTCTAAGGTACTCACATCCAAAGTTTCATCTGCCAAAACAGATAAACACTCTGATTCATTGCATCTTTCAACAATTGTTTGACTATCTTGCCACCACAAATGTCTATTAGCATTCTGGGTAATCATTTATTTATTTATTTATTTCGACTTATTAGTCGCCACTCCCATCAGGCTCGGGGTGACTTACATATGCTAAAAACACCGTAAAACACAGCTAAAACATCAAAATCAACACCAATTATTAAAACTATACAATAGTGCACAACACACAATAAAATACTCCCGTGGTCGATGGCTACAGTGGCAGAGGACCTGGAATCATAGCTGCAATTTCAAGATGACTTTTCAGGTCAGTGTCTCCTGATCTGGCATGAGATCTCAACAAGGCCCTGGAATTACCATCAATGTGCAAAGGTTGTTCACAGGCAATAGGTTCTGAATCATTGCTTCATCTCAAAGCCAGTTCTTGTTGGCCACAAAGGACAACAGTTTCCACAATTGGCAAAAATGTATGCAGAAGAATGGAACTTTTATCACATGTGATGGATCTGTCCAAAGACTAAAGGTTTCTGGATAAAAATTCATAATGAAATTGAAACTACATTAAAAAAACAAAATAACATTGAAACCAGAAACCTTTCCATTAGGTTGTTGTGAGTTTTTCAGGCTGTATGGCTATGTTTCAGAAGCAGTTTCTTCTTACGTTTGCCTGCATATATGGCAGCCATCCTCAGAGGTTGTGAGGTCTGTTGGAAACTAGGAAAATGGGATTTGTTTATTTATTTATTATTTGGTCTTGTATGCCGCCACTCCACGAGGGCTCAGAGCGGCTCACAGTCTACATAAAAACATACAACAGGGTAAAGCATCAGGTTAAACTAAACAAGTTACAAATTTCAACAGTCAAATGACAACCAAAAGAGATAGGTCTTGCAAGTCCTGCGAAAGGATGGTAGATCTTGCAAGGCACGAACTTTGATTGGTAAGGTATTCCAAAATGATGATGCCAACACAGAAAAGGCTCTGTGCTGAGTGGATGTTAAATTAATGGTTTTGAAACTAGGCACTTTGAGAAGGTTCAGGTCTTCAGAACGAAGTGATCTCTGGGGTTGGTAGGGGGTGAGACGGTCCCTCAGATACATTGGCCCCAGACCATGTAAGACCTTGAAAGCTAACACCATCACCTTGAAGGTGATCCAGTGCTTGACCAGAAGCCAATGAAGCTGCTGAAGGATGGGAGTTATGTGACATCTCACTGGTGTTCCAGTGAGAAGTCGCGCAGCGGCATTCTGGATGAGCTTCACAAACAAGGGCAGGCCAATGTAAAGGGTGTTACTGTAGTCTAGTCTCGAGATGACCATGGCTTGGATCACCGTGGCTAGGTCATCTCTGGATAGATAGGGGGCCAGCCGCCTCATTTGCCGCAGATGGAAAAAAGCGGTTTTGCTAACAATGGAGACCTGAGCTTCCATTGTCAGCAAAGGGTCTAAGACATATATCTGTGGAATGTCCAGGGCGGGAGAAAGAACACTTGTCTGTTGGAAGTAGGTGTGAATATTTCAATTAGCCACCTTGAATAGCATTTAATGGCCTAACAGGGAATTCTTTTGTTGGGAGGTGATTAGGTGGCCCTGAATGTTTCATGTCTGGAATCCTCCTGTTTTTCAGTGTTGTTCTTAATTTACTGTTATGATTTTATAGGGTTTTTTTATACTGGTAGCCAGATTTTATTCAACAAAGGATTCCCCCAGGCAGTATGAAGCCAGACTTTGAAACTGCTAGCCCATTAAATGCTAAACCAAGGTGGCCAATTGCAAAAATCACATCTACCTCAAATCCTGAAATCCTGAAAAATTCTGCTTAGTTCCAATGAAAATAAGAGCATAGGACTGGAGTCCAGCCATGTCTTTATGATAAGAATTGATTTTTTTTCCTTCCAGTCTCAGGAGATTTCTTTTGAGATTTCCTTAAAATGTCAATATTTGTCTTAGGACCTGAAATTTTGTTTCAAATTTATGAGACTTGTTGATCAAAATTGATCAAATTTGTACAGCATTCAACCGCTGTGTCCTCCTTCCTATGATAACACTTGCTTATAGTTGTATTTGGGTTAGCAGCAGTATTCTTTATGGCCATTAGAGGTGTGTGCAATGTTTTCAACTCTCCCCCCCCCCCAGTTTTGTTTTCTGGAAAATTAATGTATCAGTAGTCAGAACAGCGTACCTGCACAGGACTGGAGAGGGAAGGTATAGCTGGCTGACCTAGTACCACCACCTCATCACCCTCATCCATATCAGGGACCCCAAGCAGCACTAACAGCAGGGAGATTGCTGTCCCCACAGCTGTTAGGTAGCAGCATAGAGGGAGGGGTTATTTGCCAGGACTTGGGCAAAGATGGTTGGTCCCAGGTATGCCCAGCCTCACTGGACAGACTTGGCAGAGATGCCCATCAACCAGTACCTAAAGGAGCCAGTGAAATGTCTGTACTGCAATTTGTTGAGCTGCTGGAAATCCTAGATCATATGTGTCAGGATCTTGGCACAGTTGCCTGGGAACACCTTACCTGTCCACCAATAATCATACATAGTGAAAGGGTGTTCAGCATGGCTGGAGATGTTGTCACTGGACCATGCTGGACCTTGCCTCAGTGGAACAGCTGGTGTTCCTCAATGCCAACCTTCCCCTCCTGGCCTTCCCAGATCTGGATCTCCAACTAAAGTGTGCCAAGTTTCATCCTGATTGCCATAAAAATGACAGGGAAACAAACCTTGAATTTTTTCTCATTTCCACTAATGTAATAAATCTTAACTAAACAGTTACAAAGTTTCAGAGATTCGGATTATGAAATGAATTGGGAACTCACCTAATCTTTACAAAACGAAATGGGGTGCATATGAATCTCCTAAATGAATTACTAATAATTGGATTTCAGACACCTCTACTAGCCTATGTTTTCAATATGCATTTTATTTTTCTTAAATATTTTAAGCATCTTTTTGGAAAACAGATGGAATATAAAAGCAAGCAGACAAATTCCACTAACACTACAAAGATAAATGATACAGCTGCAAAAGAAAGCAACCTTCAGTGCCTTGAAGGGCCGGAGAGATAGCACAGCGGTAGCAACAGCTGTGCTGGCAATCTGAAGATTGCTGGTTCGAATCCTGGGCTGGTTTGGACTCCCAGCTGTGAGTTCTTGTCCACTGTTCACCCAACAGTTTGAAAACAGCTCAGCTGTGATTAGATAAAACAGAGGCTCTCTGTCATGAGGCTTTTCAGAAGAGCCTATGATTGTTAGTAACAAGCAGTGACTATGTAACCGGTTTATTTTAATTATGTAATAATAATAATATTGTCTATTTCTATTCCGCTCTTCTCACGAAGGAACTCTCTGATTACAATGCATATACAACAGACAATCCCTATCGGATTGTACAGTTTACACATAGACAGTACAGGTTACACATAGACAGTACAGTGCAGTTTTTATAGAAGGGTTCTTTCTTGGCTGCGTCACAGGGTAACGGGACATGCGGGTGGTCATCCAGATGTCACTGCTCCTATTCCGTCATTGTTGTTGTTATGCGTCTTTGCGTCACAAGGGGTGCTGTTGTTCCATCCTCATGTGGAGCCTTCTGCATTTCTGCATTTCCCTCTTCCGCATTCACCTCGCGGCCAGAAAGTAGGTCTGTAAAAGCCCTTCCCCATTATTTATATAATGGTCTCCATTGGTGTTTGAACTGCTTGGGTGGGCAGTGGACTAGGCTCATATATTGTTAATAGCTGGTCATCCAAGCCAGCTCGGGGGGAATTGAACCAGCAACCCTTAGGTTGCAAGCACAGCTGTGTTACCACTGTGCTATCTCCCCGGCCCAGAGTTGCCCAGAGCACCTTTGATGGAGGGCGACTCATAAGAAATAAAGTTAGTTAGTTAGTTAGGATGAAGCAACAACACCATCTTGTGACGTAATGACGCAATCACACCCTGTGACACACCTGTGATGCAGCCCAAAGAAAAATCCTTCTAAAATTGTACTTGTTATATGTTGTATGTAATTGAATGTGGAACTGGCAGGGACTGTCTGCCGTATGTGTGATGTAATCCGCTCTGAGTCCACTTCGGGGTGAGAAGAGCGGAATATAAATAAAGTATATTATTATTATTAATATTATTATAAAAGTCTGAATTTTATTAGCTACAATGTTATGAAAAAATCATGTTATTGTTACTGATATTAACACATTCCTTTCACATGATCTGCCTCACCATGAAACAACATGAAGCAGATGCCACAGACTGTGGACCAAGAGGAGTAACATTCCGCTTGTCTCCAGCCTCTATTTCTATAGGTTATTTGAAAATCAACTCCCATATAATGCATAGAGGCCTTAACTGGTAGGTAGCATTCCTCCTAGACAATGGCTTTCAAGTAGTAACATTACTTTCTTTTCCTAGCAGAATTTATGAACAGAACATTCCTTGCTCCAAATGCAGACTTGTTCTTTTTTCCACAGAAGCTGAAAGTGAGGGATTTTTGTAAATTGAAGGGAGGAGGATGAGGAGGAGAAAAGATATTGAGCAAAGTGATTTCTCTTATCTCTGCATAGATTGTTCAGAAATATTTCTTTATTATGGAGCCATTCCAATCAAATCAATGATGAGGTGTACAAGTCACATCATCATCATCAAAATCAGTGAAAGCAAAGAATTGGCAGCCCCTTTCATACTAGACAATTTTGTGAGTTGTTTACTTGACACTGTCTTTTCTAACCATTAATGTGAGCTTTTCTTTATTTTCTTTCACTGGTAGTTTTGGAGCAATCAAAAGGGAAAGGGGATATCCACTTTAAAAGAAAGACGGCAAACCAGATGTTTCTTCTGCAAAAAGATATCTTCAGTCAGGCATATACTGTGGAATTTTCCTTGTATTGTTGGTATGAAAGCAGTAGTGAAAAGCACAAAGGTAGTAGACAGATTACTTGGCTTAGTTCTCATTTCATTGCCATGACTGGAGTGAGACTAAAGTGCAAGAAAATATATTGGGTTCTCATTAGTAGACTCTAGGGAAAGAACGGAAAGAGGCTCTGATCATTCATCCGCTCTGGCATTGCATTTGGATGCTTTGCAGATTTGTTTCTCTAAAAGTTCGATTTCTACTACAAGAAAATTGCAATACACCCCACCTACTCATGTACACTTTGGAATCTAACTATCCACTCATTGCAATGTAAGAAAAACAACTAATACCTCAGTAATTCCCGTAGCTTTACTCATGAAGAATTCTAATAAACCCCAACATTATTTATTATTTATTTACTATATTTGTATACCACCTTTCTCAGTCCATGGGTGACTCAAGGCGGTTTACAGAGGCAAAATTCAATGCTTAGCAACATCATAAAACATTTAAAAACATTTAAAACATTGACATATAATATACAATCATAGCAACATGTAATACCTATCACTGTGTTTTCAACTATTTGAAGCTTTAAAAAAAGAGAGCAATTATAGTACAAAGGTACAATTTCAGTGATAACTGCTGTATTATAGTTTTGTGATTTTAATGTTCTTCATTTTGTATTTTTAAAGAGAGATGGGAAAGATCACAGGTTGTCTAATATGTCTTGTAATTAAAAAGGAATATATTAAAAGGCAAAAACAAAATGTTGCATTTAATGTTGTAAATTGCCAGGAAGCAGTGCAGAAAAATAGAAACACCATTTGCAGATGCGGACCACATACAGAAGAACTACATATAACACAAACTGTAACTTGCAGCAACCTATGTCCCAACACATATAGCCAACATTTGCTTTCTTTACCCCGAATGAGCAAAACTACTTTCCTCCAAAACACAGTCCCCATCAGAACAGCTATTAATTGCCACTGACCCAAATAACCCTTTTTAATCTCACTTGGTCCTTTTGTTCGGTAGAGCACATCTATTCAAAGTGGTGGATGATGGAGCAGTGCCAATCCCAGGGCCATGACAGATCATTCTCTGGGAAAAAAACCAGAGAGAAAGAAGGGTAAGTAGAGAGGGAGAATGTCTTAAAAGTGTATACACGCTTAACAGCTGATAATTCTTGAGACAAAGGGTGCCAAAATGTATGCACATTTCAAGAAAGAGCAAAAAAAAATGAAATTGCAATAATCAATGTATACTGATAATAGATTCATACAAGTAATGTTTGACTTTTGCAGTTTCAAAAGATGCTGAAAGTGGGTACCATCAACATCCAAACACTTCTGATTATTTATTTATTTATTTTTCAGGCTTATATACCGCCACTCCCCTAAGTCTCAGAACGGTTTACAAAACACACATGATACAATTATAAAAACCAATTAACTAGAATAAAATCCCATTAACAGAGTTCAAATGCTTGCCGAAATAAGTATGTTTTACAAGCCCTATGGAAGGTTGGGAATTTCCAGCAAGTCTTGATCTTCTGAGCGAAGTGGTATCTGAGATTGGTAGGGGAGGTGATCCCTCAAGTATGCCGGCCCTGGATCATATAAGGCCTTGAAGGTAAGAACCATCACCTTGAAGGTGATTGGGTGCTCAATCGGCAGCCAGTGCAATTGCTGCAAAATAGGTGTCATATGACATCTCGTCGGTAGCCCTGCGAGAAGTTGCGCAACAGCATTTTGCACCAGCTTGAGCTTCCGGATCACCGACAAAGGTACACCAATGTAGAGGGCGTTACAGTAGTCTAGCCTTGAGATGACCGTAGCCTGAATCACCATTGCCAGGTCATTCCTAGACAGATAGGGGGCCAGTCGTCTAGCCTGTTGCAGGTGGAAAAATGTGACTCTGTTCACGGCGAAGACCTGGGCCTCCATTGCCAGCAGTGGTTCCAACAGGACTCCCAGACTCTTTACCAATGATGATGGGCATAATGCTTTGCCATCCAGGGTAGGCAACTGGATATCCCCACTGCCCAGATGGCCCAGCCAAAGGATCTCCATCTTCGCTGGATTCACCCTCCACCTGCTGGCACACAACCATTCAGTAACGGCCTTGAGACACTGATGAAAATTATCGGGTACAGAGTTTGGTCGGCCTTCCATCCTCAGAATGAGCTGAGTGTCATCAGCGTACTGGTAGCACTCAAGTCCAAAGCTTTGCACCAGCTGAACAAGTGGTCACATATAGATGTTAAATAATAGAGGGGATAGGATGGCCCCCTGAGGGAACCCACATCTAAGGGGGGACCTCTCTGAGACCAGCCCCCCCTCTCCACTTGCTGACCCTGATTGTGGAGAAAAGAGGACAACCAATTAAGGGCTGTCCCGCTAACTCCAGCCATGGCAAGGCTGGATGAACTACTGCTTGAGGAATCTCTATGCATTTTCCAGTGAGTTTTGAGACCCTCTATTTTATATCCCCTTCCCACAATTGAAAAGGAAAAAGAAGGAAAGTCTTCATGACATATCGAGAGATGATGTGTCACTATGGAAAAAGATAATGAGGCTGAATAAAGAGAGAGACAGCAGGAAAAGTTGAAGACAGCATTATAGGTGAAGTGATATTATCGGGGAAGCCACAACTCTGAATTTGCAAGACCTGAGCAGAGCAGTTAATGACTAGTGTTCTTGGTGTTCAACATAGACATGAGACTGACAGGCCTAGATAAATCCAATTTGGTCCTAGAAGGTAAACACGATCAAACCCAATAAGTGTTTTGAAGTGAAACCAACAAGGGAAGTCATGTACTGCAGGCTATATTTCAGAGGAAGGCAATGACAACCACTTCTGAGTATTCTTTGCCTAAGAAAAACCTTTGAGATTCAAATGGTTGCTATACGTTCATAGGCTACTTGAAGGCATATACATACATGTATGCAATGGTGTATTCCATAAAACTATAACACTTAGAAGAGTTGGTTTTAGGAACATAAATCCCTAAACATGACAGGAGTTCATTGCAAGAACTAAGCATCGTCAGCATAACAAAGTCTAAATGCACTTACTGGAGAGGATGCCATTGTTTTAGTAATGACCTTTCCATCTTACTACACAATCCTAGAAAGTGCATAGAGTATCCTACCTATTTCCATAACAATAATTTGTGATAGCACAAACAGAGGATTACAGGAAGGAATCTTCTTAGTACAAACCCACAGGAAGAGAAGATAGCTGTTGGGGAGAATGTTTAATGAGCATTTATCTGCAGTAATTAGCCACTCTGGGAGAAAGATAGCCATGAACACACAATAGGCAAATTGGCATGTATTTTAATACCATTAATCTACGGAAGGATTTAGACTGAAAAGACTTTTGAAAATAAATCAGAAGCACATGCTTCTCAGTGGAATCATCTTTTTAAAAGAAATGTATCATGTAGACATAATGCAACAATCTGGATTTAAAATGAGTAACAGGATCAGACTTTTACAGAAGAATATTATAGAAAGATGCTGTAAACAGAGAGAATGGCTATGTTGTATAAGAGTGTCCCAGGACTATAATGGATCCTATAGAGAGTATCTTGCCTTTTCGTTAGCAAAGTAGCACTACTAGCAACAAGGATTAGTAGCAATTAGACAGATTTACTAGGGAACACGCGTCAAACATAAGGCCCATGGGCTGAATCCAGCCCGCCACATCATTTTATGATGCCTGCATGGTTTTCAATGCCAGAGTAACATAGTTTTATACATTATTATAATTACAAACTGCCCTTTGAAGGCAGCCATTAGGCTGATGTGACCCTTGGTGAAAATGAGTTTGACACCCCTGTTCTAGGGGATTATATGCAGAGTGAAACGAGAACTGTATAGTTCAAAGTCACCGGAGGCATTATAACATGGGCCAAGTGATCACTACTGCTTTGGACATCACAACAGTCTTTTTTTCCTAACCAGTAACATGCCCAAAAATGTCTTAATAAATCTCAAGGACATTTTACATAAGCAAAAAATAGAATGGTCAAACACTCCTTTGTATATATGCATAAACAGTAGAGTCAGAGGTTGCTTGAGTTTTCCAGACTGTATGGCCATGTTCCCGAAACATTCTCTCCTGACGTTTCACCCACATCTATGGCAGACATCCTCACAAGTTGTGAGGTTTGTTGGAAACTAGGCAAGTGGGGTTTATATATCTGTGGAATGTCCAGGGTGGAAGAAAGAACTCTTGTCTGTTTGAGGCAAGTGTGAATGTCACAATTGGACAGCTTGATTAGCATTGAATAACCTTGAAGTTTCAAGGCCTGGCTGCTTCCTGACTGGGGGAATCTTTTGTTGGGAGGTGATTAGCTGGCCATGATTGTTTCTTGTCTGGGATTCCCATGTTTTAAGTGTTGTTCTTTCTTTACTGTCCTGAGTTTTTTAAAATTTTGTCAATTTCCATGGTTTCCTCCTTTCTGTTGAAATTGTCCACATGCTTGTGGATTTCAATGGCTTCTCTGTGTAGTCTGACATTGTAGTTGTTAGAGTGGTCTAGAATTTCTGTGTTTTCAAATAATATGCTGTGTCCAGGTTGGATCATCAATTTTTGTATTTAAATGATTTCTGGTTAACATTAGTCTGAAGTTGCTTTTCGTAAAAAATTCTTTCCCAAACATTAATTCCTAGATTACAAATGGATTTTCCTCTCTATTCTCCCAAATCTTGATGCATATATTTTCATTCTCAGGAGCTCTCTTCAGAGGGAGCTGCATTGCCAGCGGACCCCTCAGGTATGCTTTTTAGAGAAAGTGGCAAGGGGGGCTGGAAGGGAAGGGGGGTGCCATCCTTCTCCTCCAGGCTCTAAACAACCCAGATCACTGTGGTGATTGACCCCTGGGATTGCAAAAGCAATTCTGGGAGTCAATCCTCACAAGGACCTCTCCTGGCAAAATCTTAGCTTAAGATTCGAATCTTTTCATGTGTCAAATTAATCTGGAGCAAACTGGGAAATTCCAATTTTCTCCAGATTAATTCAGTTTTACCTGGCATCATTTGGGTGCCTTTGGTAAAACTGAAACAGGTCCAGTGTTCCCCCTATCACACAAGCAGCTATCTATCTATCTATCTATCTATTCATCTATATATCAACATAATCATTTGTTACATTAAACATTATGCCTTTGATGAAATTATCATAGTTCATAATATAGCTCTCATTTTGGTTTTGCTGTAAAGAATTTAACACGAATAGCTGAATTAAATCTATTTGCCCATTATGTCATTCCCTACTAGCTGAAAACCTGTTGAATGAGTTTGGACTTCCCAAATAACTTTACGAAGATGAAAATAATATAGCAATAATAATAAGCCATGGCATGAAATCTATGTTTTTGCAAAGCCTGCAAATAAATAGGTGGTAACAAAAAAATCACTCTGGTAGCATATTTCCATTCTGATCTTCAAACCATTGGGGGTTTTTGATACCACTGATCTTAGTAAATCAAGATATTCAACTAGTAAATTTTCTATTGCTCTTCACATTTTCAGTTGCCAGTAGCTATTTAACCTTCACACAGTATAACATACATATATTTCTGAAATCAAATTACAGCCCACAGGGCAGGTTAAAGCATTAATAAGAACATAAAAATTGCCTTGCTAGATCAAACTAAAGGTCCATCTAGTCTAGTATTCTGTCATTCCTGTTGCCTCTGGGAACCTCACAAGCGGGTCATGATGCCTCAGCAAACTACTATTTGCACCTTAAGTTTAGTATTCAGAAGTTATATATTAAAAGTCCAAATCACTTCCACCACTGGGAGATAATGGAGTTTCTAGTATAATATATTGGGGGGCAGTAGATTGGAGAAGACTGATAAAGGACTATTTACTCCCCAATGGATCAATAATGGGAGCAGTGCAATAAGATACTATAAATTAACTCAATGACGACCCGGACTGGCCCTGGAATGTGACCTGGATTATGTGATTTAAATTGTTGTCTTAATGTTATGGTTTTAATTGTTTGGTTTTTAATGTTTTTTTTTGTTTATTCATCAATGTATGTGTACACGCGGCATTGAATTGTTGCCTTTGTAAGGCTGACCTGAGTCCCCTTCGGGGTTGAGAAGGGTGGGATACAAGCATGGTAAATAAACAAATGAATAAATAATCAAAGATGTGAACCCAGTGTGCGACATGGGAGGGGAAAACATAGGATTTTTTTTTAGCTGCTCCAAATCGCTGCAGCCAGGTTGCTAACTGGGACTGGTTAGGGGTAGCGAACAACCCCCCTGTTTAAGCAGCTCCACTGGCTGCTAGTCTGTTACTGGGCACACTTCAAAGTGCAGATTATGACCTTTAAAGCCCTAGACCAGTGGTTCTCAACCTGTGTGTCCCCAGGTGTTTTGGCCTACAACTCTCGGAAATCCCAGCCATTCTACCAGCTGTTAGGATTTCTGGAAGTTGAAGGCCAAAACATCTGGGGACCTACAGATTGAGAAGCACTGTCCCAGATGGTTCAGGTCCAGGCTATTTGGCTGCCCTCATCCCCTTGAACAAACCTGCCCAGGCCATGTGATTGATCAATTCAGGAAGTGCTGTGGTTTTTAACTTTGAATTTTTTAAAATGATGTTTAACTAGGAATTTTAAAATGCTATTTATATTTAATCTTAATTTAATGTTAATATAATTGTATATTTTAAGTGGTTATGCAGATGATTTTATGTTAAGCCACTTTGAGTCCCCTTCATGGGAGATAAAGTGAGGTAGTAATAATAATAACAATAATAATAATAATAATGAGATGAATAAGTAAGAACAAAAAAGTATATCATGCAATTGCTGGGGTTTATTAAGCCACATTTAAAAAATACATTGATATGGATTGAGGAAATGAATGTGTGATATACATCAGTAATAGTCCTACAGCTAAGACAGTAATAACTTAGGTCTATACGTGGTTGTTTAGAAAAGATCATTGAGCATAAGATTTGGAAAAAATGCTCCAAATCACTCCAGACAGAAATAAAAATGGAACTTTAGATGGAGATGCCAGATAAAAAGAGCCCAATAAAACGATGGGATTAGATTAAGAACCTCGAATTTCTACTTCAGCATTACAATTCTGAAATACCGTGTTTCCCCGAAAGTAAGACAGCGTCTTACTTTCTTTTGAACCCCCAAATCCCCCTACGGCTTACTTTGGGTGCTTACATTACCGCACCCCGAAGTAAGCCTTTTCCCCTTGGTCGCCTCCTCCTCCGCCTCCTCCTCCGCCGCCGCTTGCCTCCTCCTCCGCCTCCAGTCCCCCCGCCACCACTTGCTGCTGCCGCCGCCTCCCTCCGCCTCGGTGCCGCTTGCCTCGGTTCGCTTGCCTCGGTTCCGCTTGCCTCGGTTCCGCTTGCCTCCGCCGCCGCTTGCCTCCGCGCCGCTTGGCACTGCCTCAATAAGCGGCCCCACGCCTGCGCCAGGCGCGCTGCGCCAGGCGCCTCAGGCCTTCTGCCCATGCGCGAATGTCTGCGCATGGGCGAAGGAGCTGAGCGCGTCTGATGCAGGCGCTGCTGCAGACGCGCGCTGACGCAGCGCGCGGACGCTCTCCAGGCCTTCTGCCCATGCGCAGACATTCACGCATGGGCAGAAGGCCTGAGCGCGACCGCGCGCTGCGCCAGCGCTGCCTGCATCAGCAGCGGCAAGCGCCAGACGCGCTCAGCCTTTTCGCCCATGCGCAGACATTCGCGCATGGGCAGAAGGCCTGAGTGCGCCTGGTGCAGCCGCGCTGGCACAGGCGTGGGGTCGCTTATGGAGGCGGTGCCAAGCGGCGGCAGAGGCAAGCGGTGGAACCGAGGCAAGAACGAGGCAAGCGGAACCGGAGGCAAGCGGAACCGAGGCAAGCGCACCGGAGGCGGAGGGAGGCGCGGCAGCGGCAAGTGGCGGCGGGGGAGGCGGCGGCGGGGAGGCGGCGGGCGGGGGAGGCGGCGGCAAGCAACAGCGGCGGAGGCAAGCGGCGGCGGGGGGGAAGCGGAGGAGGAGGAGGCGGAGGAGGAGGCGGGACCGAGGAGGAGGCGGGACTGAGTGACGTGGCGGCCGGGGGTACGGCTTACATTCGGGGTACGGCTTACATTAGCCGACCCCCCTGACACCCCCGATACATCTTACAATCGGGGGTGTCATACTTTCGGGGAAACACGGTAGCTACCTCTACACAGTCTCTACACCAGGGGTGCTCACACGTTTTCAGCATGCGAGCTACTTATAAAACAACCAAGTCAAAATGATCTACCTACCCACTACAAAAATGTGAAACATATAACACAATATCTGCTTTGAACTGGGTTTTCTGAATCCACACTGCCATATAATCTGATTCAAAGCAGATAACATGGGATTTTATTCAACTGTGTGGAAAGGACCTCATATAACCCAGGACCGGCAGCACTTGGGTGGCGGCGGGAGCCTGCGGGGCGGGACTGAGTCTTCCTCCTGCCCTGCCTGCGATCTACCAGGATGCCCTACGTGATCTACCAGTAGATCGCGATCTACCTAATGAGCACCACTGCTCTACACACTTCCCTGCCACAGTATGAAAAGATATCCCCACCTGGAGCCAGATAAACCAGAGAATAATGTTCTTTGGAGAATATCATACAATTCTAAGTTGTTTTGAGCTATACCTGAAAGTAGAAATTGAAGTGAACTTGAAAGGTTGTGTCTAAAGCATTTTAGGAATTTTAAGTATTACAATAATAATGTCAACAAAACAAATGAAGTATATTGACATTACGTATTCCTACATTCATTTCATTCTGATCATCAGCTATTCTTCTGTTATTACTTAAAGAAGGTTGTTCTGAAAATTTTGAAATGTTTTTGCAGTCAACTACTACATTTTGGAGGGAATATATGAAGGAGAAGTAATTGTAGCAGGTGATTTCAATATGGACTTGATACAGAATAAGAGTAGCATTTTAAATAGATGGAAATTGAAGGACTGTTTCAAAGAGGTAAACATACAACCAAAACCAACATATTTTTCAGGAAGGCACAAAAAGTTTACCCGTATAGACTATATATTAACCAGAGACTCCAATCAGTCCAAGATAATAAAAGCTGATACCGGACAGATAGAAATATCAGATCACGCTCCAGTACAAATAACAATACAGTTAATAGAGGAAAAATCTCAATATAAATGGAGATACAGGGATACAACATTGAATCAGGAAAAAGACAGGGAAGAGATGGTAAAAGAAATTAAAGATTACTTTCAAGTGAATCGAAAGTCGGCAAAAGAAGGAATTATATGGGATACAATGAAAGCATTTGTAAGAGGCCTACTAATAAATTTAGTAGTATTCAAAAAGAAAATAAGAAACTTAGAGCGGATTGCAATTTGTAAACAAATGGTGGATAAGTATAAGGAGCTTCAGAATAGATATGATAAAAAAATTAAAAAGAAATAGATAAGCTCAAAGAAGAATTAGAGGAAATAGATAAGTTTGATATATGGAAAAAGAATTAATGGTTAAAAATGATTTCCAAAGGTCAAATATTAATTCAGTTAGACGACTAGCAAACTATCTTAAAAAAAGGAAGGAAAAACAAAGAGTGAAAGAAATATATGATAAAAATAATAAATTGATAAAGGATAATAAAAGCATAAGGGATATATTTGCTGATTTTTATCAGAAACTATATAAAGGAGAAAAAAATATACCATGTGAAGATTGGGTGAGAAAAAAAATAGGAGAGGAGGAAAAAAAACAACTAAAGAATGAAGTATCATATCAAGAGATTGAGGAAGTAATAGACAATCTTAAAAGGAAATCGCCAGGAAACGACGGATACACTACAGAATTCTATAAACAAATGAAAGAAGTCTTAATCCCAGAATTAGCAATAATTTTCAATAATATAATAAAAGGGGGAGAAGCACCGGAGTCCTGGAGAGAAGCAGAAATAATAACAATCCTCAAACCAGGGAAGAATCCAAGAGAAGTGAATTCATATAGACCAATTAGTTTATTGAATCAAGATTACAAAATATTTACGAAAATTTTAGCAAATAGATTAAAGGATATATTACCAAAAGTGATAGGGGAAGATCAATATGGTTTTACAAAGGGAAGAAATATAAGCCATCCACTGAGAAATTTGATTAATATTATTGCCCAGAAAAGTAAAAAAGGTTTGCATTTATCAAATTAGATGTATATAAAGCATTCGATACAGTTAACCACCTTTTTTATTCAACAGAATGAAGAATTTTGGAATAGGCAAAGAATTTATTGAGGTCATAAAGGAAATATACAAAAAGGGGAAGGCAATAGTGAAAGTAAAGTGGGGATACACTAGAGAAATAGTTATAGAAAGAGGGGTTAAGCAGGGTTGCCCATTATCCCCAATGCTATTTACACTAGCTATAGAGTATTTAGCGGATAGAATAAGAAATAATGGTAGAATAACGGGATACAGAATAGGAAATGAAGTTGTAAAAGTAAATTTGTCTGCTGATGATTTACTGATAATAACAGAAAACCCAATAGAATCACTAAAAGAATTGGAAATAATATTAGAAGACTTTCATAAGTTTTCAGGACTAAAGATCAATATCACAAAATCAGAATTGTTGGGATTTAATTTGGAGAAAGGATTATTAGAAGATATTCAGAGAAGGGAAGACATTAAAATAGCAAAAAGAAAATAAAATACTTGGGTATTTTTCTAACTAATAGGTCAGAGAGGCTGTGGGACTTCAATTATAAGAAAATATGGGGAAAAATACAAGAGCAAATGAAAAACTGGAAGGAAAAAAAAATTTAAATATATCAAAGAGAATTAGGGCAATTAAAATGTGCATACTTCCTAAAATACTGTATTTGTTTCAAACACTGCCATTAGATATTTCACAACAAACATTTCAAAAATGGGATCGAGATATTAGAAAGTGGATATTTGGGGGAAGAGACCAAGAATAAGTAATAAGGAATTATATATGCCAAACAAAGAAATAGGATGGGGATACCAAAATTACAAGAATATTATGAAGCTTTTCAACTGAAGACAATTTTAGAACTAGAAGAAGAAAATCAAGCAAAATGGATAAGAATAGAAAATGAAGTAAACAAAGGTCAAGGTGAATATGGAATTTTCACACAAAAATTGAAAGAGGTGATAGGGAAAACAATAGGCCCGAGGAAAATAGCTTTAAAAAATATGGGAGAAATGGAAAAAGAAATGGATGCCATTTTTCTCAAAGGAAAAAAAAGGAAGATAGCAATTCGGGTGAAAATATAATAGACAGGATATTAAAAGAAAGATCCAGTGGAAGGCAAAAGGGTTAGGCAAAATATATGGAAGAATGCTGGAAGATAAGGAATTTATGTATAAAAGGATGGAAAATAGGTGGGAAAAGGAAGGAGGCCTAGGGAAAGAAAGAATAGATAGGATAAGGATTGGACTAAATAAAATAAAAATAGAAAAATATAGGGAACTAGAGCAGAAAGTAATAACAAAATGGTACAGGACACCAATCCAACTGGCACATATGATCCAGGGTCTAAATCCGAAATGTTGGCACTGTGGGAGTAGAGAAGCCTGGTACGCACATCTCTGGTGGGAGTGTAAGGAGATACAAAGGTTCTGGAATCAAATTTTTAGGAAGATCGAACTATATACAAAAAATAAAAAATGATTTAAATATGGATATTCTCTTAAAAGGGATATGCGGGGATAGTAAAATCAAAGCGCAAGAACAAAAATTAGTTATGATGATGTTTAGAGCGGCACATGCCGTGATTGCCTGGGGGTGGAAAAGAAAAAAAGAAATGGACCTTGAAAAATGGTATGAATATGTGTGGGAACAAGTTCAGCTGGAAATTATGGACATTATAAGAAATGAAAAACTATGGACAGAAAAGCAGAAGAAAATCAAAGAAATATGGTTACCCTTCAAAAACTGGATACAGGAAGCTAAACCAGAAGATGAACATTGGGGGAAAAACTGGACAGAATGCAACGATGGCTCAAATAAATGAAGGACTAACTTGTCAACGGGGGGAGGGGAGGGTCAGGGGGAAGAAAAATGTATTGTAACTAAAGCAATGTAAAGTAAGAGTAAATGTAGTATAACAATACAATAAAAATCTTAAAAAAAAAAAAAAAAAAAAAAACTACTACATTTTCTTATTTAGTAGTAATCCCTACCTATTAAGAGCATTATTTGATCAGCTGAGAATTCCTAATCCAAAACAAAGAACACACATTTGATATCAGAAAAGATGTGTTTAATTAATAAGGCAGAAAACAAAAGTGGAAATCAAAGTTGCATTTATGCTTAGTTTGAATTTAATAACACTTGATGAATCATCAAATAGAATGAGAATTGGCTGTTATATTTAAACAAGAAAGGCTATATGATGTGGTTCAGTGTTATAATTAAGGGACTACACTGGCCTTTTGCTTGTCAAAATGCATTTGACATTCAGGAAAAATATATAAGAAAAAACTAAATGGATATTTGTGGGGCTAATTTGGAGGCAGATGGACATTACAAAATGCTTTATTATTGATAATGTAGTAGTTGGCAATTGTCCAGATTTCTTCATTAATTGTTCTGAATAAGTTTCAACAAATGGGGCAAAGTTTAAAGCTCATTGCATTGTGCAAGACTCAAAAATAAATCAGCTCTGAATAGCTGGTGAGTAGAAATGAGTACCTGCTGCTAGCTTTTTGTTGCTTAGGTGATAAGGTTTAAAAACAAATGAGAGTTATGATTATCAAATATTCTGCTTCTCCTTCAATTGATATGCTATATAGTTTTCTTCTTAATTACAAAAATCTAGATCTGTGGAGCTATATATTGGAAAAATAAGACAAGACTGACCAAAGACATGGGGTTGCCTGAAATAAAGAACAAGGTGGTGCCACATCTATGTACAAAAAACCGATTGGCTTGACATTTAAATATTTCTCTGACCATAATTGTTGGATGATATCTTTATCATGCCTGTGGCACACAACTCTCCCTTCCAGTACTTCATTATTATCTCTCATAATATTAAACCAGGTGCAATACTCATTCTACCTAACAGTTCCATCAGAATTATAAATCCAATTTGTTGTTCTTTTCTACTAGTTTCAAGGAATTATTTTCCATATAAAATATCTAAAAGGAAAGAAAACATTTAGTAAGGAAACAGTGATACATATTTAGTTTCTATAATATCTAAGTCTTTCATTCTTGCCAGATGCATTTAACATACCCTCTATTTAAATTAGTGGAATTGATGGTCTTACAATGCCACAAATAAATATTTTAATCATAGAGTTAACAGCCCTGCACATTTTTTACTTCAGTGCATTTGGTGATAACAGTGTAAATATGCAGTAAAACAGAGAGCAACTTTATAACACTAAACCTGTGAAGTAATAACACACTGCTCTATACTTCATTTTAATGAGGAACTTTTCATTAAGCATAGGATAGTCAGAACTTCCTCAACTGCATACAAACATTGCAAAATAGTAATATATTTTGAAGTTTTAAGATTTTACCAACTTCCAGGAAGCAAAACAGTACCCCCACGTCACAAGGTTACTTATTTATACTTGATACTGAGAATGAGTGTTGAAGCTTGGTCTAAATTTCTGTATCATATTTGTGGGTAATATTTTTGTTATGAACAACAGTAATGCAATGCATAATACAAGTGACATTATTAGAATCATTTTGCAGATATATGGATAATGGATATAGGGCTAAAAACTACTGGTCAAACCTGGAGTGAGTAGACCCATTGAATTAATGAAATTTGCTTACATGTTGAATCATCATTCTGTTATCAAAACAATGGGTCTAGTTAGAACTAACCAAAAGAACTCAGGTTATATTTTGCGAGGAACCTTTATAGGCATAAATGTGCAATGATAGAAGACATCTGAGTTATTCTAGTAATATTGAAATGTGAGAACTGGTAAAACTGGTTTTAGAGATTCTTTTTATAAAAACTGGCAATTAACCAAATTTTATTGTAGTTTTTTGCCCACACATAGCACTTTATGTAGACTTGCTACAATTGAACAAGCTGTTTTTCAAATGAATATTAGAAATAGGGCCAAAACATAGCTCCATGCATATGGCCAAATCGGATCTTACTACAGATACCAGAGAAATATATTCTATCAAGTTTGGTTTGGCTTGCAGTTTTGCCGAATTCTCACTTTCTAGATTTGTAAGTGAGCCAAACTGTCACATCTGCCAAGCACCAGTTCAGGACCTGAACAGCCTCCTTAGCAGTAGGTGGAAAGGAATAATAGAGTTGAACGTCATCTGCATACAGATGATATTGAATTCCAAAACTCTGGATAATCTCTCCCAGTGGCTTCATGTAGATATTACACAACATGGGGGCACAATACTGAACCCTGCAGGGCCACACAAGGACAAAGGCTGCATGGCCGAGCTGGTTTCCACCAACAGCACCTTCTGAGAATGACCTTCCAGGAAGCAAAACAGTACCCCCACGTCACATTTTTCTATATTTTCTATATTTTCTTGAAGACCAACATTCAGCGGGGTCATACTTTATATGTATACATGCCATACCTGTATATGTGTAAATGAAATATTGTTTTAAAATATAATTAGATGACTCCTATGTAGTAATATTTACATTAGTAGGAGCCTGGAGTGGAAAAAATATTGGCGATCCCTGGGATTGGAAATTTAATAAAAATAAATCCATTTCATTGGACTAAAACCCAATCTTTTTCTCCAATAGCATAGGATTGAAGCTAAAGTTATGTTCAATCATGAATTGTCTTCCAACCCCCCGAAATAAAGAGACAGACACAGTATATTTTGGTTTCAAATTCTGGGCAACCTTTATTAAAATAGTTACCTATTTAACTTGTAACTAACTAACTTTTGGTGTCAGTTCAACTTGGGTGTGTAAGCCAAGGTAGTGTCTTCTAAAGTCTACCCCTCAGCTCTTTAGGCGCACTAACTGGGTCCCCTGTAGCTTTCAACCCGGGCAACCCGCAAGGGGAACATCAGGAAAAATCTCTCTCACCTTTTGAGACTAGACTCTCCCCGTTCCTGGGACAATCACCATCACCTCACCCCTAAACTTAACCTCTAGGTGAGTGTTTTTCGAATGCCCCACACCCTTAAGGGGTACCTTAAATGTATACCAACCTTTGGAAACTAAACTATTTACGCTTTGCTATTTTATTAACCGACCATTCCATCTAAGCCCCTAATAGACAGTATAGGATAGGCAAAACCCTGTGGGCGAATTCTATCCGACCCCCAAATGTGAAACCATTTGAGCGATCATTATTATACTATCCATGGGCGGGAGTGGTGGGCGATGGCTTCCAGCCCGAATGAGGGAGAAATGAGGGCTGGCACCACGATGTGCCAGCCCCACCTCCCTTCCAGCACTTTCTGTGCAATCAACCAATCTCTTCTCCGAGGGGAGGAGACAAAGTGATCCACCCCCCAACTTGTTGGAGGGTGAATTGTATTGTCTTCCAACCCCCCGAAATAAAGAGACAGACACAGTATATTTTGGTTTCAAATTCTGGGCAACTTTTATTAAAATAGTTACCTATTTAACTTGTAACTAACTAACTTTTGGTGTCAGTTCAACTTGGTGTGTGTAAGCCAAGGTAGTGTCTTCTAAAGTCTACCCTCAGCTCTTTAGGCGCACTAACTGGGTCCCCTGTAGCTTTCAACCCGGGCAACCCGCAAGGGGAACATCAGGAAAAAAATCTCTCTCACCTTTTGAGACTAGACTCTCCCGTTCCTGGGACAATCACCATCACCTCACCCCTAAACTTAACCTCTAGGTGAGTGTTTTTCGAATGCCCCACACCCTTAAGGGGTACCTTAAATGTATACCAACCTTTGGAAACTAAACTATTTACGCCACGGATTGGGAGCAAATGTCCTATTTAGCTCCCATCCCCACCAAGCCGTCTAAAATCAACTGAACACCTACCATCAAATCATTAAGAAACATTTCATTTCCTACATCAGACAGATGGATTCCATCTGCCCTATAAAGGTGAGGACTTACGTGAGAGATCTGCCCATGAAATATGTAGGAGCCCCGACCTCTTGCAAGCGCCGTGCGCATGGCCCGGTTCACCCGTTTTCTTGCTTTTTCCATTTTTTAACATCCCCGCCACCTGACCACCGGAGGCGAGGGATGATAGCCGACCAAGCAATGTGTACCCGCGGCCATGCTAGCCATATTTTAGAGATGTCCTCCCAAGCTTGCAAGTACAGGGCCCTACCCTTCAAAAGGCCCAGATCATTGCCTCCTAAGTGTATAACCAATACGTCCGGAGGGGGCCCCCTCCTGGACTGGAATAGAAGTGGGAGCAAACCGTCCCAACGCATACCTCTAATTCCATGCCACTCCACAGTAGCAACTGAGCCGAGGCCCAAATGCTGGCCATAGTGAGACCTCATGGCCTGCCTTGCTGCCCAGTGAACAAAACTGTGCCCGCAGACGAGGATTCTCCATCTATGGCTCAGCGACACCAGATCTGAAACGACAGATCAAACTTAAGTTATGACAGTGGAGTACGTACGTATTTCCTGTAGGCATTGGATTTCCATCTGCCCAGGGTTTTTATTCTCTCCGCGTCATAACCCATAACATTGGCCACTGAAGCTGCACCAATGCGAAAGGAATGTGTTGCAAACCTAAAGTGACCCAATCCTAACATCTTCAGTGCCTTGTTAGTAACAGCCCAAAACTGGTACTTTGATAACGCTGTGCCATCCCGGTGACTGAACAAATAACCTGGCCCCTGACGCCGAATCCCATTGAAAAGCACCAAAGCTGTGACTGGGCATAAATCAGGGTCACTACACTTCGCTAACTTAATAACTGTGCCCCTGGACCCTTGGTCCGTCTTGGAAGAACGAACCAGCAACTCTACACCATTTTGAGTGAAGGTTAGGTCGAATGTAACAAGGCCCTCAAGGACGTATCAGTCTTAGATGTTGGGACCAACTCACTAACCCTCAAGGCTGCAAAGAATG
Organism: Anolis apletophallus; assembly: GCA_030556195.1. Taxonomy (NCBI): domain Eukaryota; kingdom Metazoa; phylum Chordata; class Lepidosauria; order Squamata; family Anolidae; genus Anolis; species Anolis apletophallus. The sequence continues at coordinate 38,721,735 of JARBWK010000004.1, read as the reverse complement.
CTGTCAAGGCAGCCGCATGAAAAAGAATTTGTTCATGGGCGTCCGCGCAAACCTTGGGCCACACTAGCTTCAAGCCTTTCAAAATGTCAGGAGTAATAGGTTCCCTGGTATCCCGTAGCTGACCCTGGCTGCGTGACCATCCGGTCAAGATCTTATGTAGCCGGAAGTCATTAGTGGCGTCTGGAAGGCCCTGTGCCTTAAGCCAGTAAGCCAATGCGGCCAGGCGCACCCTGATCGAATGCGGGGCCAAACCTCTCCTCCTAGAAAACACGCAAAACTGCGCTATGTGTTCGTAAGGAACCGGGATAGCCTGTGGCATGTTGTAGTCCCTCCTAAACTCCTCGAACTCCTTAACTGCCCTTGAATAAGCCTTCATGGAACTAGGGGCCAGAGCTGACACCATACCAGTTAATGTTTCGTGCTCCCAACCGTCCAAAGATGGTCTGGCATGCGTTGGGGCCGGACGTCGGCGCCGGGTTCCAACTGCCGGAAACGCTCCATCTGCATACGAGATAGAGCGTCGGCAAGTGAGTTATTAATCCCCGCAACGTGGAAAGCACGAAACAAGATATTAAACTTCAAGCAGTGGAGTGTAAAATGCCTAAGCGCATTCATGACCCTCTGAGATTTTGATGTCAGGGAATTGATTACCTGCACTGTCGCCAAGTTGTCACACCAAAAATGAACTGTAGAGTTTGCAAACCTCTCAGCCCATATTGTGACCGCTACCAGAATGGGAAAAACTCAAGAAAGGTCAAATCAACCGTGATGCAGGAGTCGTGCCATGTTTTTGGCCACTGTTCCGCACACCACTGGCCGTCAAAATAAACCCCAAAACCTATGGCGCCGGAAGCATCAGAAGCCACCTTCAATGCATCCATGACGGCTAATTCTTGTCTCCAAAATGAAATTCCATTGAAATTTGAGAAAAACTCCAGCCAAATTTGCAAGTCGGCCTTAATGCCGCGTGTCACCCGCAAGTAATGGTGCGGGGACTCAATTCCCGAAATGGCATCGCACAACCTGCGTAAAAATGCACGCCCGGGTGCCACCACCCTGCATGCAAAATTTAAATGTCCAATTAGCTCTTGAAATTCCTTCAGGGTTGCCTTCTTACGACCCAGGAATTGCCGAACCTTAATTGTCAGATTGGTTATCTTATCTATGGGAAGCCTCGAAAACTGATTGATGGTATCGAGCTCAATCCCAAGAAAAGTCAACATGGTAGTCGGACCTTCTGTCTTTTCGTCCGCTAGTGGAACCCCTAACTGGTTGCTCAATTGCTGGAATGAGTGCATGAGAAATCTGCACTCCCAGTCCCCGCCCTACCTATAAAGGAAATCATCCAGGTAGTGCACTACCCCCTGGAGGCCGGATTTTGCCTTAACTGCCCACTCTAAAAATGTACTAAATTGTTCGAAGGCAGCGCATGAAACCGAGCAGCCCATAGGCAGTGCCCGGTCCATGTAAAAAAGTCCACGGAACCGAAATCCGAGGAGATCAAAATCCGCCGGGTGAACCGGGAGCAGACGGAATGCAGATTTAATGTCGCATTTGGCTAAGTCGGCTCCCAAGCCCAATCGACGGACTACGCGTACTGCTGCATCAAACGAAGTGTATTTAACAGAAGACAATTCCTCAGGGATAGAGTCATTCACTGACCCGCCCTTGGGGTAAGAAAGGTGGTGAATGAGCCGATATTCTCCCTGGGTCTTCTTGGGCACGATTCCTAATGGAGAAACCCTCAAACAGGGAACCGGTGGCCTGCTAAAAGGTCCAATAACCCTTCCCTCTTTAACCTCCTTATCTATTTTAACCTGAACTAACTGTTCCAAACCGTTAACTGACTTCAAATTCCTAGCCAACTGTGGCCTGCGTGGCCCCATCGTTGGTATTCGGAAGCCCTGTGAAAAACCTTCCCAAACATAACGCCGCTTCCCTATTGGGATAAAGCTTTAACCACTCCCTTAACTGGTCCAGCCTAATTGGGCTGGGGCCCTTTGGGAAGAGATGATTGCCCGGGGTTCTTTCTATTGTGCTGACCGTCCCTAGGTCCGCCCCTGTTGAAACTACCCCTTGAACAGTTACGTGTTGCATGTGATCCTGAACAGATGCTGCATGCGTGCTGGAAACGGCAAGGGTTGCGGCTGCATGTCCCTCGGGCCGCAAAATCCCAACAAAGGTTTCCCCGTCGCTGGGCCTGTTGTTGCGTGCTACCCCGCCGAAAGGACTGGGTGTTTCTGGTGACGATGGTCTGTCCACTATCCGCCTTTGCTTTAATTGAACCTTTCAAAGCACCCATGGCCTCGGACCATAATTGAGTATTGATCAGGTCCCACCTCATGTCAGGGGTCGATGCGGCTTCCAGACGGAAACGCCGATCGTAAATGAGCCATGCGTCCCCGGGGCCGTTAAGGTGTGCCTCACTTATTAAAGTTTGATATCTAAACAGAGCTGGGCCCCTATCAGGATGTGCCTCTGAAATTATGGCTGCATAAACCGCAAAACACGCATGCCAGTTTTCCCAAATTTGTTCCACCTTCCTCTTTTTCAACTCATCTTTTCGATCATCATCCAAGTCCTCTTTTTCTTTTTTATCCAACTCCCTGAAATACAGGGAGAAGATGTCTATGTACTCATTACGCAAAATCTTATTGATTACTTTTTGCGTAAGATGCGCCCCTAGTGCAACCACCGTCTTACTGGGGGTCATGTGGGCGGGCCATTTCTCGGTCCCCCAGTACTTGTTAGCGTCACTAGTCCTGGCCTCCTCCAGGGTGACCAGGGACGACGTGGCGGGTCGTGGAGCGTCTCCTCCTTTTTCCTGGCTGGTTTGCACCGCCGGAGCCGACACAATACTACTCTGAGTGTTATGTATTGCGGGGGGTGCAACCTGGCCCTGATCCCAGGGCCAAGTTAGTGTGGTGTTTGTACCTTGCGACGTGGAGGGTCTCTCTGGCACCACAACCCGGGGTAGCTCCTGGACCGCTTCCGCCTGATCGCACCCTGCTGGCGTTGCAACTGTTGTTGCTTGGGCTGGGGGTTGCACTGCCATCACTGCTGACCGGATCGGCGCTGCTTCCGGTTGCGACTGATCCTCGGGCTGATCCACCTGCCGTCCAGGGGATTGCTCAACTGGACGATCTGCCGCTCGCCTCCGTGCTTCACGCTCGGCATCTATTACAGAAAGACGAGACAATAGATCAGCATAAATCAAGTCTCGACCAGCTGCGCGAGCGGGCCTCGCCTCCCCCCTCTGGACGTTTAAGCCCATCTCTCTCGAGCTGGCGACCCCTCGGCGCGAGGCGTCTAAGTCCGCTGCAGTGACCCCCCCTCTCCCTAACGGGGAGGCCTGCGGGGACAATGCCCTCTTCGTCGTCTTCTTTGCCGGGCCTTTTCCTTTCGGCCCCCCGACATTCTTCTTAGGCGCCATCTGTAATGTAAAGATCGAGACCAAAACGTCAAAGAAAAGGCCTCAATATCGCCCCATTTTTTTTTTTTTGGGTCAGTAGCAATCTAACCTCAAAGTCAGGAGCTCGCTCCAACTTGTATATATATATAATAAAATATATAAATATAATCTATTCCTTATAACAATAGTTGTAGTCATTGTCTTATAATTAATTATGTATATAAATTTGTCAATCTTTTCCTTTTTATTGTATATATATATATTGTTTATTTATTTATTTATTCAATTTATTTTTTTTTATTATTATTCTTATATAGGTATCTCACCTCCTTTTATTTTATGTTACTATTTCCCCCTTTTATATATATATATATATATATAGTATATTTTGTTATCATTGTATATCTGCATAAATACAATCTATGAATTTATTGCTTTCTCCTTTTCTTTTTTTTTTTTTTTTTTTTTTTTTTGGAGTTAAAACGTTTTATCTAATTTTTATTATATATATATATATTTTTTTTTATTATTATTATTATTATTATTTTTTTTTATTTTATTTTATTTTATTTTATTTTATTTTCTATTTAATTAATTAATTTTAAAGCTAAAAATGGCCTCCAAACCAAAATGGAGGCCCCCACAACTAAGCCACCATGAGGCCAAGATGGCGGCCCCCATAGCAGGCCGCCATGTGGCCAAGATGGCGGCCGCCGTCCGTCGCCGCCGTACAACAAAATGGCGGCTGTTTACTTCTTGTAGCCGCCAAAATGGCGGCCTACACAAAACAAGCTGCCGTACAGCAAGATGGCGGCCCCCATAGGAGGCCGCCATGCGCCAAAATGGCGGACGACAACTTCCGGCAGCAACAAAATGGCGGCCCAGCCACTTCCGCCCGCCGTACAACATGGCGACCAGCAGTGGCCCGCCGTGTACGGCAAGCGGGCAGCGACATGGGGGCAGCCATTACTAAGATGGGCGCATGCGCAGCCCTAACAGGCGCATGCGCCCCCCTGCAATTACTGGCCACCGCAATAAGCGGCGGCCAGCAGACTGCCAGGTCCCGCCGGATCGGGTCCGCCATGGGCCGCAGCCAAGGCCCGCTCTTCCGAATCCCGCCAGCCCCCATCGGAGGCCGCGGCCGGGCCCGCTCTGCTGGAGCCCGCCTGACCTGCGGCCCCTGGTCCTATCCAGGCCGCAGACCACCCGCCGGGGCTCCCCCAGCCGACCAACGCGCGCCGGGGGAGGCCTGCTACCTAGGCCTAGTGCCCGGACAGCCAAGCTCGCGAAAACTCAAGCTGGGCCTGACGGAGGCCCGACGCCCTCCTGCCCCCCGCCCCACCAGCAAGTAATTATTATCCTTATTGCTCCTATTATTATAAATAAATATGATTCTATGTATTTTTAATCCATTTAAGAGGCCCCCGGGCCAAGGGCAGGGGGAATTAATATGGGAGCAATAAATTAGTCAATTAAATATGCCATGATATTAAACGGGGCGGGGGGTAAGGGGGAATTAATATGGGAGCCATATATTAATTAATGAAATATGCCATAATATTAAACGGGGGGGGGGGGGTGGCCCCTACCGCCGACCAACTGACTAGGCAGCCAAACCAGGTAAGGGTAACCATGTAAGGCCTCTCAATGGTTCCCTTGCCCCCAGGAAGGCCCCAAACCGACCTTCGTCTTCTGGAAATAGGCCTCCTGGGACAAGCTGCCTCCTTCGACTATGGCTTCCAGCCGAATGAGGGAGAAATGAGGGCTGGCACCACGATGTGCCAGCCCCACCTCCCTTCCAGCACTTTCTGTGCAATCAACCAATCTCTTCTCCGAGGGGAGGAGACAAAGTGATCCACCCCCCAACTTGTTGGAGGGTGAATTGTACTACGTGAGCTAAGGATTAGAAAAACAGGGGTTACAGGGGGAAATGGAATACAATAAGTTTCTTTCTGTTCCCTGAGTGTAAGAAAACAAGAGAACTTGGATGTGTGTGGGTGGACACAGTGAGTATGTCAATGCAGAACAGAAACAGGGCTAAAAATACATTTCAATTCCAATTCCAGGTAGTCAAATCCTCACTTTTTTCCTACTCTCAGAATATAAATCTAGGGTAGAAGGGATTTCCCACATAGACTGAGCCTAAATTATCTGCCCTATATATTTAAATGGAAATTCAATTTAGTGTACATCCAGTCCAGGTGATCTCTGGTTTTGTTTTTTCTTTGTCTGCTTTTCCTCCAGCTGAAGCAAACCAGCAATAATGGCACAAAGAGTCTGGCCTAAATTCAAACAAACAGATGGATTTTCAGCTGAAGTCTGCTGCTTGATTCTTTTTTGGAATGGTGCATACTTCATGGAGTTTACACAAGCCTACCAAAACATTTATGTAAATTATCAAATTCTATTTTGTTCTGTCCTTGGATGTCCAAATTAAAAAGAGATAGCAAGATACTAAAACAAATGACAAAAGCCAAAATACTTTTTATACTGGTTCCTTCTACTGCAGTATCACAAGCTAAGCAGAGTTCACTAAACCTGAACACTTCCATTCTCTCTCTTTGAAATTGCAAGCATTTAACAGTATTGGAGCTTAGTCCCTCTCCTGTACTCAGTCTTTTATATGAGATCAGCAGTCTTAAAAGGAATCACATAGAACAGAGAGCCCAACTTTTCTCAATAAATGTCACGGAGTCCACAAACTATTTTAAAAGAACTGGGCATGTTTTGTATGACAGAACTGTACATACATTACCGGTGAATAGTCCAAATAATCATAAGTCACATTCCATTTTCCTGCTTACCAGTTTTACCCCCTTAAACTCAATACTAAGCTTGCCATCCTCATACAATTTGTTTTTTTGTTTTTTATGAATATTTCTTTTATTATTTCAAAGTTTATAACATCCATACAAACATATACATAAAAACACAGTGCCCTGTGCATGTGATCCTCCCCCCAAACAACCATCCATACCCCTCCACCCCTGCTGAGGGTTGCATCTTCTTTTTCTTCTTTCTCTTCTGCAAGCTTTCCGGACATTTACATTTCATTACATCTTAAACAACAACTCCAACTTATTTCTAATGGTTTGATCCCGGGTTCTCCAAACAATATATCCTCTCACCCTATCCCATCGTCCCAACAGCTCTCGCAATTTATCCTCCTGTAGCTGATTCACCCTCTTTTCCATAATTTCAAATTGAATGTGTTCTACCAAGTACCGCAGCCAGTTCTCGATTGTCCATTTCGTAGAGTCCTTCCAGCCTAGAACCACCACCGCCTGGGCGCTTTCTATCATTGCTGCCTTCGTTTTCAGTGATCCCCCCATCTTGTTCTTTTTACCAACACCGGCATCTCTTTTGTGATGGTCCAATTTATATTCAATACTCTGTTGAACTCCCCTTCTACCTCTTTCCAGAATCTTTGGACCACCTCGCATTCCCATAATAGGTGCATATACACTCCTTTGTCTCGGCAGCCGTGCCAGCACCGAGTGCCCACATTTTGAGAAAGATAGGTCAATTGGGCCGGGGTGCGGTACCACTTGTGCAGTATTTTCCTCCTTGTCTCCCTGACTCTTATATTTTTGAGTTTTACAATATCCCCCACTATCCTCTCCATCTCTACTCCTGAGACCTGCAACTCCCTCTACCACATTGTGGTTAACTCTTCTACTGTACTCCCTCCTAATGATATTAATATTTTGTATATCCTTCCGACCTGGACCCTTTTCCCTTCCTTCTTTTCCCTGATTATCTTCTCGAATTCCGTGTCCTCTCTTTGCAAGGCCTCTCTCACCTCCCTCTGCCTAAGGTACTCACATATCACCCTGATCTGCAACCACCGCCTTCCTCCCAGCCAATTCTCCAGCCTCTCCCTCCTGATTCTGCCCCCTTTGTCCACTAGTTGCTCCAGTCCCGTGACCCCCTTCTCTCTCAGTTCCCTTATTGTTCTGCTCAGGTTTTCCTCCCTCTCGGGGTTCATAATCTCCAGGGAGGCTACTTTTGAGACTCCCGGAGCTATCTTCCTTTATCAAGATCTCCACACTCCCACCGTGGCCCTCATTGGTCCCATCAATTTCTCCACTTCACTTTTTTCCCATCTCCTAAATATCAGTTCCTCTCTTCCCACTACGTTCGCTTCTTTTTCCAGTGCTACCCATCTCTTGTCGTCCTCCTGCAGCTCCATCAATTTCTCAATTTGAAAGGCATTTCCGTACAGTTCTAAGCTAGGGATTCCCCATCCTCCCTCCGTTTTGTTTGCTATCCTCCATTTTTTCCTTATCCTTGGTTTCTTTCCTCCCTCCACCCAATAATTCAATTTCCTATCCCATTCTTTTATCTTTTTCCCTGGGAGGACCCCTGGCAAGGCCTGGACTAGATATAAAATTTTTGGCAAGATCATCATTTTAATTGCTCTTATTTTTGCCATTCTTCTCAGGCTTTTATGTTTCCATCCTTTCATCTGTTTCAACACTTTTTCCAGATCATTCCATAGTTTGCTTCTGTTATCCTCTCTATGTTCTTATATATCCACACCCCAGATATTTCATTCTTTTTACCCCTAATTTTAACCCTGATACTTTCCTTACCTCTAACTGTTCCTTCGGACCTATATTTATAAACATCATTTCAGACTTCTCCATATTCACCTGAAGCCCCGATTGTTCCTCAAACTCTCGCAGAGTTTCCTTCATTACTTTTACCATTTTCAATGGGGTCTGGGTTAATAATATTGCGTCGTCCGCAAACAAATTCACCTTCACCTCTATCTCCCCTATCCTGTACCCTTCCCACATGCTGGCTGCCCTGATCTTGTTCGCTAGTGTTTCTATCACCATTATGAAAAGCATTGGAGATAAGGGGCATCCCTGCTTAGTCCCGTTCCGTATTCTGATATTCTCCGTCCTGTTCCCATTCACTCATATGTATGCCTGGCTCCCCATATATATACTCCTAATCACTTCACAAAACCTCTCTCCTAAATTTAGTGCCTTACACACCTCATACAGGTAGCTATGGTTTACTTTATCAAATGCCTTATAGACATCTAGTTTTAATATTCCCAGCTTCCTCTTGGCCGCAGTAGCATGGTGTAACACATTCATTACGTTCCTAATCGGTTCACTGATCCGTCTTCCTTTCACAAAACCAAATTGATCCCCCATTATAATTTTTGGAATTATCCCCTCCAGCCTATTCGCCAATACCTTTACAAATATTTTGTAATCTTGGTTTGCTAAGCTTATGGGGTGGTAGGACTCTGGGTTCGTCTCATCACGATCTACTTTTGGTATAGTTACAATCTCCGATAACTTCCATGTCTGTGGGATGACCTGCTCCGTCAAGACCTCATTAAATAGCTCTGTCAGAAATGGTAACAAATCCTTTAGATATGTTTTGTAAAATTCTCCTGAGTACCCATCTGGACCCGGCGCCTTTGCCATCTTCAGTTGCTTAATAACCCTCTCCACCTCTTCTTGCCTGATCTCTGCATTTAAATGGTTTTTGTCCTCTTCGTTTACCCTTTGCCCAACCTCTATTGGTATCCCGCTTACCTCTTCCTGTTTATATAGTTTCTCATAAAATTATTTCATAATCCTTTCTATTTCCTCCTTACCTTCCTTCAGCTCTCCCTTTGTGTCCCTCAACGCCCGAATATGCGATTTCTCCTTTCTCTTTTTTTAAATATCTTGCCAATTGTTTCACTGACTTTGTCCCCCAAGAACTATTTTTTTGCCTAATTGCCATTCTCATTTTATTCCAATGCAGCTCATCATATTGCACAAATTCTTTCTTTTTCTGTTTTAATAGCCTATACCATTCTCTAACCTTGGTCAGCTTCAATTGATCCTGGATCCTTTCGATTTCCTTGATTTTATTCTCTCTTTCCCTTCTCCATCTTCTATTCACCTCTACCTCCAGACTTATTAGCTGGCCTCTCCAGACCGCTTTGCCGCAGTCCCACGGTACTGCTTTGGACATGTTCCCTCTATCATTTAACCTATAATATTCTTTTATTTCCTCCTGTATTCTCTTTTTATCCTGCTCCCTGGCTACTATGGCCATATTATATCTCCATATTCTTGGGTTCCTCCGTTGTGTCATTCTCAGCTTCACTAATATTGGCGCATGGTCGGAGAGCCACATGGGCCTCACCTCTGCCCTTCTCACCTGAGCATTTCCTGACCTATCCATCAGTATATAATCGATACAGCTAAAGACATTATGCCTTGTGGAATAATAGGTGCTTCTATTTCCCACTCCACTATGCAGGTCCACCATATTTAACTTATTTAAATTTAGAGATCTTCTGTTATTTCCTCCTACCGATGACATTTGGATATTGAAATCTCCCACAAAAATTGTCGTCCCCTCTTTAAAATTGTCCAGTTTACTCTTAACATTCACAATAAATGGTTTCTGTTGCACATTGGGGGCATATATGGCTGCCACTGTCAGCTTTTGCCCATGTATCACCCCTTTCATAAACACCCATCTCCCCTCCTTGTCCTTTTTCCATTCCACCCTTTCCAGGGGAACTCTTTCGTGCACCAGAATTGCCGTCCCCCTTGCGCTCTGTGTCCCACGGGACTCATAAACCCATTTCCAACTCTTATCATTAGTTAGTTGCTGGCCATCCCTGCCTTTATGCGTTAACGTCAATACCAGTATATCCACCTTATTTTCCCTTGTCAATTTAGCTAGCCGAAATCTCTTAAAGTCCGTAGATAAACCATTCGAGTTCAAAGCCAAAATTGTAAGATCAGTCATTGTTCCTCCTTATTCTTATTCTTCTTGCCTGTATTTGTCCTAACTTGCTTGCCAGCTGCCTACTCCTCAAACCCTCCAACCCCCAGCCACCTCCCGTGCCTCCTCCGTGTCTCCACCCCAAGCCAGAGTAGAGAGGCCAGCCACACGCTCGGCCATTTGTGGAGGCCATCTTGGTGAGCGCGGTCCCACTGCTTGGCTCCCATTTCCCCTTTTCCCTCAGGTTTCCCCTTCTTCTTCCCCCTCCCTCCCCCCTCTCCCACTTGAGTAATCTTGCCATGTTCCCATAAAAGAGACTAATTATCTATAAAGAAAAGAGGAAAGAAGGTATGCCCTCTCCATAATCCCAAAGATACAGTAGACAAAAGAAAAAAGAAAAAGAAAAGTTCAGTTCCTCCATTCCCCTCCTTCACTTCTTTTTGACGTCCCAGGCCTGTCGTTTCCTTTCTCGCCTCCAGGCGACCACTTCGTCTTGCATTTCCTGCATTCTGCGATCGCGTTCAATTTCCTCTTGCAGAGCAAGTTCTTCTGGCATGGCGCTCCTACTGGAGGTTGCCCCACTCATTCCACTGGGAGGCCTGGGTTCTCCGCCACCTGCTGCTCCTTCCAGTTGCTGGAATCCTTCTTCACTTATTCCCAGCCGGGTGAGTAGTTTCTGCCCCTCCTCCAAATTCCTCGCTCTCAAAGTCTCCCCATCCTTAAACACCAAAATTGCAGCCGGAAACACCCACGTGAATCTCGCCCCATTGTGTAAACGTGATTGTCCAAAGTTTGTTTGGATAAGTCCCGAAGACAAACGATTTTGTTCATGCCAAACTTAAGATCAGGGATTTTTCTCAGACTTCTGAACACAGTCTCGGCAAGGCTCTCCGATGAGAAAGCCACCACCATATCCTTTTGTCTCTGCGGACCCCCACCTGGGAAAATCAAATGGGCTCTCTCCAATTGTGCTTCCTGAATGTCCAGACCATTCTGTGCCAACCACTTCCTTAAAGCTTCCTTCAGCCCATCTACTTGGGCAAAATCGGGGGTGAAACCTCTCAAGCGCACATTCCGTCTCCTCTGACGATCTTCCAAATTGGCAATTCTCAAGCTTTGCCTCTGCAACGACTCCTCCATTGCTTTGAACTGAGATTGCATTCCTTTTTCATTTTTTTCTACTTTCTCTTCCAACTGTTTAGATGCTTCCTTGACCTCCTTCATTTCTTTACTGAGTTCACCCACACATCGTTCCACCCCCTCCAGTTTCTTATCCACTTCATCAAATTTACCTTTCAGGAAGTCTAGCATGTTATCCATTTTCCCTTCCAGGCTGTCCATTTTTGCTCCGAGAGCACTTGCCGAGCCCGCCATCTTTATCTCCTTCCAAACTTTCTCAGTCTGATTTTAAATCCACTCCCATCCACTCCTCTTTTCTTTCCAAGGTACCGATCTTTACCTTTTTTTTATCAGCACCTCTTCCTCCATCAGATAGTCCCGGTCTCAAGAGGGGTGGGAGTGGGGGATTGAAGGTTTCACCAGCACTTTTCCAAAATTTTCATCTGGAGCCCTCTTGTGGAACGTCTATTCAAAATTCCAGCACATGCCGCGCCCATCCTCATACAATTTATAATCATAATGTGAGTCAATTAAAAATAATTATAGGCAATTGCCTTTCCATCTGTAGATTTTGTGATTGATATATTTTATAAAAACCTACCCATACAATATAATTTTGGCCCTTTCCCAGTCTTACATATACGTTAGTATATCCATAATATACTCTTCTTTAATCCATTTTATCTGCTCAGGGACCAACCTGGTGTTAGCAATTCACAAATTATACATGGAAATCAATTTTTCAAGTCAGATAGCATTAAACAACCATTTGGATTGCTATTTCTAATATCATATGTTATACCTCTGGGGGTCTATAGCTAACAGAACATAATTAACATTGTTTTGGTTTGTGTGTCAATAGGAAGACATTGAAGTTTATGTTCTTCCACCTAATGGTATCATTTGGAACCATTACCTTGGAGCTTTGCATATCATTGTCACAGAGATTAACTGTAACACTTAACCTTCCTATAACAGTTTGTATCTCATTCAGGGTTAAGATTCAAGATTTTACAGTTCCATCCTAGCAACTACCATATGAACATGCAAGCTTGCTTGAAAAAGCAGGCATTTACTCATTTAACTATTACTTGAATACTTGTATAAGGTAGCATGTGCAGAAATAAGGCATCTGGTTGTATATCAGCATCCAAGTGAAAGAACTACAAGGTCCAGCATGCGGCAGCCAGGTTGCTAACAGGAACAGCGCTCAGGGAGCACACAACTCCTCTGTTGCGTCAGCTCCACTGGCTGCCAGTTTGCTACCAGGCACAATTCAAAGTTCTGGCTTTAGCCTATAAAGCCCTAAACGGTTCCAGCCCAACTTATCTATCAAAATGCATCTCTCCCTACGAACCCACCAGGGACTTTTGAGATCATCTGGGGAGGCCCTGCTCTCACTCCCGCTGGCCTCACAAGCACGGCCGGTGGGGATGAGGGACAGGGCCTTCTCTATGGTGGCCCCTTGGCTGTGGAACTCCCTGCCCAGGGATATCAGATCAGCCCCCTCCCTCCTAACCTTTCGAAAAAAACTGAAAATTTAGCTCTTCAAGCAAGGTTCTGGAGCTTCAGCGTAATCTGATAAACTTGAATTGGAAAATGACCCAGGAATTATTAAGACGATGGAACGGATAAGGACTGAATATGACAACATAGTTTTTTTTTTTTTAAATTATTTTTCTGTTTTATTGTTTTGATATTTTGATGTTTTTAGATATTGTGCAATGTAATGTTTTTATTCTATGTGTATTTATATGGCATCAAATTGTGCCAACTGTTTGCCGCCCTGAGTCGCCTTCAGGCTGATATGGGCGGGGTAGAAATGATGTAAATAAATAAATAAATAACATATGACCAATGGAGTTCCTCTCTTAAACATCCCAAGGAGACCCAGAAAGGTGGCAGTTGCTCTTTTGTTCTAAGTGCAGGTAATTTCTGACACTGCAACTTTCTCTGGCCACTAAAAGAAAGCATGTCTGTCCTTTCCAGCAGGTGAGCAGGACAGGGTGAAGCATTGCACACAAAGCTACCAGATAGCTCCTTTCACAGTGGATTTGAAAGGACTATTCTTTTGTAGTCTTAGGTTATACATATGCTATTCTCAAGAAAAAAATGTGATTGTTATTATTTAATGTAAATTGAAATATTTTGTAGAATGCAGTGTTTCCCTTTATTAACTTCAATGTTATAAATTTGTGGTGCAATAATACGCAAGGAAATGTATGGGAGAGATTAAAGTAATGGAAAGAGCAAGTAAAAAAATCAAGTTACTTAAATGGTCCCATTTATACTGGATGTCCTTTCTTTCTTTAAATGTATAGAGCTTAATGAGAGCAAATACAATGCCTCTGTTAGCCATAGTGCCATCAATCACAGCACTAGTTGAGAAAGCTTGACATCTGAAGCTACTTGATTCAGAATTCCTGTCATGTACGCTTTTCACAATGTGCAATGCATGCTGATGTCTGGAAGGATGAACAAAATAATATGATAAACTGATGATTTATTTCCTTTGAGTGCAACAGAGTGTAGACTACTGTGACAAACTGGGTATCTAGTGGGACTGAGAAATGCTATATTAAAAATTAAGAGATCAGATACTGTTTGCAAGTTATCACTCTTTTCCCCCATTGACTTAACCCTGTAAGTTTATTTATATGTGAAAAATATTGCAGCTGCTTCTTGTAACGCTGAAGCTGTCTATATAACCCATGTAATTCCAGAATTAGAACAGTATTAGAAATGTTAAAACACATGAGCAGTATTTGGAATATTAAAATACACTTTTTCCTCTAAGTGTTGCTTGGAGCTCCAAATATAATAAAAGTTTGAAACTGCATTATATATGGCAGTATATATGGGTCATAAGACTATAAAATAATCAGAAGATTGAAAGAGGGAAATGCAGGGAAATTTTCCACTGTTTTCTACAATCTGAAACATATTTTGTTTTGGGAAAGAAGAAGGCAAATGATTATGATCATCATCATGATATCTCTTCTTTTTTTATAACATTATCATCTCTGTTGTGACAATTTGTGGACTTTTAGATGTTCTATTGGAAATCCCATCCTCTACCAGTATGAACTACATTGGCTACAGGCTAATATGTTTTTAGTACACCAAAATCTAGAAGGCTACAAGTTGCTAGGGTTGCCACATGTCCTATAATGTACGGGATGTCCCGTATTTTTGCTCCAAATTTCATGTCTTGTATTTTCTGCTCCTGTCCCATATTGATAGGACAGGTGGCAGCGGGAGGTGGAGGGAGAAGCTTTGTTGTTGATGGGGAAGCAGCAGCAGCCTCTGTGGAGGGGATTGAGAGAGTCCAAGATGGCGGTGGCTGCTAGGCTAAGGGGACCTGACAGACCTTGAATCTCAGGAGCAGGGAGGGAGGAGATGGCTGCAGTCCCACAGAGGCATCACAGAAGGTGGGAGAGGAGGCAGAGGAGGGGCAAAGGTGGCAAGGAGGTCGGGGCAGGTGGAGGAATGGGAGGGGAGGCAGGTGCGACCAGGTGGCCTAGTCAGGCCTGAGCTCTGGAGAGAAGAGAGGGGAAAAGGTGGGAGGCGAGGCCGGGCATGACCCCCCTGAGGGCTCTCAGCACCAGAGGAGCAGCAGGCCATGGAGTGCTGCAAGGGACTGGGCAAGCTGAGCACAGGTGGCAGGGACTGCAGGGAGAAGAGCCCCAAAGCCAAGCAGCCTGGCAAGGCGCTGCCCAGGGTGGAGCAAGATGTGCGGGGGAGGCCGGAGCCAGGGGACAGGGCACTGTGCTCCCTGCCGGCAGAGAAGGGCTCCTAGGGGTTGAGCAGCTAGGAGAGTGGGCCGAGCAAGGCCCACCCTGGCCCTCGGGGGACCCGGACCCAATCCTGCCCCCGGAGAAATTCCTCCCCCTGAGTGCCCCATCTTCGAGCCCAGATGGGCCAAATTCAGCGACTCCTTGGACAACATTGCCAAAATCCAGCCCATTGCAGAAAAGAGCGACATATGCAAGATCCATTCTCCTGCGGTAAGGACCACGGGGCGAGCTACGGCTTGGGGTTGTTTTTTCCCTCAGGAAGTTGTGTGTGTTTTACAGAATCCTATGGGATGGGAGGGGAGGGGAACACAAGAGCCCTTCCAAACAGCCATATAACCCAGAATATCATGGCAGAATAACCCACAATATCTGCCTTGAACTGGATTTTCTGAGTCCACACTGCGACATAATCCAGTTCAATTTGGATTTTATAAGCTCTGTGGAAAGGGCCGAAGGGAGTCTGTGGAAACAGGGACCGTGGCTCCTTCCCACACCATTGAATACAATCCCACTTTATCTGCTTTGAACTGGAATGTATGGCAGTGTGGACTAAAATAACAACGTGCCCTTCCATCCAGGCTCTATATCCCAGGATCTGATTCCAAGTTTTCTACTTTAAACTGGAATGTATGAGTCCCCACTGACAGATAATATGTGATAAACAGAAAACCTGGGATCATATCCTGAGATATATGGCCTGTCTGGAAGAGTCCCAGTTGAAAGTAAATATTGTGGGATTTTCTGCCTTGGTATACTGGTTTACGTGACTGTGTGGAAGGGCCCTGTGTTAGGATCATAAGAGTTGGAAGAGACTACATGGGGAATCCAGGCCCCTTCCACACAGCTAAATAAAACCCCACATTATCTGCTTTGAGCTGGGATATATGGCAGTGTGGACTCAGATAATCCAGTTCAAATAAGATATTGTGGATTATCTGTCTTGATATACTGGGTTATATGGCTGTATTGAAGGTCCTTGGGTAACCTGTGGAACAGGGAATCACATGGGTTGCTCATCCTTGAACAAAATTTCCTGATTTTAACATTGAAGAAGTAGAATAGTCATTTAAGTCATATTTAAAAATGGGGAAAATGGGTAGGTATACTAAAAATCTAAGGAAGGAAAGGAAAAGAAAGGAAAAGAAAAAAGAGAAATGGGTGTGGTTTTGGAAAGGTAGTTAAGTGAGTGGGGAGAAGAAAAAGGAAAAAAAAGAATTGGCTTCCAATCTTCTCCATGGGTGTTTTCATTGTCCTTTTCCCAAGTTGTTAAATTTCTGCTCTTCTCTCTTCATGCCTCTCTCCTCTGGATAACTATTCTTGTCCCAATAATAAATCCCTTCTATGAATTTTATTTTTCTTGCTTCATAAATTTCATCAGCATTGCCCTATCTCTTGCACACTTCCCCTGAAAATCATTAAAATACAAAATGAAAAAAATTAAAATACAAAAATACAAACAATTAAATAGAATTACACATCAATGTTATTAACATAATTAAAATTAACAGTTAAAATCCTTAAAACTGATTAAAATGTCTTCAAAGCTAATACCACAGGACCCCTTGCTCTTAAAAACTTTTTCCAAAAGCTTGCCTGAATATAAAGATTTTAGTTTGCTGTGGGAAGGACAGCAAAGAGGGGGCTATTTTGGCTTCCGAGCAGGGAGTTCCAGAGTTAAGGCATAGCTGCTGAGAAGCCCAATGTCTTGTTTCCACCAACCAAGCTTGCAATGGAGGTAGGAATGAGAGAAGGGACTCTCCTGAAGGTGGACTGGACCTGAGCTTTAAAGGTCATAACAAGCACTTTGAATTGTTCCCTGTGAAAGATTCTTTGGAGCTTCTGAAATTTCTTAATATTCTTCTGCCCCACATAGAGCATGTTACAGTAATCCAGACTGGATGTAACTAATCCATCTAGTAATTTCAGAAGTTTCTCCTTCCTGTGATAAAGTCTTCAAAAGCTGCACAATTGAAGACTGTTCAAAATACTGCTCATTCTGTGCAAAATGTTGCTATCTCATAGAAAACAACATTACTATATGGAAAATAACATTTCAACAAAGAAATGTTATTTCACATCCCTTCACAGTCAATGCCATTTTCCACAAAGAAAATTGTGTTTTCTATGCAGATCAAACATTTGCAAATTTTATGCAAAATAAATTACCAATTATAACATTTTCTGTGCAGAAAACAGCATTTTCCACATAGGAATTAATAGTTCGGTATTATAATATTTTTCTGCATGGAAAATGTAGTTTTCTGCATGAAACCACTGTTCACTTTTTGATAAGTCCTGATTGGCAATACAGGATTCTTCTTATCAGGGTTTCTTAAGAAGGAAAACTTGGATTGCTGTGAATTTTCAAGCATTTTAGAACATTTAAAACAATTCATTCTCTCCCTATGCCTTCATTTGAATGTTTGTTCAACAACCTGAGAATCTTCTCAGTATTTTTGAAAGCAGCACACATTTTTACCTCAGATAATAGCAAATGTTGCTGTGAAGTTCTAGAAAAATAAGGCAGTGCTTGTGTTGGTTACACGTTCCTTATTGACATTATTCATTTACAATTAAAAGTGTTGTGGTACAAATGTATTCACTGAACATATTTCTCACTTCCTCTACATCAAATTTAAATTTCTATATCAAATGTAAATCGTGTATTTTAATATAATACAACTATTAGCATTATACTCTGAGCTTTAAAAGCTCATTTTACTGCATATAAACTGATGAAATAATGTTCAGTCAGCAGTGCAATGGTACTTCAGCACTGGAAGCCTAATCTTTTAAAATGAGCAGCAAAATCTGTTATAACACCTATTAAATAATGGTTAAACACAAGAGGGGTTTACAGTTAAAATATTCAATTCTTTCTAGAGCAAATCCCACTTGCTTCAATTGGACTTTTTATTGTATTATATTTTACCTAATGATGCTTTTGTCTTTCCAACAAAGGACTGAAGCCACAGCAAAACTGTGCTCCCAAGGCCAATTCCTGTGAGACATCTCAGAAGGATACCATGGTCCACAGTATCAAAGACTGCTGAGAGGTTTAAGAGAACCAACAAGAACCAACAAGGATATACTCCCCCTGTTCAATGTCCTATGCAGATCATCCACTAAAGAGACCAAGGCTTATGCCACATATTTCTCTTAGGGCAGGATTACACAAACTTCTCAGCCTGAAAATTGCATTCAGTGTTATCTTCAGAGTATACTCATATGCGTGTTTCTAAAGACCTTTCAGGCAGCAATATTCTCCTCCTTCCAAAACCATCACCCTAATCAGATTCACAATTGCATCCAATCTTTTCATTTGAAAACCATTTTAGCTTTATCCAGATTTATTTACATTTGAATATAAATATAGCAATCATATAACTAAATACACAGAAAACATCAAGATAGTATTGGCAATTAGTATTTGTTCAGAACATAGCATTTTATTTCTATACTAAAATCTTTTATATTATATTCAATGAGGACTATTTTCTCCCTATGGTGTGTTTCTATTCATACAGTCACATTTTATGTCATCTCAGAGTAAAAGATTTTTTCTAGTTACTGGATTTTATAATGAGAAATTTTAAGGTTCAGTAGCAAGCATGCTTGATGAAGCAACTAGATTTCTTAACACTTGCTTTTTATGCTAGCAAATAGATGGAATGAATTCAAACTCACAATTCATTGTAGCAGCTAAGAAGATCTGAGAGTCTCCCACAAATAACTTTAGAGGTCACAGCTCTAAAACTGTTAAGTTTCATCCAGAGTAATATAATACTCTCCAACCATTAATTTACTGAACTAGCATATTTATGATTTTATATTCCATTTTTTATATTCTCCCCAGGAAACCTTTAAATATTATCTTTATATCCCTTCTACTTGATTTTCTCTCTACAGATAAATATAGATAGGCTTAGTTTTATTCATTCAACGTTTCAAACAGTAGATTAGAAAAGCCCTTTAGGATTATTTCATTTTTCACCTGTAAGGTCCTAAATGACCAAATTATCACAAAGCTTCTCTTTGTATTATGTTTGACCTAGATTTCAGTATGCACAAAAAGTTCTCTCTGTGTCTTCACTCTCATGACTGCTCCTACCCGAAATGCATCTAAATGGGGCAGTTGGAAAGGGAAACGTATAAAAATCTGACTACAACATTTCCATGCTCCACTCACAGAAAATTCATCCATACAGTTCACAGCAGGGGTCCTCAAACTTTTTAAACAGAGGGCCAGTTCATGGTCCCTCAGAGTGTTGGGGGGGGGGGGGCTAACTACAGTTCTTTTTTAAAAAATGAACAAATTACTATGCACACTGTACACATCTTATTTGTAGTTTTAAAAAAACCCATGAAAGAACAATGGAATATTTAAAATGAAGAACAATTTTAACCAACATAAACTTACCAGTATTTCAATGAGAAGTGTGGGCCTGCTTTTGGCTGATAGTCAAGTTAATTAGGATTGTTGCTATTGTATGCCTTCAAAATCATTTTAGATTTTGGATGACCCAATAATAATAATAATAATAATAATACTTTATTTATAAGCCACCTTCTCTCCCTAAGTGGACTAAGGGTGGCTTCCAGCGAAAATAAAAGAGTGGCAAACGTTCATTGCCGAAAACAGCAAATAACAAATAAAAACAGCGGGTAAAGAAATTTCAATAAAAATTATAAGAAATTAACTTAAACATAACATAATACATCAAAATATTTACAACATAATAAGCTCTTAAAAACTCTTAAAATTAGACTAAAACATTAAAGCTAAGATTGTATACACTATCTAATGGGCAAATGTAGGTGTTCAATAACTAGGCGAAGATATACATATAAGGATCACTAGACAGCCTCCTCTCCATAAACTAGAGTGCATAAGTGGGGGTTTAAAAGCTTTTTAAAGGAAAGGAGAGAGGGGGCCATTTTAGTTCTTTAGGGACAGAATTCCACAGGCGGGGAGAGATCATGGAGAAGGCCCCCTCTCTTGTTCCCACCAACCATTCTTGAGACGGAGGTGGGACCAAAATCAGGGCCTTCTCCACAGACTGCAGTGCTCATGCTGGTTTGTATTGGGGATATGTTTTTTTAAATAGTCTGGGCCCGAACCCATTGTATTTATCCTGGAAGCAGATCAGCAGCTAGTAGAGCTGCTGTAACATGTATGTTATCAACTCCCTGTACAGTGCTCCAGTTAGTAATCTGGCTGCTGATCTCTGAACCAGTTGTAGCTTCCAAACTATCTTCAAAAGCAGCTTTATGTAGAGAGTGTTGCAGTAGTCTGGAGGGGATGTAACTAAGGTGTTGACTATCATGGCCAGATCTGGCATCTCAAGGTATGGATGTAGCTGGCACACAAGTTTTAATTGTGCAAAGACACTCCTTGCCACCATGACACCTGGGGTTCCAGGGTCAATGATGAGTCCAGGATCACTCTCAGGCTGTGAACCTGCGTCTTCAGGGGGTGTGTGACCCCATCCAACACAGGCTGTAACTTCACACCCTAGTCCACCTTCCAACTGACCAGGAGTACTGTTTTGTTTGGATTTACTTTCAACTTGTTAGCCTTCACCCAGTTCATTACTGATGACAGGACAAGGACCTGAAAAAATGATCTTGAAGGGCTGCATCTGGCCTGTGGATCTTTGTTTAGAAACTCCAAGATTTTATGGACCTCTCCCATTACTTCACACCACAATCTGTCCCATCCATTAGGATTCCCTAGGTTTTTCAGATGACTATAGAGATGATCATATGGTGGTGGGGGATAAATATACATATTATTTGCAAACCTTCATGTCCTCTCCAACAACAGTATGTAACACAATTTTTGTTCCCAGTTTATAAATGTAATTTCCTAATTATTTATATCATAAAAACATGGGAAAATGTATTAAACTATGAAAACTTTGTTTTTGTCAGACATCCTGCAGCACATTTTGCTATAGTTTTCAATGAATATCTTATTGAATATCAATCAATTCAACATAGTCTGTGGCAGCCACAAGACCAAAATTTTGGGAGTATAATGACTTCTTTCAAAGTAATTACTGCACAGTTAAGCAGGAATAACACTTTCAAACCAGGAACAGAAATGTTTTCAAATTTTGTTAAATAGCGTAATGGGTACCTCAACATACCAAGGCATTCTGTAGAAAAGGTTTCTCTGCAAGATTATTTTTCTCTCTGAAAAAGGATCAATACCATGTCTTCTTTGGTATCATCCACAAAGCAGAGAAATAGTATTCATGTGTGATGGGTTTGGTGGGGTGGGGAGGTGTAAAACGAAGAAAAGGAAAAGAAACAACAAAAAACAGTGACCTGTCTTCTACATCAGCTACTTCTTTTATATTTAAAAGAGCAATTGCAAAAACGGAACAAATAAATGTTATGTATCCATGACTGCTATTTAGTCATTGTAGTGATCCCATTGCCTTCTAAGTCCAACCTACTTTACTGAGCATCATCCACATGGGGAAAAGAAAACCAGTTTTATTAGCAGTTGAAGTGTGTGTAAATGATGCTTCTATCAGATTGAAGGGAGTAGGTCAAACAAGAACAGATTGCTTCATTAAGTATACTTAACTATTGGTTACTTAGCTACATTGACTACTTATCTAAGTATGCTTAACTAAATAACAGGTGCAGATTCATATCCAAGGACTGGACAAGGCTCTGAACTTTAAGGGCCCTTCCACACTGCCCTATATCCCAGAATATCATGGTAAAAATCCCACAATATCTGCTTTGAACTGGGTTATCTGAGCCCACACTCAGGTAATGTGGGATTTTCTGTCTTGATATTATGGGATATAGGACTATGGAAGGGCCCTAAAAAGAGCAGTAAATTTAAAAACACAGCCAGTCTCTAAGATGTGAATCCTTACCAGACTGTTTCTGCTGCAATATTCACATTGCTTCAGCTCAGGGCTTGATCAAAATATGAAACATTAAAAGAATAATATTCTACCCACATTGGGCTATTGTGGACAGCACAACCAATATAGCTAGTGATGAGGAAGGATCACAGTAGCAGCTCAATAGAATTGTTAGAGGCACATCTTGTCAAATCCAGTTCAAACATCTGAAGTTACAAGACTTCAACAGTCTCATTCACATGAGGCCATGTGTGTGTAAAGCAAAATTCTCAGTAAATCAAAGGTTGAGAGGATAAACAGATAATATGTGGGAATTGGGAAAGCCACATGGAAAGAGGAGCTTATAAAATTCTGGTGTAAGCTATTCCCTCTGTGGCTGCATATACTCTACATAATGAATGCAGTTTGTCACCACTTTAACTGCCTTGGGTCAATGCTATTGTTGCACCTCAGACCTGGAACGTACCCCCTAGATCACACACATAAGCAGCTCGGTAAGAATACTTTTATTGAGAATAAAAAGAGTCCAAAGAATGGAAGAATTAAATGCAAAAGTAAGTCCAAAGGCAAAACTGGTAAAGTTCTTAAACTAGAGTTAATCCCAAGGAAAGCAATCCAAAACAAAGGCAGGCTGCTCCGGCAGCCGAAACAGAAACTTAGAGTCCAAAGCAAACCGTGGCAACGATCAAACTGGAACATAGCTCAGCAGGGCAAACCGCTCCTGCAGCCTACTTGAAATGGAGAACTTGAGCATGAACAATCCAAGCCAAACGTAGCTTCAGTTCTAGTGATATCTTTCCCAGACCAGCCTCTTAAAGGAATCTATTTTCTGTGGGACCACTGAATTCCCCGTCGCAAATTCCAATCTCTCCTTGAGGATCTGATACTGGCCCTTCTATCAAAATCCAACCGCTCATTAGCAGGCCCAGGTGGACTCATATCTTGCTGAGAAAGCTCTTCCTCCCTATTTCCCGGGAGCTCAGCTGGCAAGGGAGTCAAATTCCCGTGAGAGTCAACAACAACAACAACAACAACAAACCTTTATTACGTTCACTTACCAGCACAATGAGAGTCAAGGTTACAGGAGTTCTCGCTGGCTGTCTCAAAACTAACTTCCATAGAATCTTCATTAACCCTTTCCTCGGGCCAATACCCATGCAGCTAGTCATTATCCCTAGACAAATCCCCAGTTGCAGGCATGTCCACATCTGGCCATTCATCCTCCCCATCCAGGTCCTGATCCACTGGCACTACTGGTGCCTGTCTCTGACCACTAGGCTGGGGCATCACACTGCTAGGCTGGAACACCACAGCTATAGAATCATAAAAGTTGTAGTTTTATTAGAGCATGACCCTTGTATGCCAAATAGTTTGGATGTCTCACCAAAATACAAATCCCAGGAATCCATGGCAGCTAAAGTGGCATCAAATCTACAGTGCAAATGAGCCCTCTGACCCCATCAGTGGTTTCAGGTCTTTCCACCATGCCACTAATTTTTGGAGCTGCAATTGCCAGAAGAAGGTGCACAGTGGCAGCATATATTGTTTTCAAGTTGATTCGAACTTAATTATATTGATTGGAATCCCAAAAGTGCTATTCAACTTAAAAACCAGTACTGTCAATCTCAATCTTGGTGTTGCTTGTGTACTGCTAAACTTTGATGGTTCAGTTGTAAAAATGTGTTTCTCAAAAAACACCATATATATGCACATGTGCTATCCCCCTCAAAATGTACAGTTTCTATTGACCTCAGCTACAAAGTCCATCAGGAGTGGGAATATTATTTGCAAGTGTTGGTGAGCTGAGCAGTCTGTTCTTATTTCCACTTTGACCTTTGTGATATTATGATCTCAAAATATAATTAAACAAACACAAACAGTAGAACAGTAACACACACACAGAGGAGAGAGAGAGAAAACAGCAAAGCCTTTGGGTGAATCACAAAAAAGCTCTTTTAGTAAGTTCTCAAAAACATATTGTAGCTCTTATATCTCATAACTGCATGGAAATAGAAGCAGTATTAAAAGAGCACAAACACAGCAATGCTTCATAGTTCTCATCATACTTTAAATTAAGAATTACTTCAAAAGTAATTTCCCTAAATGAATTAGATCTGAAAGAAAGGGAACAAAAAATACAAGGCAGCTCTTTTATTTCAGATGTTGGGGTGGGATCTCAGTTCAAGTCATAAGCAACAACTTAAAACAAGTTTTACATTGATAGTTATGAAGCAAAACATTTCTTTTGATTCTACACCAATCTTTTCTAGTATAGAGTGATTTGAAACACAGCTACCCTCCTGTGCATACTTTGGACAAAGAATGTTCTTGTGTATATAAATTATTACTCTGATCTTTCTGAATAGCTTTGATTTAATTTCTGGGGAATGGTTCCTCATGTTAATTTTGGAAAAAAACCTTTCATTTTACTAAGCAGAGTGACATATTCTGGAGATGAGCATTATTTTTTCATGTAAATATGAAATAATTATAGTTGTGGCACTGTTCCTTCTTCACGCTCATACTACAAATGAAAAAAAAGGAAAAGAAGAAAACAATTAAAATATTTATTTTATTTCTCAAACCCAAGGTGGCAGGTTCTTTGTTTTCAATGGCCATTGCATTCTTGGCTTTTTCCTTAGAACCAACTACATTATTTTATCTTACATCTACGAACTTGAAAAAAAATCTTTATTAAATCTCAACTGCTGTATTTGTCTTCTCTGGTTGCATTCAACAAACATGAAAGCTAAGATTTAGATCAAAACACACACATATTCCTCCTCCCCCTCTTCCTCTTCCTGCTTCTTCATTGATTTATTTATACCACGCCTTTCTCTCATAACTAGGGGAAAAGGCACAGGATAATCAAGGTAATTCACACATTTTAAAAAGAAATGTGATACCCATACACACCACACTCTATCTATCTATCTATCTATCTACCCATCTTCCTTCCATCCATCCATTTATTCATCCATCAATCTCCATCAATTGATGGGATACAGAAATAGTTAGAACCTCCAAAACACTGCATTCAAATAAGAAACTATCAGCTTCTATGGTTACTATATACAATTTGAAATAACAAAATGTAGTTTTATAATAGTGCAAATAAAAATAAAAGAAACCTTCCATTTTCAAAAACCTTCAATTCTCAAACACCTGTTGGCATACAATGACTGCTGATGAAATGACAGCAAAGAGGGAAACCTACAGCTGACCCATCACAAATAGCTTGTCTGTGGCCAACCAGTCAAGCACAGAGGATGACTCCAAGGCTGCATCAGCACTTACCACTTAGGTCAGGGTATATGAGAATCAGCCATGGGGTGAACAAACACAGCACATGCATCATCTGCAATAACATGGGGGCAAGGCCACTTTAATGCAGTCTTGCCCCACATTACTCAAAGTCAGGGAAAAGTTTGAACTCTGCCTCAGAGTTCAGGCATTCATCTGACTTGGGGTCATAGAGGAAAGTTGGACTGATTTCCAAATGGAACTGGGTGTAACTGTCCCCACTGTCATCCTGTATTGCCTGGGTTGAGGCAGCCTGGGTTGAGGCAGGAGGGTGGTCTTCTTCCTTCTGCTCCCTGTGCCACAGTGGTCTCCATTCACTACTTAGGATCTATCACTTCTTCCTCACCTGACCTGAGTGCTGTGAAGAGAAAAAGGACAGGAGGTAGATTTCTCCTCTCCACCCTCCCTCAACACCCAATCACTTGGGCTGGCATCAAGGCAAGCAATGCAGAACAGGTAGATTTGACTTAGATTTTGGTAGAATGCTATGTGTTCTGTCTCCACACTATCTTAACTATTTTGAAGGGGCACTGACTGCACAGGGAACAGATTGGAGACTATATAGTTGAATCAAAACAAGAATTTATTAACTGACAAGAATTGTAGGTTCTCTCTTCCTGAGTCTCACTACAAAGTCTTTATGAAGAGAGGTAAAGTCTTTGAGATATAGACACAGTTCTGACCAAACTGAGGCTCTTGAATATTTATTTCTCCTTATTGTCTTTTTCTTGAATGTTGTTCAACTGTCTCTAAGATGGTTTCAATATTTAACTCTGACTGGACTTGAATACAACTCATACAGCTCCAACTAGACATGCTATTTGTAGAGCTACCAGCCTTCCAGTTATGAAAAGCTGAATCCGCAAAGAACCAGAAATTACTTGCCTGAGGCTTTGCCCTTGAGGGGATTCTTAAAGGGGTAGAGCGATGGAGGCTTCAAATGTAAAGAGGCTGTCTAGACTGACTCCTCAGAAACTGTACATAAAATAATAATCTTTCTAACTAAAAAGGGCTTAACTAGAGGTAAGCAGTGAGGGTCTTCATGAAACATGTCACAATGACAGAAGGCACAATGGGGAGGAAAGTTAAGGTGGATGCCCAGTGGTACTGAACCATTTCCAGCACTGCTCGGCAATAGGGATTCTCTCTCACCTCCATGGAAGCTGTGTGGAGGAGTCTCTGTGGCTGATCCAACATCTGGCACATTTGATCAGCTACTAAATAAGTGTCAGTATAGATATGCTGCAAAGCAGATAATTCCTAGCAAGTCCTAAAACTAAGGGTGTGTGTGTGTACACACACACACACACACACACACACACACACACTGTATAATTAATGCAGTTTGATACCACTTCAACTGGCATGGCTCAGTGCTATGAAATCATGAGAGTTACAATTTTATAAAGTTTTTAGCTTTCTCTGCCAAAGAATGCTGGTACTTCACCAAACTATAATTTCTCCTTAAGCAGTGTTAAAACAGTGTTGCAATGGCTGGTTTCATGACGCATCCCCTGCCTCCTTCTTCACGTTGTCTAGATTAACATCCCCCCCCCCCTAATTCACCATGTTGTTCCATGTCATTTCAGTTTTTAAGAGATTGCCTCTTTAAAATAAAAACATAGCGATGATCTTGGCTTGCATATGTGATGATTTTAATAGCCAGTGTGAGAATGTAACAGGCAGTTGGTTCAGCATATACTTATATCATATACTTGCTCCTCAGCTACATTTAGGACTAAGTCTAAGTTTGGATCCCAACATCCATCATAATTCAGTCTTGGCTCAGACTCTAGTTCTATACTACTGATACTTCAAGAATGGAAAAATTGAAAAGGAAAAACACAGACTACAGAATAGCTTGATGTGTATTTTTCAACCTTTTAGCCAAGAATTAAGAAACCAGTCTGGTTTCATCAAAGGTTAAAGAGGAATGACTTTTAGAAAGGTTAATCAGTCCCAATGGTACACCTTCCACTTATTTTACAGAAATGTGACTGCCTAGCTATGGAGAAAAAAGAAAAAACGGACATGATACAGTAAGCAGTTTCATCATTATGATGGGTGGGGGAGATTCTAGATGATCTGAACAAGTTTGGTAGATGCTCAATGTTTGATTAAATACCTCCATTGTTGTAACAAGTATGTAGTGGCCTAATACCACAATTATTTACTGAGATGTAATTCAGACTGTGTTCAGTGGGACATATTCTGTGTTAGTGTGTACTGAACATCATAACTTTCTGTCATCTTAGTTATGCAGGAGTCTGGTAGAGTGACAGCTATCAGATAGACAATCGCTCAGCCAAATTTCCCTGGAAATTGCAAACCACCAAACACCTACCAGTTGGGTTGGGGATGGAGTTGCATCTTCTACCATCTGGTAGTCATTGCACAAACAGAAAAACAAAAGAACAAATGGATATTCTATGTGGATACAGCTGGTCTTCCATATCTATGGATTCTGCATCCACAGATTCCACCATCAACATCTTGAAAATATTCAAAATATATCTCATGAAACATATCTCACAAACACCTTTCATTTATATATAGTTTTAAAATATGTTTTCTAAGATAATAAGATATTTGTCCAAGATTGTCTTTTATTCGAAATAATATGTAGATATTGGCAAGAATTTAAAAATTGTATAATCCTAATAGAAGAACTACTTACTAGGCTTGTGCACAGATTAGTTTTGGATGCTTGCCTTCAGCTTCTTCAGCTTGTTTGGATGCCTGTAATGGCAAAGTGTCTGCCACCATGTTTTTTCAACCAAAACAGACCAAAACGGGTCCGTGGCTACCTCTGATCTCTTTGGGATCACACAGTGCACAGAGGGGCTGTTGCATGCTCGCAGGGGGTTTCCCTGTGAGCCCTGCCTGTTGCCCCAATCAGAATAGAAAAAAGCCATGACGTGTCTAACACAAGCTGTGTCTATTTAATGGGGTGAGCACTTCCATTGCTCAGTTGCATCCTGGCTCTAGAGCCATGGTTCCCCACCTGTGGTCCTTGGACCACCAGTGGTCTACAAGAAAATATGGTCTGCAGCCTCAACATTACTACTCTGTTGCCTTGAAACCATATGGCAACAAGAGTGACTAGTCTTGCCAAATGCTCTTATAGTGCTGAGGCAACTGAGATGTCAGAAGAGAAGATGCTGACTACCCATGAAAGATTACTAATACCACATCAGCTCTGTGCTTTCTGTGGGTGAGCAGATGACTACTGGATGACATATTTCTGCATCGAAAACTAGAGCTGATGCGGTCTATCTTCAATGTAATTTCCTGAATCAGCACCCCAAGTAATCAAACCAATCTAAAGTTGACCAAAAACTGATTCATAACCCTTTTGATACTAATGTTGGAGAGTGGTCCTTGGTCAAAGTGGTCCCTGGTCAAGTGGTCCCTGATCAAAAAATGTTGGGAACCACTGCTTTAAAGTGAGGTGCCTTGCCACTTGCTCACATCTTTACCTTTTGGTTTGGCTCATTGAATCTAATTTAATTTCGTTATTTTCCTAGATTTTTTCTTGATTTTTTAATTTAGGGCCTGGGTGTTGGAATGTACTGGCAGGTGGGTGTGCAGCATTTGGGGACTTGTGGGTGGGTGTGCTTTACTTTCATGGTAGCTCTGAGATTTGAGTCCCCCTTTAGCCTTTACTAAAACCTTTCATTTCTTCTCTTCTCTTTCCTCCCTCCTCTCTTTTAGAAACTACTTTTAAAATATTATTGTTATTAATAATTCTAAGAATTCCAGCAAACAGCAAAGCCTCATTCTCAGAAACACATACCTACTTAAATCTACCACCAATACCTAATAATTTATTTCCTAAGATTATTTTTACTATTATTTGTACTATTCACAAGAATAAGTGTGGCTATTTTCATCCTGAAATGATGGGCAGGGAAATTTGTGACACCCCCAATTGCCACCAATGGACTGGATCTAACTGCCTTTTTTGACTGCAGACCAGAAACAGCTTTTTGGACGTTCACCCATTTTCAGGAGGTGAGCAAAAAAATGGATCTACGGGTCTGCCAAAATTTAGATAGCAGAAATTGATTGTGATTTAGCTGAACTGCACAAGCCTATTACTTGCCATTTTAATGAGATGCATGAGGTTGATGTTTGCGTAACCCACTCTACAGTCAACACTACCGCATCATGAAGCACAGTTTGAAAAGCACTGTTCTAAGGGTTTTCATCACAAAAACGTAAGGGAAAGGAATGGAAATACACAGAATGGTGCAGCAAGAACAACAGGTGACATATTTCAGTTGCTATAACAGTAAGAGTTTATTTGAAAGCACTGTAACAAGTAAGGCCATGATTATTTGTAAAAAGTAGCATCCCAAACTCTGATTTTCCCCCCTGAAGCTGTATCATTTACCAACTGATTTCAAATGGAGCAAAGCAAAACATTTACAAGTCATTATATGACTGTGTTTATAGTTTATGACTGTTCACAAACAATTAAATGTGATCATGGCTACATTAAATGAGAAGATACCTTCTCGTTTTTCTTCCCTTGTTTCTCCTCTCCCCTCTTTCCTTCATTTATTAAATCTTGATTTCAGATTATAATTTATAATGCATTTAAATCAATATGTACCAAGGCTCTAATTCAATGAGTAATTTTATAGACATTAAAATGTGTCACAGCATAACTGTAATTTTGAAGAACATTACAAAGATTTGTTTTCTCATAATAAACCTCTTTAAATACCATTGCATTATGATATTCTCTTATCTCATCCATTTAGAGGTTTACACAAATATAGAGCCAAACCATACTGCCATTCAATGAACTATTTATCCGCAACCAGCCTCCTGTTTCCCATATTAGGTGTCTGAGGTATAATAGAAACAGAAGGCTTCTCCACATGCCGATTTCCTTCAGATGAACTCCTGAATACATGGAACAGTTATCCTGGAGAAAAATAAACAACACAATTTGTGGGAACATTTGTTTGTGTGTATTGGCATAATTTTTCTATTAGATGTTAAGCTGTCAGCAATGTTTGAAAAAAAATCAGGGTCTGCTGCCATAGAACATAGAAGTTTATTGATTTTTTTTAAAAAAAAACATTGCTGAAAGTTTGACATCTAATAGAAAAATTAGACCCATAGTTCATAATTACTGTATGAGTGGCAATTTATATCATAATTTTTATGAACATAGACATTTAAGTAGAATTTTAAAGTTGGGGGTTTTTTTACTCCTGCTTAGGATTTGTGACCACCTATACATTTGTTTTTTATTTTTTTGATGATAATGTTTTTCTTAGAAAAAGGTTTGTCTTATCAATTTTATTTATCTTCTCTTGGAAGTATATTAAATTTTCCCCTTTCCCTATAACACACTTTGAGTCTCTTTTATCCAAAATGCTTAGGACTAGAAGTGCGTTTTTGTGTGTTTGTTGGATTGTAGAATGGAATGTAAATATGTACTGTTTGCAAAGCTGCAGAGACAGAAAACATAACTTATAAAAACTTATCAGGAAGCCACATTCAGGCGTGAGAATTGACTGACTGGTCATCCTAACATTTCTTACGGTACATAAAAAGGGGACCGGAGACAGAGGGTGGAGTGGATGGGCCAAAGCTTGGAGAGCTATCACCTCTGCTGTGGAGTTCCCCAGGGTGCTATTCTTTCAGCCCTGTTGTTCAACATCTACGTCCGTCCACTTGATGGACTGGTGCGGAGTTTTGGTATTGAGTGCTACCAGTATGCGGACGATATAAAGCTACTCTTGTATCTCAAACCTGGGACAACTGCGATTCCTGAGAACTTTAAGTTGTGTTTGGTAGCAGTGATTAATTGGTTGTGAGTGAGCAGATTGAAAGTGAATCTGGCAAAAACTGAGATAATTTGGCCTGGTCAGCTGCCAGAATTAATCCAGTCTCTACCTGATTTCAATGGTGAAGCCTTGGTTCCATCGGCCACTGTAAAAAGCCTAGGAGTCGTGTTAGATTCATCGTTGACGATGGAGGCCCAGATCACTGCCATAAGCAAACAAGCCTTTTTTCATCTTCGCCAAGCTAGGAAATTGGCGTCCTACTTTCCAGCAGAAGCATTGGCAACGGTAATCCATGCAACAGTCACCACTAGGCTGGACTACTGCAATGCTTTATATGCTGGCCTCCCAAAGTCAACCACTAAGAAGATCCGGATGGTGCAAAATGCAGCGGCCAGGCTTCTATCGGGTTCATCTATGAGGTCCCATATTACACCGATCCTGAAACAGCTGCATTGGTTACCAATAGAACAGCGGATCTCTTACAAGATTCTGATCCTGGCATTTAAAGCTCAAAATGGCCAAGGACCTTTGTATCTTGGGGACCGCCCCATTCCGTTTTTCCATCAGTGGTTACCTCGTTCCGCCCAGGAAAATCTTCTATACACACCATGCCCTAGGGAGGTATGCCTGGAAATTACAAGGCATAGAGCCTTTTTGACCTATGCTCCAACTCTTTGGAACTCTCTGCCACCGTATGTTAGAGTAATGTTGGAGTTGCAACCTTTTGCAAAAGCGATTAAGACCTGGCTTTTTCGGTGTGCATTTAAGTAATCAGACAAATTATCAAATAGTAACTGCTGTTTTAAGACTCTATGTTTTAATGTTTTATATTGTGAAATGATATTTTAAACTGTAAGTTGCTCGGAGCACCTGGTGGTGAGCGACTAATCAAGAAATAAAGTGAAGTGAACAGGCTGATAGAATTAGTTTCTTTGAATACTGATAAGGAAGAAAATAAAGACTTTGTTTCCATCAAACCTGTTGTGAGCTTGTCTTAATTTCAAGACCTTCCAGGTTCTGACACACAACAAAACTAGCAAATGGACATTTGGGACAATATATATTTTGCCAGGTTTTAATTGGGGTTTTTTGTCTGTTAATCAAATTTCAGAACGTTTCATTTATCCACTGACTTTTAAGGAATTTTTTTAAAAAATTAAACAATATTTTAAAAAACTGCAAGAGCTATTTTTTATAAAATTACACAAGACAACAGAAAATCATTCCCTCCAACCTTCAGAAATATTTATCCATATACTGATTTTAGGGAATGTTTTTAAAGTTTTGTCAAAAACGTTTTGTTTTTTAAGCCACAAAAGCTACCTCATTGAATGTTTCTCGTATTAACCAATAGAACTTCCATTTAGGGATTTCTTCCCAGATCAGCGTAGAAGTATCAGTCAGTCCTTCTCTTTGCAGATTCAACCATTTGTTGGAACTCTGTCTGGCTGCTGCTACAGAGGGAGACATCTCCCCCTTGTCCTGATTGTGGCTTTCTAATGCAGAATTCTGGGAAATATAGCTGAGGTCAGGGCCTTTTTAATTCTCTGCCACAGTGCACCTTGTCTTCCCAAACTATAGTTCCCAGACTGCTATGCTTTCTCAGCATATTTCCCAGAAAACTCTGAGAGCTGGGCCAAAACGAACATGAATTTCAACAGGGAGAAATGTAGGATACTAGATTTAGGGGTGGGGGAGACACAAACAGAATGGGTGAGAGCAAGCTTGAAAACAGTACCTGTGAAAAAGATCTTGGTGTTTTAGTAGACAACAAGTTGAACATGAACCAACAGTGTGATGCAGCAGCTAAAAAGCCATTAAAAGTTTGAACTACATCAAAAGAAGTATAGTGTATAGGGAAGTATAAGGAAGCAATAATGTCCCTATTCTGCTTTGGTCAGATCTCACTTGGAATACTATGTCCAATTCTGGGACCACAATTAAAGAAGGATACTAACAAACTGGAAGGTGTCCAAAGGAGGGGGATTAAAATGATTAAATGTCTGGATACCATGCCCTATAAAGAATAACCTAAAGAGCTGAGTATGTTTAGCCTGCAGAAGAGAAGGTTGAGAGGAGACATATTGATCACTATGCTTAAGTATATGAAAAGATGTCATAAGGACATCTGAAGATTAGGTTTCGGAACAATGGTTTCAAATTACAGAAAAGGAGATTCCACCTGAACATTAGGAAGAACTTCATGACTATGAGAGCTGTTCAACAATGGAACTGTGTGGTGAAAGCTCTTTCTTTGGAGGCTTTTATACAGAGGCTGGATGGCCATCTGTCAGTGTTGGAGTTCAGCCTGATCCTGGGATTGTGGGACCTGATGATGGGCATTGCAGTGATGATTTGTCTGGGGAAAATGGAGATGGTTTGGGCAATGTAGATTCTGGGAAAATAGCTGACAGGGAGCTGTGTTCTCTTGGGAATAGGTCTGCCAGGAACAGGGCTGCAGGTGATAACACACCTGGTATTGTGAGGCATGATGTGAGGAATGTTAATGAAGGGCTTCAAGGCCTTTGCCGCAGCCTGAGAATACAATTAAGGGGAGAGTCT
The DNA here is from genome assembly GCA_030556195.1 of Anolis apletophallus. Lineage (NCBI taxonomy): Eukaryota > Metazoa > Chordata > Lepidosauria > Squamata > Anolidae > Anolis > Anolis apletophallus. The sequence goes on along the minus strand of JARBWK010000004.1, from coordinate 38,688,092 downwards.
GGGAAAGTGAAAGAGATGTAGTTCTGATATATATTCCAGCTTTTCCCCCTCAGAGTTTCAGTTCAAGGCAATTTTGCAACTTCATGCTCATATATCCTGGGATAATAGTTTTCTAGTCTGTTCATGAGACTTTGTTCTTGAATTCTAGCTTTGGATTATTGCCTGACTCCAAGCCTTGCCTTGCCTTCTTGAGATTCTGGTTTTGTTTTGGATTTGCCTCTGCTTGAATTGCCTTGTTATCTTGTACAAGGACGCTCCACTCCGCCATGTGCCAGACCCCGAGGAGGAAGCAGGACCCGGAGATGATCGCCTTCCGGAAGTCCCGCCTCCGGAAGACAGCAACCCCTCTGCGAGCCCTGAAGTAAACCCTACACGGAAGTCCCGCCTTGAGGACTCCAACGACAACACAGTCCTGAACCGGAAGCAGCATGCCACCCATAGAAGGAGGCGGCGCCGCCGGAGGAGGAAGCACCGAGCCGAGCGGGCTGCGGGCGGAGCTCCCCACCGAGAGGATCGCGCCCGTAGGCCCAGGTCCTCCGTCTGCCCACCGGATCGGTCGGAGGAGTGGAGGAGGCACCCAGCACCAAGGCTGGCTGGCCCAGGGATGCCCCGGACTTTCCGACCAAGGACCTTTGTGGCTCCACCGGGTGAAGGTCGGCCCAGGCAGAAGTCGACACAGCCTCTGAGGACGTTTCGACCAGGACTTCTGGAGCGCCTGCCACAGGCAGTCGAAGCTCCAAGGGTCTTGCCCATTTACCATAAAGGACTCTTGGCGGACGGGCTGGAGCGGCGAACGCGGGCTTCCACATGGGAGCCCGCGGGCCCCGTCCCCTTCTTGCGTCTGGACGTCAGCGATCCTGCTGAGGCCCCCTTGCCTGCCTTCTTTTGATGGCGGGATGGTGCCTTAGCTGGCCACCGTTGCCTGGACTTCACCCTGCTCCCCTCTTTCCTTCCCCACCCCCTATCCTCCCTTTTGTGTCGTGTCGTTTGTAGTTGTCATGATCCTGTAAGTCGCCCGGAGCACTTCCCGTGGAGGGCGACTAATAAATGATATAGTTATTATTATTATTATTATTATTGTAACCTAAGTTTTTGGATTTTAGCTTTTGGGGAATTCTTTGTCTGGATTATTGACTGCATGTTTGCATCTTTTTGTCTTCTTATTTTTACTGCATTTTTGGAACTTTATTACTACAATAAAATAACTGTATATCAAGCTGTTGGTGTTGTATGAGTGCATTTAGAGAGTCATTTCCTGTCTGGGGTGTGACAGTCAGGGGTACTTTGATTATGCTTTTCCTGTATAGCAAGAGGGTGGACTTGATGGCCCATGTGGTCTCTTCCAATTCTATGATTCTATTCTGATTCTAGAACCATGGGCACTGGTTGCTCCTTATAGATAGCAAATTATAATAAATATGTTTTTAATGAATTGAACCAAAGACATAAAACTTCATTCAGACTATTATAAAGAACACATTAATAATAAAGCTCAGACCCTGCCACAAAGTTGCATGTCCAGTATAAAAATCGGAAGCAAGATTCTCAGGCTTCATTATTTGGCTGAATGCATGCAGAATCCTCCACATGACTGGTAACTCAGATTACAAAACTTCAAGTATTTGCATTGAATACAAAGGTCTTTATATATAATTGCACTGTTATACACAGATTCCTGTAGGTTTAACCCTAAATTATCTATGAATACTTGAATGGAACTCAAATTTCCCTACCAGAAATAGATAGGAAATCTTTTAAAAAAATTAAATGTTGCCATTAAGATATCTATCTCCTGACAGAAGTTTGTCTAACTCTCCTTTAATCACCAGTCGAGTAGAGTTTATGGTATAATGTAAACTTCCTCAATACTTACATTTTGGTTAGAAGATACTACATGAAGCCACAACAGGGTAATTCTATTTCTTGAGGAAATTGACCTTTGTGTCATCGTATTTTTTCTAAGGCCCCATTTACGCTGCTATATAATGCAGACTGTAGCTGTACATGGTCACTCATCAAATGTAGTTCAAGGCAATTAAATTGCATTATAATGCAGTTAAGTTACATTACATGGCAGTGCAGATGGGCGGTAATCCCAGCAGCAGAGGTAAAGCAACCTAAATTGTCTTCAAATGATATACGTTTCTTATTAGTGTCGAAGTCTGTTTCGATACCTGCGAATACAGAGACATTTCCAAGAAACTAGCTGTACCCTTCCATCACAATTGACAAAACAGTTATACATTTACTGGATGAATTAAAATGCATAAAACACATCATGAAGCTCCTCTATTTTTCAACAATTGGCAGGTTTTATCTATACAGCAGACAAAAAGTGTTTTTCTCCTTATATACAGAAAGTTCTTGCAAATCCCATACTCTCTGATGAAGAAAGAAGTAGTTAACCTTGTACAGGCTGACTTACCCTGGATTTCAATGGAAGTCACTTTGCAGCTACTAATGGATTTGACATCGTATTGCCATTGTTTTACTGCATTTTGTCACAGTCGCCAGATGGCAAGATTGACAACAAAAATAACATATGTGACAAAATGTATCCTGTGATTCTAACGTATCCTGTATGGTTTTTAACACCTTTGCCTGATGCAAAAACAGTGAAGCTTTAAAAGTTTTCATAATGTATATTGCAGTAAAACAATGGCAATACGATGTCAAATCCATTAGTAGCTGCAAAGTGACTTCCATTGAAATCCAGGGTAAGTCAGCCCGTACAAGGTTAACTACTTCTTTCTTGATCAGAGAGTATGGGATTTGCAAGAACTCTCTGTATATAAGGAGAAAAACACTTTTTGTCTGCTGTATAGATAAAACCTGCCAATTGTTGAAAAAAAGAGGAGCTTCAAGATGTGTTTTGTGCATTTTAGTTGGTCCAACTAAGGTGTCACTGTTTTGTGGACTTTGGATAAGGCTTGCACAGCTGTCTCTGAATATGTTTCTTTCATCATATCTTAATCTGGATAAAAACAAACACGGTTCTTTTGGGTGCTTTGCAACTTTAAGTGGAATTCATATTCCATTGTCTCTGTTTTGTTGCCTTTGTTCTCATGCAGCATATATCCAAGGGAACACACTTTTTAATCACACAGACTTGTATAGCAAAATTTACACACCATGACCATAATATTTTCATATTTCCCCACATACAATGTTATTATCTCTGTCTGTTGAAAAAGGTTGTGAAGCTGCCAAAGCTAGCATTCTGTTAAAGACAACAACAACAACAACAACAACAACTTTATTTATATTTTGCTCTCACTACCAAAAAGAACTCAGGGCAGCTTAGAAGTATCACCAGACAAAAATAAATAAATAAAAATCAGGAAAATATATCAATTCCTTTTGAAAAACATATACAATTGATGAACAAGTAAAGGAGCCCATGATTCAATGGGCAAAAAATATAAGCTGAGCGATGAACTTAAAAGAATAGGAATAACTCTGAAAAAATGCCCACAATTTATTTATTTATTTCTTCGGCTTATTAGTCACCCTTTCCCGTAGGCTCAGGGCGACTCACATTGTGAGTCGTAAAAACAAGTAAAATCTGGGTAAAACAAAACACACTAAAATTGCCGCAACCAGCGCGCAAGCATGGTTTGGGCACGGTTTTATATACATAAACCTAAACACCGAATGCCTGGATGAAGAAGAGGGTCTTACAGGCCCTGCGAAATGTTAGCAGATCAGCCTGCGCTCGGACTGTGGGAGGAAGAGCATTCCACAGCACCGGCGCGGCGGCACTGAATGCCCTCCTCTGCGTTGAGGCCAGATGAACAGATCGCCGACTAGGCACTACCAGAAGGTTTTGGGACTCGGATCGCAGTGGTCGTGGTGGACTGTAATGGGAGAGGCGGTCCCTTAGATACACTGGCCCCAGACCATTCAAGGCCTTAAAGGTTAAAACCAACACCTTGAAGGTGATCCGGTGCTCTATCGGAAGCCAGTGCAGTTCACGCAGCACAGGCATGATGTGGCAGCGAGCTGGACAACCTGCCACCAGCCGCGCTGCTGCGTTCTGCACCAGCTTGAGCTTCCGGATCACCGACAAAGGAAGGCCAATGTAGAGGGCATTACAGTAGTCTAGTCTTGAGATGACCGTGGCTTGGACCACTGTGGCTAGGTCATGACGGGACAGGTAGGGAGCCAGCCTCCTCGCCTGTCGGAGGTGGTAGAAAGCCACTCCGCTGACGATGGAGATATGCTTCTCCATCGACAGCTCGGAGTCAAGCGTGACTCCTAGGCTCTTCACCGACGGGGATGGGCGGAGTGTCGCCCCGTCCAGGGTTGGAAGGCGGACCCCCCCCCCCGTGCCCGGACGACCCAGCCACAGGATCTCCGTCTTGTCCGGATTCACCTTCAACCTACTGGCTCGCAGCCATCCAGTGACGGCCTCAAGGCAGTGATGGAAATTATCGGGTACGGAGTCAGGCTGGCCCTCCATCCCCAGAATGAGCTGGGTGTCATCCGCATACTGGTGACACTCCAGCCCAATGCTGCGTGCCAACCGAGCAAGTGGTCGGACATAGATGTTAAATAATAAAGGGGAGAGAATTGCCCCCTGAGACAATGAAGTGGGGCACCCCCGGAGACAACCTCACCCCTTCTCACTCACTGGGACCAGTTCCGGAGGAAGGAGGACAGCCAGCTAAGGGCCGACCCCCTCACACCGGCCCCGGCCAGTCGGTGGGTCAAAAGATCGTAATCGACAATATCGAACGCTGCCGTGAGGTCCAATAACACGAGCAGCACCGATCCACCTTGATCTAGTTGGCGATGCAGCTTGTCTGTGATGGCGACCAGCACCGTCTCCGTCCCATGCCCAGAACGGAAGCCGGACTGGAAGGGGTCGAACCAAGTTGCATCATCTAGGTAGGACTGCAACTGCTCCATTGCTGCCCTTTCAACCACCTTGCCCAGGAACGACAAATTTGATACTGGGCGGTAGTTGGAAGGGACCGACGGATCTAAGTTCGGTTTCTTCAGCAATGGAGAGACCACTGCCTCTTTCAATCCCCATGGAAAAACTCCTTGCTCAAGGGAGCTGTTAACTAATTTCAACAGGGGGTCACGTAACCCCTCCAGGCAAGCTTTCACCAGCCAGGAGGGGCACGGATCGAGGGAGCAAGTGGTCGATCTAGTTGCAGTAACTATCCTATCAACAGCTTCTGCATCCAGTGATCGAAACCGGTCGAAGGTGGGCCCGGCAAGAAGCCACGGAGTCTCAAGCTCGCTAACTGTATCAAGAGTAGGGGGAAGGTACCGGCGGAGGGCCGAAATCTTGTCCGCTATTATAATAACTTTCATATGTTCAGACTTAGGTTGAAAATGTAAACAGAAGAAAGGAACTTTTTACCACATATGGTGGACCTGCCCAAAGATGAAAGATTTATGGATAAAAATACATAATGAAATCGAAAATATTTTTAATAAACAAAATAACACTGAAACAGGAAACTTTTTATTAGAATTATTAGATAACCAAATACCAAAACACCAAGAAATAATATTTCTCTACATGACAACAGCAGCAAGTGAATAAGAAAAATTGTGAAAACAAGTTACACCAATGATTGTGGAAACAATTTACACTGATGACCATGGTAGTCCATGCTCTGGTAACATCCTGTATAGACTACTGCGACATACTCTACATAGGGTTGACTTTGAAGAATGTTCGGAAGCTCCAAATAGTCCAACAGGCAGCAGCCAGGTTGCTAACAGGAGTGGCACTCAGGGAGCATACAACTCCTCTGTTACACCAGCTCCACTGTCTGCCAGTCTTCTACTAAATGGTTCCAGCCCAGCTTACTTGTCCGAATGTATCTCTCCTTATGAAACATTTAGGACTCTAAGATCATCTGAGGAGGCCATGCTCTTGGTCCCACCTTCTTCGCAGATGTGTTTGGCGGGGATGAGAGACAGATCCTTCTCAGTGGTGGCCCAATCGGCTGTGAAACACCATTCCTAGGGATATTATATCGGCCCTCTACCTCCTCAATCAATCAATGATTTATTACAGTCTATGACCAGCACAGCATAGAATGGGGCACAGGTACCCAAGGAGTTCCCAAGTATGTCAGATCTAGAAGCAGATTAAGAGCATATATATATATATATATATATATATATATATATATATATATATATATATATATATCTGTGTGTGTGTGTGTGTGTGTGTGTGTGTGTGTGTAAAACAAATTTAGCCTAGTGGTTCCTTCACATTTTCTCCTACCTCCTAATATTTAGTAAAAAAATTAAAACCTGGTTTTTTGAGCAAACATTTGCAAATGCAGTGTAACAGGCAAATATAGATCTTGAGTCGCCTTTGGGATGAGAAAGGTGGTATATAAATATGGTAAATAAATAAATGACAGAGGACTGGATTACAAAAGTCTTTGAAATTGCAGAGATGGACAAATTAACTTTAGCCTTACTGCAAACTAATTTGCAGCATTTACAAGAAGAATGGAAACCTTTTGAAAAATCAAAAGAAGATGACCATGACAGGACCACAATGGTTCCTCCTTGCTTATTCGGCATAAAAGTTGAATATTTTTTGATTTCCCTTTATTTTCCTGATACTTTTTATATAGTGGGACTGACTGGGAGTTGGGGACCTGAGGGATGATGGGTGAGATGCTCATGCGCATTTGGGGGCTTTCACCCTTTTTGCTTCTTTTTCTCTTTCCCTTCCTCTCTTTCAGAAAATATTTCTAAAACGTGATTATTATTAATAACAATAGTAATCCCAGCAAACAGAAAGAGAAGCCTATCTTTACTCTAGAGCAGAAAGTAGAAGAAATGGTTTTAACGAAACAAACCCTAAGAATAAAGAAGATTACAGGCAAGAGAGGGGATTTTTAAGGTAATTCAGGGAGGATAGCTCTATTAGCTTCACTGACCTCCAGGTCATCACTCTTCCTTCCCTGGCGATTCTCCATCCACATTACTTCAGAGGAGACCCCCATCAACGGTCTCCCGCGTCCTGGAATTTTTCCCTTAATGCCTTCCATCATCCCGATCCCTTGAACTACTTTCCTATGCTCCCATCTATGGATTTACCATTGGTGTCTGCCTAGGAGTACGGACTTCTTCGCACTACAGGAACTCTATTCCCTACGGGCTTTGAACTTTGGGACCTACTCACTGCGAGGCATATTGCCTGTATTTGTATTGGTTCTGGGGAATTCCCCTTTTTCCTGAGTGCCCGGGATTTGCCCACCCTGCATGGTCCACTACCTAGGTGCACGTATGTACTAACTATTGCATTATACTTATATATTTTCTATTTAGCCTTGTACTTTTTGTCTGTTCTTCTCGCTAACAATTGGAGAGACAGATCCAGGAGCACTCCCAAACTGCAAACACAGTCTTTCAGGGGGAATGTAACCCTATCCAGAACTGGTTGACATACTTCCCGTCCCAGGTTAGAATCCTTAATGGAAATCACCTCTGACTTATCTGAGTTCAGTTTCAATTTGTTTTTCTTCATCCACATCATTACCTTGTGCAGGAATTCATTCAGAGGAAAATCACTCTACTTAGTTAAGGCACGGGGAAAATATTTTGGTGTCATCAGTGGACTGTAACACCTGTGCCATCATTGTGACTGCGTTGTTTGCAGCCAGAGAAGCTTGAATCCAGCATTGACCAGCAACTGATATGCATTTTGAGTGATAGCAGAACAAAGAGATGGCAAATGATGACTAAGTATTCATGCATTATTCTTTAGTTACACGTGGAAAGTCTAAAATTGTTGTCATAGTTTGAACTGCAACCTCCAGAATCCACTAGCCATTCTGGAAATCCTGAGAACCATTGTCCAAAACATAATCTTTTTTCCAAGTTATATTTTTTATTTTGCAACTCTTCTGACCTTTTGACAGCTTATTGTTCCATGTGGTTGTACAGAGGAAAAGCATTTCATATGCTCATTTGGCTCTAATTGTACAGGGGTAGACATATAACTGTCAATGTAAAATATCTTTGGCAGTTTTGAGAAGACAGACATAGTATATTTTAAATATGCATTGCCCAGTATTTGCCATGCTACATTACACAGTTTATTCACTCCAAGATTTAACTCATATGACTATCTTCAGAGCATATTTCTTAACTTGGCAGATTTCCCAGGACCTTATATTTTGGAAAGAGGTTTAAGTTAAGTTGTTAATTTTGTGCTGAATAAATCCCCCTTTTGCCTCTAGAGAAATATTTAAGATTGGTAAAATTATCTATCCTTTCAAAGCAATATTGAGGTTAATTGATCTATGGACAGGGTGCAGTTTTTTGTCCAAAATCTCAAATGTTGCTTTTTCAAGGAAATAATTTGAAGTTGAAAGACATATATAATGCACTACTTGTTTTCAAATGGCCCAGAATTCAGTGTCAAACTTCTACCCTTCTTCTACAGTGAATATATTGGCTCGTATTATAGAAGAAAACAAAGGTAAGATTTACAAATTAAGGTTGGTTCATGGAAAGCTTAGCATTTTCAAGTCCTATTGATTTCAAAAGAAGACAAATATCCCACATTGAAATAAAGGAAAAATAATATTTAGTAACCTTCTGTAAGACCTTGAAGAGTGCACACCAATATTTGGTGCAAAGAGATGGGAGTGAGTATTGGGAGAATCTCAAATACTCACCAAAGAATAAAGTAGTATATTAACTCATTATATAAATAAAGTGTAATTGATAAGGGATGGATGGCATAACATTGATGGCATACTACAAGCAACAGGATGTGGCAGTGTAAGGAATATATTCACTGCAAATTAACCTTTGGACAACTTTTATTTCTTCAGGATAAAATTAAGTGAGTACTCTGTCTACAAAAAGTCATGATATTAGAGGACATAAATATCCCAAATGCTTTCAGTTTTGTATTGCTGCTGTGAAAAGATCCTAGTGTCAACCCACAATAAGAAAATGATTTTTTTTATTCACCAATAATTCTCAGGGGAAAGAGGAACAAACAACTAAAGATAATGAAACTTAGTGCATATAAATATGCAGTAAAATCTTAACCGACAAGGTTAATGCTTTGGGGCATCCAATCTATCTTTTAAATATGCATTGTCAGACAAGCCTGAGACAGTACCAAAATATGTTTCCTTCCCAGTAAATCTCCATCAGGATTGCCATTATTGATCAGTAGAGTCAGTAACTGAATCTATCCACAGGATTTAAAACTATCTGTCTTCATATTATATAGCCCCTTCCTCCTGCCAGAGCCCATTAAACTGTCACCTGTGGACTTTACATCATTTTTATTCGAGGATCCTGGTGAAAGTTTGCAGTCTTTACTTGTCTTTAATATATAATATTGCTCTAAAGGATTGCATCCTGAAAATTCCATTTCCTGTCCCTGTCTTTGTCTCTTGGTATCTTTTCTGAGGAAAGAAGGGCAAATGTAATAGGTTTTAAACAGCAGGGTATCACAAAGACCAAGCAATAAATATATTTAAATTAGACATTTGATATATAATTCATCAGACTCCCATCAAATGTCGTTGAGCTTTTGTTGTATATTTCAACTAACTAAAGTATGTGAATCACGTTTCTTTTGAGAAGGTGCTCCCTTTGATGTGCAAATAAATGACAAAGTCCAGATAAGAAAATTCAATATGTTTTGCTGTGTACTTTAGGTCTTTGTATGAAACAGTTGTGTTTTTTTTTCCTTGTAGAAAATGTCAGAAGGAAAATGTTAAATTAAATTTAATAATTGCTGGGAAATATATTTTGATGGGTTATTTCCACAATCAAAGTCTGTAAATGGAGGAATGGGGAAAAAAATCATATCTCTCCTCAAGTAGCATTCAGAAGTAAAATTGGAAAACTCTACTTCTAACCCTGAAATGTGAAAACTGCAGCTGAAGAGTCAATCCAGTTGATTTCATCTGAACATACTTCCACGCAAAACACAAGAGAGAAAGTGCTGGGCTGTTAATGTTGCACATAAATATTAACAGCATTTGCTGCCAAATAAATGCATCACAGAATTTTATTTTGTTTTTAAAGTGCCCTGAGTTGTTGAATGGCTAATTGTGTGTGTGTGTGTTGGGGGGAGGGGGCATAATAGCTGAACAAGGCTGGTGTGCAGTTGACAGCCTATGTTAACAGCTGCAGTATTGCCAAAGTGCTGCAACAGTAAAAAGTGAAAAAAGACAAAATATTTGTTTCACAAGAGCTCTTCCAGACATTCCTAAATTCCAAGACCAGTGGTTCCCCACCTTTTTTTGACCAGGGACCACTTTGATTTTGTGTTCCAACCCCGAAATAACGAGACAGACACAAATATATATGGTTTCAAATTTTGGGCAACTTTTATTAAATAGTTACCTATTTAACTTATAACTCAACTAACTTTTTGGTGTCAGTTCAACTTGGTGTGTGTAAGCTGGGGTAGCGTCTCCTAAAGTCTACCCCTCAGCTATTAAGGCGTACTACCTGGGTCCCCTGTAGATTTCAACCCGGGCAACCCGTAAGGGAAACATCAGGAGAAATCTCTCTCAACTTTTGAGACTAGACTCTCCCCGCTCCTGGGACATTCACCATCACCTCACCCCTAAAATTAACCGTCTAGGTGAGTGTTTGCATAATGCCCCACACCCTATAAGGGGTGCCTTAAATGTATACAAACCTTTGAATAACTGAACTATTTACGCTTAGCTAGTTTACTAGCCGACCATTCCATCTAAGCCCCTAGTAGACAGTATAGGATAGGCAAAACCCTGTGGGCGAATTCCTATCCGACCCCCAAATGTTAAACCATTTGAGCAATCATTATTATACTATCCATGGGCGGGAGTGGTGGGCGATGTCCTTTTGCAGAATGAGGGAGAAGGGGCTGGCAGCACACTATGCCAGCCCCTCCTCCCATCCAGCACATTCTGCAACATTAACCAATCTCTTCTCCGAGGGGAGGAGACAAAATTGCTCCGCCCCCCAACTGGTTGGAGGGCGAAGTGTATTGTCTTCCAACCCCCCGAAATAACGAGACAGACACAAATATATATGGTTTCAAATTTTGGGCAACTTTTATTAAATAGTTACCTATTTAACTTATAACTCAACTAACTTTTTGGTGTCAGTTCAACTTGGTGTGTAAGCTGGGGTAGCGTCTCCTAAAGTCTACCCTCAGCTATTAAGGCGTACTACCTGGGTCCCCTGTAGATTTCAACCCGGGCAACCCGTAAGGGAAACATCAGGAGAAATCTCTCTCAACTTTTGAGACTAGACTCTCCCCGCTCCTGGGACATTCACCATCACCTCACCCCTAAAATTAACCGTCTAGGTGAGTGTTTGCATAATGCCCCACACCCTATAAGGGGTGCCTTAAATGTATACAAACCTTTGAATAACTGAACTATTTACGCCACGGATTGGGAGCAAATGTCCTATTTAGCTCCCATCCCCCACCAAGCCATCTAATATTAACTGAACACCTACCATTAAATCATTCAGAAACAATGAATTGTCCCCATCAGATAGATGGATTCCATCCTATCTGTAAAGGTGAGGCCTGCCAAGCAAGATCTGCCCCTGGAATATGTAGGAGCCCCTACCCTTGCAAGTGGTTTGCGCATGGCCCGGTTCACCGATTCCCTGCCGTCTCCATCTATTTAATGTCCAATTCCTAACCACCGGAGGCAAGGAATGACTGCCTATCAATGTAGCGCGTACCCGTGGCCATGCATGCCAATCTTACAGATGTCATTCCAAGCTTGCAAGGCCAGGGCTCCGCCTTCAAAAGGCCAAGATCATAGCCCGCGAGGCACATCACCAACCCGTCTGAGGGGACCTCTCCTAGACTGAAACAGAACTGGGAGGAAACTGCCTCCACGCATACCTCTGGTCCCTTGCCACTCCACAGTAGTGACGGACGCGAGGCCCAAATGCTGACCATAATGAGTCCTCATGGCCTGCCTTGCAGCCCAGTGCTGTAACTGTGCCTGCAGACGAGGATACTCCATCTATGGTTCAGCAAAGCGGATCTGCAAGAGATCATCACAACCAATTCATGACAACGGAGTACACCCATATTCCTGACGGCATTTGATTTCAACTGCCCAGGGTTTTTTTTTTCTCCCTCCGAGTCACAATATACATCGCATTGGCCACCGAAGCTTCTCCAATGCAGCAAAGGGGGTTGCAAACCTGCATTGCCCCAGAATGCTGACCATAATGAGACCTCATGGCCTGCATGGACGCCCAGTGAATGAAACTGTGCCCGCAGACGAGGATCTTCCATCTACGGTTCAGCAAAGCGGATCTGCAAAGAGATCACCACAACCAATTCATGACAACGGAGTACGCACATATTTCCTGAAGGCATTTGATTTCATCTGCCCAGGGTTTGTTTTTTGTTTTGTTTTCTCCTCTCTCCGAGTCATATCACATAGCATAGGCCACCGAAACTTCTCCAAAGCAGCAGAATGGGTTGCAAACCTGTATTGCCCCAAAATGCTGACCATAATGAGTCCTCATGGCCTGCCTAGCAGCCCAGTGAAAATAACTGTGCCCGCAGACGAGGATATTCAATCTATGGTTCAGCAAAATGGATCCCAATGAGGTCGCCCCAATCAACTTACTACAATGGAGTACCACGCATTTCCTGAAAGCGTTTTACTTCCATATGCAGGGGGTTTAATCCCCTCCGAGTCCTGTCCGCTAGCATTGGCCTCCAAAGCTTCTCAAATACAGCAAGCGTGGGGTGCAAACCTGTATTACCCCAAAATGCTGACCATAATGAGTCCCCATGTCGTGTTATGCGCCCCAGTAAAATTAACTGTGCCCATAGACGAGGATACTCCAACCATGGTTCAGCAAAAACGGATCTCATGGATTGGCGCAATCAACTTATGACAACGGAGTACCACGTATTTCCTGAAGGCATTTGATTTCCATCTGCCCAGGGTTTGATCACCTCCGAGTCATGTCCCATAGCTTTGGCCAATGAGTGTTCTCCACTGCAGCAAGAGTGTGTTGCAAAACCTGTCTTGCACCAAAAACCCATCATCCTTAGCACCTTACTGGTGCCCGTATACAACTGGTAAGTTGTTAATTGTATGCTGTCCGGCTTACCAAACGGTAACCAGGCCCAGGCTTGCTAGTCTGTTTGAATAGCACCAAAGCCTCAACTGGCCATAAAACGGGGTCACTATACTTTGCCAACTTAATGACATTGCCTCTAGGTCCCAAATCCGATTCTGGCTGACGGCACCAGCCACTCTTTGCCGTTATGCCATATTGTTAGTTTAAACTCGACCAGGGCCCGCAAAAACCTGTCCATTATAGATACTGGACTCCCTTGCCGATCCAATGGGGCTGCAAAGGAGCTGTCCCAGCGTCGGCATGAAACAAATTTGTTCCTGTGTGTCCGCATACGCCTCGTGGTACTCGAGCTCCAGGGCCTTCCCAAATGCAGGGAGCTCGAAATTCTGCTATCGTGATTCCGACCCAGACTGCACGACCACCAAGCTAACTTTCTATGCCGCCAGCCGTTAACATACTCCGAAATAGTCAGAGCCCAAAAGCATTAAGCCACACAGCTAAGTGAACCCTGGTCACTTGTGGGGACAAACCCACCTTTGAAACACCCAAAACTGTGTTAAGCAGCATGGCGTATGCCCTTCCGAATTCCTCAAACTCGTTGACCCTCACATACAAGATCACACAAAGTTTGAGGCCAGAGCTAATACACTACCCTTAAAGCTTCGGTCGCAACCGTCCCCAGATTGCTGGCTGTATTGTGCCGGACCAACGGCTGGGACAATGCCCCAGCTAAAGCCCACAAACGAACGGCACTAGACTGAGGTACAACCAAAGTCAAACACCAGTATAAAAAACACCGAAAGTACAACATCCACAAAACATGGAGAGCAAGCGAACCGAAACATCCGACCAACATATACTTCGAAGCCTCAAGGCCCGGAGGCACAAGAGGCCACCCCTAAGGCATTCTAAACAGCCAAGTCCAGTCCAGCATATTGCCAAAGCCCCCTGTTTTGATCCATCCGAATCACTGAATTTAACATTGCTAATGAGAATTGCCTGCTAAGGGTGCGTGTATATAACGTGGCTTAAATTTGAGGCATCTAATGGACTAAGAGCCTTGAACTGGAACCAGAAGAACCCCTTCTAAGCTGAGGGTTGACCAATACCCAAGACTCATTTTCCCCGCCCTTGCACCAGTCTGAAATGGAAAGATGGTCAACTACTGTGATGAAAAATATCACAGTGAATGGGGTCCCATCTTAATAACAATGAAGTAACCCGAGGAATTAGGATGCAACACATAAGGGGAATATGCGAGGATGGAGAGTGCCTCATGCCATTGCGTCCCTCCCGGGAGCACTGTGAGGAAAGTTCGACCCATCTCCATCCTCGGTGAACTCACAAAGCTCTGCGTGCCGGTGAACTACAAATCCCAGCAGCCACAATTCGCAATGTCAATGTCCGTTGTTCACAAACCCCACCCGTGTTCACGTTTGAACATGTCGGGATCTGTGTAAATCTGATCCAATGCATAGAACAACAGCCTACATATCAGTAATTGGTTTACAATTCATAATGGTAATAAGATTACATTTATGAATCTCTTGCAGCTTTGGAAATGGGGAACTGTATTAGGTGTCGTCTCTGCCCCTAGCCTGGCTTTGAACGCATGACTTCCTGGTCAGCAGTGATTTACTACAGCTGGCTACAACCAGCAGATGCAACTATCGCTAAGGTTGCATAGGTCAACAGTACACTAAACTATTAACAGTCGTAGATCACTCTGCCCACAGGCTGGCTTTGGAATCATGACTTCCTGGTCAGCGGTGATTTAATGCAGCTAGGTACCGCTAGCAGATGCCACCATCCTTAATGTTGCATAGATAAACAGCGATCCATGCTATTAACAATCAGGAGCTCACTCTGGCCCCCGGTTTGCGTAGAACACCTGACTTTTCGTTCAGTAATGATTTAGTGCAGTGGCCACCAACTCACAAACACAACTATCCGTTAAGGTATGCCTAGGACAACAGCAAGCTAGACTATTAACAGACCGAAGCTCACTCTGTCCCCGGCTTGCTTTGACGCATGTTCAGTGATAATTTAATGCAATGGCCACCCATTCACAGATGCAACTATCAATTAAGGTATGCCTAGGTCAACAGCAAGCTAGCCTATAAACAGCCGGGATCTCACTCTGCCCCCAAGCTTGTCTTAAACACGTAACTTCCTGATCAGTAGTGAATTAATAGAGCTGTCTCCCCACTAGCAGATGCAACTATCAGTTAAGGTTGCATAGGTCAATCGCAAGCTAGACTATTAACAGCCGGGAGCTCACTCTGCCCCCAAGCTTGTTTTAAACCCATAGCTACTTAAGCAGTAGTGACTTAATGCAGCTGTCTCCCAACTAGCAGATGCAGCTAAAGTTAAGGTTGCATAGGTCAACAGCAGGCTAGACTAGTAATAGCCGGGAGCTCGCTCTGCCCCCAAGCTTGTTTTCAACACATGACTTTTGAGCAGTAGTAATCTAATGCAGCTGTCTCCCAACCAGCGGATGCAACTATCAATTAAGGTTGCATACGTCAATGGCAAGCTAGACTATTAACGGTTGGGAGCTCACTTTGCCATCTGATTTGCTTCAAACACATGACCCTTGGCCAGTAGTAATTTACTACAGTTGGTTATCCACTAGCAAATGCGATTCACAAAATAAGGTTGCCTAGGTCAATAGCAAGCAGGGCTTTTAACAGTCAGGGGCTAACTCTGCCCCCAGACTTGTTTATACCACATGATGTCATGGTCATTAGAGATTTAATGCAGCTGGCAAACCAGAGGTGCAACTTTGAATTAAAGTTGCATAAGTAAACGGCAAGCTAAACTATTCACCGTCGGGAGCTCTCTCTGCCCTCAAACTTGCTTTGCACACATGCCCTCGTGGTCAGTAAAGATTGTAATGCAGTTGGTTATCAACTTGCGAATGCAACTATATACGAGGTTGCATAGGTCAACAGCAAGCTAGGCTATACTGTTGGGAGCTCCCTCTGCCCCCCGGCTTGCTTCGCACACATGACTGCTTGCTCATTAATTATTTTAATGCAGTTGGCAACCAACGCATGACTTAGCAGACCATTTATTTACTTATTAGTATATTTTCTCACCTTTAGATATGTATATATATATATATCCACACATATATACTTCAAGTGTTAAACATATATTTTTATACTAATTATATATATATATATATATTATTTAATTATTTATCCCTAAATATTGTTTATTTTATTACATTTTTTTTAAAGTTTTATTTTATTTTTATTTATTTTTTATTTATTTATTTATTTTATTTATTTATTTTAATTTAATATATTCATTTATTTCGGCCAGCAAAAATGGCCGCCGAATTTTAAGATGGCGGCCCCCAAGACAGGCCACCATGTGGCCAAGATGGCGGCCTCCAACGGGCGCCGCCATGCACTTCAAAATGGCGACCCCCATCTATCTTCGCCGTACAGCAAAATGGCGGCGCTCAGCCAGGCCGCTGTACGGCAAAACGTGGCGGCCCCCTATGGGGGCCGCCATGTTTTCCAAAATGGCGGCCCCCCTCAACCCCAAGGTGCATGCGCGCAAAAGGGGAGCCGCCCAAAGCCACCAGGCGCATGCGCGCCCATAAAAAACAACTGCGCCACAGGCGCAATATGTCCGGGTGGCCTGGCGGGCTCCAGGTGCCCCGCCAGGCCGCGCCGGATGGAAAGAAAAGGCTGCAACGCGGCGCAACAAGCCGCAAGCGGCCCGTCAAGCCCCGGGCGCCCAGCCAGGCCGCCGGGAAGGAGAAAGCACCGAGCCGCGGAGCACAAGCACTGAGCGGCCCGGCAGGCCCCAGACCCCCACCTGGGGCGCCGAGGGAAGCCAACGCACCAGCAAGGCCGCACCGACAGAAACAGTCAACGGGGCAGGGCCCCGATGCCCCAGGCCCGCCGGAGAGCACCTCCAAAGATCAGGAACCAGCGGGGCCAAACGTGGCCTCCCTCCCACACCTCCAGCAGCCGCCGGCAACCCCTGAAAAGGCCATGCAGGCCGGTTCCAGTGTGCACACTCCCCCGCAAGGCAAAGGTAATTAATTAATTAATTTTTATTTTTATTTTTAAAAAATTATTATTTAAATCATTCATTTTCCCTTTTCGAAATGTAGAGTGGCCCAACTGGGCGCCCCTGCCCTCAAAAATGCAGCTGCTGTCCCAAGGGGCGAGGGGCTATCTCAGGGGCTAAATCCCCCATGTGTCCACCTCTCGCCCCCAGTCAGGCCCCTAACCCACCTTGTTCCAAATTGGGGCCTCGTTCTGCAAGCTGCCTCCCTCCTCGATGTCCTTTTGCAGAATGAGGGAGAAGGGGCTGGCAGCACACTATGCCAGCCCCTCCTCCCATCCAGCACATTCTGCAACATTAACCAATCTCTTCTCCGAGGGAGGAGACAAAATTGCTCCCCCCCAACTGGTTGGAGGGCGAAGTGTAGCAGAACAGCCAAAGAAGGTTTGCCACCAACTTTGCCGCAGCTGCAGTGGCACTGCTGGAGGAGCAGCCTGTGAGGCGCTATGCCTGAGCTGGAGCGAGGAGGGCTGGCTGGGCCTTGAGGGCAGGGAGGAAAGGGAGGCCCAGGAAGCGAGCCAACAGATCCCACACCTGCAAAAATATGGATCTTATTGAAAGGTCCAAATATTTTCTCGTGTTTTTTTTAAAAAAAAAACAAACAAAACCTCAGAGTAAATTCAGAAATCTGGATTAGCCTGAGATGTCATTTGGACACTTCAGGCTAATTCGAAACCCATTAGGGGTTTAAATTCTAAGAGAAGGGCTCTGAACATTCTAATTTTCTGTTTCCAACTTCTGAACTCACAGACCAATTTCTCTTTTGTGTCCACTGCCTACACCAGAGAAGTTTCACCACCGTAGTTCACTAGTGGGATTATGACTTTAGAGAAAAATACAATCTAGATCAGGGGTGCTCACACTTTTTCGGCATGGGAGCTACTGATTAAAAAACCAAGTCCCAAAGATCACCTACCCAGAAATGTAAAACGTATAACTATTTTCTTATTTATTTATTTATTTATAGTATTCATGTTTATGTACCGCTCCTTCCAGCAGGCTCGGGCAGTTTACATAAAAATGAAGTTATAAAACATCAACATTTCAATTTAATAACAACAATATAAAACATAAAAATGCATCCAACCACCCCATTTCTCCCACACTGCCATATTACCACACATATTATCAGCCAGAAAGTAAGAAGGGAAGCCTTTGAACTGCAAGGCCATTTAATACTTAGCAAGGTAAACAAAGGGACATGCATAAATACATCCAACCACCCCATTTCTCCCACACTGTCATATTACCACACATATTATCAGCCAGAAAGTAAGAAGAGAGGCTGTTAAACTGCACGGCCATTTAATACTCAGCAAGGTAAACAAAGGGGCATGCAAAAATACATCCAACCACCCCATTTCTCCCATTTCCATATTCCCCAACATATATTTCTCAAGGAACAAAGCAAGCAGAGAGGCTTTGGAGCTAAAAGGCCATTTTAAACATTAAAAATAAACAAAGAGACATGCCACAGAACAATCAAGCACCCACCCCAAAGTAAAAAAGACCGACCTTTGAGATGCGGTAAGGAAATTACCCCAAAGTGTCCTCCTCCTCCTCCGTCGTTGCTCCTATTTCCACTCCGCCAGTATGCGTGCCGCCCAGGAGCTCACGAGAAGTCCGAGAGGCAGAATGGGCGCTTCTGCGCATGTGCGGGCCAGCCATGCATCGGGTCGTCCAGGCCCGCCCCTTTGGTCTCCTATGAGTCTGAGTGGCTGCAGAAGGACGGAGGGAGGAGGAGGAATCCAAAAGAGGGGGCCCATTCTGCCTCTTGGACTCTGAGCTTTTGGAGGCGGTGCGCGAGCAGGAGTGGGGAGGAGCAATGACGGAGGACTTCTTTGCAGCGTGCAGGGGCATGTGAAGAGGACCAACAGCAAAAACCTGGTCAGGGTCTGAAGATCACCAGGATGAGGCCTGAAGATCACCCTGGTGATCACCATACTGAGCACCCCTGATCTAGATCATACACTAAAATGCAATCAGAAACATGCAGAAAATTTTTATTTGTTATACTTTTCTGTTTTGTTTTCTCATAAGACTATTATTACCAAAAGAAATATAGCCAAAATGATGTTTTAAAACAACCCCTCCCCCCAATATTTCTAATAAAACCATCTACAATTCATAACCATGGGCAAACTCTCAAGGATTCCTGAAGGTTGTATCAAGACAGGAATGGACTACAAATAGAAGAAGAATCATCTAAATGCACACATTTTTACTAGATATGTGAATGTATTTATACATTTTAGAAAAAATCAGCAATGAGGCTTCAGCTCAGCTTCGTTTGATGTATATTTAAAGGTTCCAATATGGCATTTTGCCTTATAAATTCAAAGAGAGCAGAAAACAAAAACAAAAAAACAGCAAAATACACAGCAAACTCTGGAAAGTTGTTCAAGAGAATGTGTGTGTGTACCTGTTCCAACTTACAAACAAATACAACTTAAGAACAAACCTTGTTTGTAACTTGGGGACTGCCTGTGTGATCCATAGCCTGTGTGATCAATGAAAAAAAATGTTTCAATGCTCATTATAACATTAGGGGGTAGGGAAATGTAAGTAAGTTTTATTTTGTTTTTAAAAAATGAAACCAAAAACAGTAATTCAAACAAACAATACAAAAAGGTGGGAAAGAAGGGAAAAATAAGGACCATAAAAGGATATAGTATGTGAATTGCAGAGCCATGTTAACTAGTTCTATACATAAGTCTATTGCAGGGGTGCTCACACTTTTTCAGCATAAGAGCTACTTATAAAACAACGAAGTCAAAATGATCTACCTACCCACTACAAAAATGTGAAACATATAACACAATGTCTGCCTTGAACTGGGTTTTCTGAGTCCACACTGCCATATAATCTGATTCAAAGCAGATAACATGGGATTTTATTCAACTGTGTGGAAAGGACCTCATATAACCCAGGACCGGCAGCACTTGGATGGCGGCGGGAGCCTGGGGGGCGGGACTGAGCCTTCCTCCTGCCCTACCTGCAATCTACCAGGATGCCCTACAAGATCTACCAGTAGATCGTGATCGATCTAATGAGCACCCCTGGTCTATTGTATCGTCAGAGACATAGAGGGGTAGGGAGGAATTATCATTATTATCATTGTACGTATTCTTTAATAAAGGAAGGAAGTGGAGTAAAAGGAGAAAACAAAGATTCCAACTTTAACATCTTTTCCTACAAGAGAACTAAATTTTCCTTCCAGATGCACTTGCGACAGAGGTGGAGCCAAGAGCAGTGCCTCCCTAGATTATCTTAATCTCTGAGGTGGTTCATAGAACAAGATACATTAGGACAGGTAATCTGGGCTGCAACTTTTTTAGGGTTTTTGTGGCTAAAGCCAACACTTTAAATTGTGCTCAGCTGCAGACTGGCAGCCAGTGGAGCTGGTGTAATAGGGGGGTTGTGTGCTCTCTGTATCCCACTCCGGTGTGTAATCTTGCTTCTACCCATTGGACCAATTTAAGATTCCAAACATTCTTCACAGGCAAAAAAACCCTCTTATTCTTTAAGTTGCTTTTTTAATTATTGAAACTTCAAAATTAATACTTGCTCTAATCTGTTTTGTTAGCACTTCCACTGCTAAAATTAAAAGTAGCAGAGAAAGAGGACATCCATGTCTTATTATTTTATGAATTCCTAAATTTTGTGTAAAGACTTCATTTATTTGAATTATTACAGTTTGTTTTGAATAGATTGCCTTAATACCATTTCTAAAAAATGTACCATATTCTATCGTCATCTATAAACGTCCAAGAAGTATTATCAAATGCCTTTTCTGCATCCAAAAACGTAAGCACTACCTGTTGTTCATTATGTCTCTGTAGATATTCCATAACAATTAGGACTATTCTTGTATTGCCTTTAATTTGTCTTGTCTGATAGCAATCTCACTTGATCTTCATGTACCCAAGTTTTCAATATATTTTAGGCAATTCCAGCTTGCCCCAGCTAGGACCCAAAATCTTGTCCTCACACTTTAGTACTGTTGTATCCAAAGTTATAATAATCCTTCTTATATTGCTCTTATATTTACTGCTGCTGTATGATCTATGCACTTAACTCACTAGTCCTATCCTCTAAATTGTTGTACAGTGCACCAGCGAGATTTGAATTATACTATTGTTGTTGGTTTGATGCTTGTTTTACATATTGTTATAATGTCGTTTTTCTGTTGTTTCATATCGATGCTATGCATTTTAATGTGTTATGTTTTAACCTTGTTGATTGGGCTTGGCCCCACATAAGCTACCCCGAGATGGAGATGGAGGCAGGGTATAAAAATAAAGGTATTATTATTCTTATGTATAAAGTATTTGCAAAATCAAACAGGGTCTGTATAATAACTATATCAAGTTAATTACTTTTTCCTTTATTTTTTGTTAAGTCATTGTGCCAATGGGGAAACTTCAAAGGCTGCTTATCCCTCATTGTAAGAGCTATTGGCATGAAACTTACTACAATTATAGAACACATTTACCATGGATTTTGCAAACAACTTAAAAAAAACCCTACAAGAGTTATCTCATTGAATTTTCTATACAATGACCAGATAACAAGGGGACCATTCCCCACATTTCAGAAATATTCATACATCTACTAATTTTTGGGATTTTTTTAAAAAAATGACAATAACTTTTTTAAAAGCCAAAACATCTCTCTCATTGAATGTCTTTACCCAACTGAACTTCCATTTAGGGATTTCTTCCCAGCCCAGCACAAATTTACTTATTAGTATTGAAGTATCAGTCAGTCCTCCTCTTTCAAAATTCAATAGATCTCTCTATCCTAATTGGGGCTTTCTGATGCTGAGCAGGATTCTAAGAAATGTAGTTTAGGACAGAGTCTTTTGAATTCTCTGCCATAGGTCTCCTTGCCTTCCCAATCTACATGTCCCAGAATTCTGTGCTCTCTCAATCTCTTTCCCACCCTGCTGCTTTCCTCTCCACATGGCTAGAAGCTGCATATCTTCTTAATTTAAAGAGGAATGACAGCCTTTTCAGTTTTCCCTTGCTTGTGCTGAAAATAAAACTGACTTTTGAGCATTACAGAATTCAAACAAAAACATATTGGATGAGTTATGATTCATATGTTTCTCCCCTCACCGGTGTTTCTTAATATCTGTTCATATATGGAAAACTTACAAATAACATATACCCCAGAGTGAGGTGGAGCCTCTTTCTTTGGAGACTTGTTAGCAGAGACTGGATGGACATCTGTCGGGGGTGCTTTGAATGTCATTTTACTGCTTCTTGGCAGGGGGTTGGACTGGATGGCCCATGAGGTCTCTTCCAACTCTATGTTTCTATTATTCTATATGCACACATATACAAACAAACACACACACAGCTAGATTCACCTTGGATCTAATGCTGGCCATCTATAAAATGCATGATTACTCTTTTTATCCTTAATCAGATGAGTCTTTTGCATTTAATCAGATGAGTCTTTTGTTTTTAATCATTGTTAAATGTTTTATATCAATAACCGAAACACGTGTTATGGTACTAAAAACTCCTGCCATAATAATAGAATGAAAACAATCTAAAGAAAACTACCCCAAATCTTAAGTCGAAACCCCACCAAAATGTTTCTAGCCTCCCCACACTTAAACATATTAAAATTGACTTCTTGAATCAATTCAAAAACATTTAAAAATGCTGCAATAAACTTCTCATTACTACTTAATTAAATTTAAATGTCTTCTAAAACTCAAACAATAAAACTTGCTTGTTTTGTAGTGTGGAGGTTTGATGCATTGTAAAAAAAAGTAACTTTTTATTGAATATGTTTCCATTTTCTATTGATAAAAGGGGTTTCTTTTTGGCATGGGTAGGTTCAGTCAGAATCTTAATTATTCAGATTAAAATGGGAATAAATCCATTTTTGAAGCGATTTCGAAGTGATTTGGGATCCTTGCCCTTTCGAAGCCCCTGTCGCCACCTGTGTTCCAACTCAGGAAGTGAATCGGAAAAGACACAGCGTTTGGAGGCAAGCAGCTGCTTGCATGCTAGGATGCTTGCCTCCAGCCAATGAGAGGAAACCACCTCGGAAGGGGAGGAGTTTCGGCATGGCAGCCATTACGAGCCAGGGACACGAAGTTAGAGGACTAGGGCAGGCTGCTTGGGTGGGAAAGGTGCCATGCCACCACTTTGCAAGGGAACGACTGGGTTTGGATCAAAGGGTTTATTCTTTCCTTGGGGTTACTAATAGTAATTTTGGAAACTAGAAAGCTACTAATCTAATCTTTTCATTGGGGAGTTTGGGGAGAACCGCTGGCATCCACAGGGCAGGCAAATGGTCAGTCCTAAGGGGTATTCGTCCCTCCTGGTCTTTGAGGGTTGGGGCGGTGGAACGCTGGCCAACGGTGGGCAGCCACAACTTGGAGACCTGGGATGGGATGCTACAGTCCTCTGGGGATTCCTCCCTCCTGATCTGGGAGGGGTATTGTTGAACAGTGGCTTACTTTAAAAATTGTCAAGAACCCAGGGATCTTCTAAACACATTGAAAGTTAATATCCGGACAGAGGAGAATCATTTCTACCACTGTGGCAAGTTTTGCCAGTAGCGGTCTAAAACTGAGGGAAAGGGAATCCCCAAAGTTTTCCTGTCCCGTTTGCAGGTTTTTACACATTGCGCAATCACACCCACCACTAATGAAGCAATTTGGAAAATTCAGAAAATTCAGAAAATTCTGACTTTTCTTGGAAAATTTCAGAAATCATTTTGCAAACAAATCGCCAGCGCCCCCTACATCTGAAATGAGTTTTGAACCATTTTTTCCTTGATCAAACAAGGCTAATATATACTGTGTTTATAGTGTTTTATTTTGCATTCTTTCTATATTTATTGTTAGCTGTCTTGGATCTCTATATTAGAAAGCAGGTAGAATAAAAATAAAATAAATAATAATTATCAATAATAACATGAATAGAATTGCACGTAAAAATGATCTGTAAGTGGACTAATTTGTTCATCTCTAGTTTAGGAAGCATAATATGTTCTTAAACGCACTCAAGAAATATTCAATCAATTGCCTGCCTCCTCCAACACAAGATCTTTGAGGAAAATAGGGCTAATGTGTGCATGTGTTGGGGTGGGGGTAGCTGAAACAAGATCCTGGAGGATCTTATTATTTTCTAATTGGATGGCTGTCTGGTGGTTAGTGACCTGTCACAGGTCAAATATTCTGGTCTTAATTATAACCATATACTTCCCTTATTTTATTAACGGGATTTTTTTCTGCAAACCATCTGGTTCAGAAATCCCCACAAAACAGCTTCTCATTCTGGCACTGGATTCTACTTTTAGCATCAATCTCCCCTGCTCCCAAAGCAGAAGTGTAATATTTGTCCTTTCTTCCAAGCTACAGATGTGCTGGAGAGAAATAATTTAAAACAGCTTGAGCAAGACATTTTGCCATCTACTGGAAGCCTACTGTGCATTTTCATTTTGAAGAGCTATGCTTCTCATTGGCTGGCTGATGGTAAGTCTCCATAGGCTAGCTAGCATTGCATCATTTTGAATGCAACCATCGTATTTAGTGAAAGAAGAAATTCTAGATCGGATGTAGTTTCATGTCTCTCCAAATGAAAACAAATGTGAAATTAGAGAGCAGCAATAATCTTCAACCACATGGTGCTGTGTAATTCACATGGAGAAACTGTCAATACAAGAAAATAACAGTTGTTGTTTGTAATATAGAGACAAAAAAATCACACATCAAGGTCGTGCCTATATTATTATTATTATTATTTATTCCTACTTCTGGTTAATCACACGGGTGATTTTAACCAAGTGAAACTGGGAATATGTACACATACTTACACTAACATAAATATCACCTTAAATATTATTCAGCATCAGAAGAGTGGAACCCATTTTAAAGTGATATAGTCCTGAAATGGTAAGATATTAAGCTGCCACAGTTGTCACATAGCCTAGACTTTTAAATTTTAAATTGCACATTTAGGATTTGATTGAAGTTAAAAATTGCTATCTCAGTTGCTCGAAATAGAGCTGGAAAAGAAAGGACCTTTCCCGGTGCATATTTCATTGACAAATAAAAGTGCATATGGTGCTACAAACAAAATCACATTTTTAAGCAATAATTATCCAATCTGTTTTCTGTTTGTTCAACATCAAGCCCAACTTTTGTGAATATTCTCAATTCAATTATAGAAAAGCCTGAAGAAATGTTGAATATTGAAGAGCATGAAACGGCTGCAATAAAGTGAAAGGGAGGAGAATGAAGTAAATTAATGGCCATCATACATGAAATGATCTTTTCCATTACAAGCTGAAGTGCCACTGATAAAATTGTTACATAGTATGAAGGCAGCAGTTTGAAAACAGATTTTTTATACTGAAGACACATGCATACAGATATATGGGAAAGGAGCACTGGTATCGCAGTGGTAGATTCCTCCGTCATACAACATGCACACTTGAAGATCTGAGGCTCCTTCCACATAGCTGTATAAAATCCACATTGAACTGGATTATATGACAGTGTGGACTCAGATATTTTAGATTATCTGTATTGATAATCTTGATTATATGGCTGTGTGGCAGGGCCCTGTGTTCATCCCTACTTGAAACTCTTTATGGAGAAATCTGTCTGGGAGCCACTGAAGTGAGCAATCTTGGTTCTTAGGCTCCATCTATACTTCCATTATAATGAAGATTGAACTGGATTATTTGACAGTGTAGATTCATATAAGAGTTTAATGCATTTCAGTCTGCATTATTTGAGTGGGCACTGGCCCCTTCCACTCTGCCTTTACATCCCAGGATCTGATCCCAGATAATCTATTTATCCCAGGTTATCTGATAGTGGGGCCTTATATAATCCAGCGCCTGTCCAGACAGGGCCTTTTTTGCGGGAACTCCCACAATAAAGAAGGGGCTGGCCAGTCCCAAATTAATTTGCATCATTTCTATGCACTGGGAGAGCCTGCCGAGGCTTCTAATGGAGGGCATGTAAGTTTTTCTTAGTTTTCTAAGGGGTCTAGGAGCTTGGAGGGTGGAGGAAGGGTCTCCACACGTTCTCTCAGGCTAGTCCCGAGAAAACATGTGGACACCCACCCCAGAAAGCGTGCACTTTTGGGGTGGGTGTGGACAGGCCCCAGAAACAACCACATTATTTTAAAGTGGATGCTTCTGGGATAAAGGCTTGTCTGGATCCAGCCCCAGTTTAATGCAGATAATCTGGGATAAGATCCTGGAATATAAGGCAGTGTGGAAGGGGCCACTGACCATATAATCCAGTTCAGACTGCACTATATGACAGTGGAGATGGCA
This sequence comes from Anolis apletophallus, assembly GCA_030556195.1. Classification (NCBI taxonomy): domain Eukaryota; kingdom Metazoa; phylum Chordata; class Lepidosauria; order Squamata; family Anolidae; genus Anolis; species Anolis apletophallus. The sequence continues at coordinate 38,661,602 of JARBWK010000004.1, read as the reverse complement.
TCTTAAATGCAAGAAGACAGATCTTCAAAGAATGAATGTAGAAGTTTGCCACCCCATATTCTATTCTACTTTCACGCACATGTAGTTAAAAGATATCTAATTGGCCATTCACAGTGCAAAGTTATAGCCGTTTGACACTAATTAAATAACCATGGTCCTAGGGTAAATATTTCACAAAACTACAAATTTCAGGATTCTGTAGCATTGAGCTATGGCAATTAATGTGGTGTCAAATTGATACAATTCTGCAGTGTTGATACATTAAGCACTGTTAAGTGCAAAGCAGCAAATAGATTTATCTATGAGTATAAATGACTGAAATGGAAATTACTGTCCCCATCCTGGAGAAAATAACATGGGTTAACCTCTGCTTTCATATTTAAGATGTTATGTTTGCCTTGACATATTCTTTTTCCATTCTAAATATTAAAAGGACAGCAAGCAGAATATTTGCATTTGCTCCATATGGACAAAAATGTTGTATGTAATTTTACAAATGTAAATGTGTTGCTGTGAACATCAGGTGAAATAAGACATTGAAGGAGAGTGTAAAGGGAATAGAAGGAATCATAACTTCTTGAATATTTTCCTAAGATGGCAAGTACCCATGTTAGTAGAGCTGCTCCCCAACATGGTTGATTTCTCTCCAAAACAACATGCAATCAAGTACAGCTCTCACCAAATTGATATCCCATTGGCCTCACTTTCTTTGTGTCACAGCAAGGTTTTGAAATGATTATGTAAAGTGGACTGTTTTAGGTAAGTGTCTAATACCATGCATACCACATACAAAGTATTAAAGAAAATAATAGAAGTATAAAAACAAGTCACAATTTCAACCCCATCCTGTGGTGTTTTTAATGCAATCGTATTTTCTCAAGCAAGTTCAGCAAATCAATATTCTTTGGGGCAAGGCTCATGAGACACCTTGGACAATCTAATACAGGTCATAACTGCTGACTGTATAGTGGGTTGACAGCAACATACATCATTGCAATGCCTGATGTGGTAATTTTGTTCACTTTGCTGGGTTGCATTGTTTGGGGAGTAGCAGCATTTGGGTACAATCCTGATAAATCGTTCAGCACATGCTGTAGTCCTACAGAAGCTAAGTAATTTCTCATAGGAGATGTGTAGGTGAAAACTAAAGAAAGAGCTTCTGCATAATGGGATTTAGATTGATCCAATAGATTTATTTCACTGGAAAGCTTTTATTTCCACTCAGTATATACCTTGGGCTGTACTTCTTTGTCTTGAATGTGAAATGTGAATATTTGACATTTAACAATGGAGCAGAGAAAGAATGTGAGGCCACTCAATTTACAAACAAGCCTAAGGTCTTAGCCCAATTTCTTTCAAGACTGCAAAAATATGAAAAGTCAGCATTTGTCCTGCATAGTCCCTGAAATAATCTATCCAAGGTGTAAGAAATATTATTCAAGGAAATCTTATTACTTAAAGGATTGCTTGTCCAGTTGTCAATTATTTATTCATGACACTAAACACATTACGTTCAGTTCATTTCTTTGATATTTGAGGTCATAATTACTTAGACTGTTTTGATGCTACTTTCAGCTCATAGTATGCTGAAAAAAATTCATTGCTAAGACTATGGTCATGGAACAACATGCTCTGGAGTAATCATACTGAAGTCAGTGCATTTTTTCCATGATGTTTGGTTGGACATTTGCATCATTACCCATGATGTTAAATCAGTAGTATTACAGGGAATGTGCCAGGCTAAATGTGTAATCCTGTGATCACTTTCTGGGAATAGGTCAAACATCAAACACAGACTTCCTTGTGAGTAAATAATGAATGAATAAAGGGCAATCATGCAACCACATTATTTTCTCCTCCTAAGTCAGGACAAACATAGATTTTACTGGCCTTGAACATCAAGTCTCAGATCCTCCTCAATGATTTAAGAACAAAATCCCGGGCAATTTCTGGACCTGGCAAGAGAGACCTTAAAGGAGAGAGAAGCCTTATGACCAATAACCAGTAAACTATTTCCTGTGGGATCAGATTTTCATGTTGTTTTCCAGCAATCTTTCAAAATGGCAAGACATATGGGGCTAAATCATTGGGGGAAGGAAAGGGACTGCTAAAAACCTTGGATATATTACCAGACACAGCTGGAGATCAGGCAAGTGGCGAGGATGCAGAGGAGGAAGATCAACAAACCCAGTCAAACTGACAGAAGAAGAGGAAGAACTCATAGGAGACACAGAGGAAACAGGTCACTAAAAGGGAGAAATGCAGCATGGACCTTAGGAAGAGTAATAAGAAAATTCAGGGAAAATCAAAAATTTGAATGCAAACCACGAGGATGAATAATTATCAACCATCCTTTAGGATTAGAAGGATGTTGAGGACACTGGGTCCATTTAGTACTAAGCAAAATGAAAGAAAATACTCAAAGCATATATTCTAAAAGTATGGCAACAAGTTTCTAAATGTAAGGGTAAATAGCAGGTTGCTTGTGTTTTAGAATGCTTGTGTTAAGTCTTTCACTGGGGTTAACTGTCGACCATCATTTAGGATTAGAAGGATCTTGGGGACACTGGATCCATTCAGCATTGTGTAAATGAAATAATTTATATTCTAAAAGTATGTTAACAAGTTCTTAAAGTTATATAGCAAACTGTTTGTGTTTTAGGATGTGTATGCTAAGTTTTACACTGTATTAAGTGAGTATCAAGTCTTACAAGTTTATAGGATGTACTTAGAAATTAAGAATCATGCACTGGGAGAGTTAAAGACCTTGGGATGCTTGAAATGTAGAGTGACATACAGGGTCAAGAGGGAGGTGTGAAGAGGGTTAGCACAACCCCAGGTAAGTTTCTCGTAGATGGCAGGAGACAATTGAGTGACCATTCCTCTCAAACGAATTGGGGAGGAATTGACAGGCAGCAAGTGAGAGAAGGGAACAGTCAGGAACAGTCTTAATACAAGGGGAAATGAGATAAAAAAATAGGGGGATAAAGGAACAAATCAATATAGATGGGAGATTTTTTTTAAAAAAAACTACAAGATCTATCTCCTTGAATTTTCTATACGATTACAGGAGATAACAGTGTAAAATTCCCCCCAACTTTCAGAAATAGTCATACATCTACTGATTTTAGGGATTTCAAAAAATGTTTTCACAAAAACATTTTTCAAAAAGCCACAACAGATATCTCATTTAATGTCTCTCATATTAACCAATAGAACTGACCCACCTATGTGTGAGTTGTAGTTCATCCAGCACCCATAGCGCTCTGAACTTTACCAATGATGCATCTGGACCAAACATGGCACACAGAACCCTGGTGACCATAATTAGTAGTAGTCAGTGTGGACTTCAGTGGTACAGATCTTTAATACCCTACTCTGGATTAACATCACTATTTCTGGCTCATGTAGATCACACTTTACTTATGTATACTTAATTTGCTTAGTATTTAAGTTATTCATTAATGTTTTCTGTTCAGTTTCCCCCTCCCCAAGTCAGAAGGAAACATTCACTTCTGTGCTGATCACCAGCAAAATGGACCCTTTACCAGGAAGGAGCTGCTGCAATCGACACAAGTTCATTCTCCTGTTGCTGACATTCCTACCCTTTCTTAGGCTGGAACGACACTGCCCTATACCCCAGGATCTCATCCCAGATTATCTGAGTCATCATAGCTGATCACTCATGGCTAATGATTGTCTTCCAGAGATAGAATCTTGGTGTTGGGTCTGTAAATATCTGTGAAGATCTATTATGGATCCACATGGTCTTTCACATTGAGAACATAGATTTCCATATGGAAGGTGGTCATGACAAGGATTTGCTTACCCATGGATATATAAATCAATGGGTGTTGAAGTCCCATTATAGAGTAGTAAAATTGTGCATCTTCTATAAAATAGCAAAAGGTATGCTTTTCATGGTGATTTTATTGCATTGGTTTTCTGTTTTTGTAGCACAGGAATATTTTTAAGCTGTGGATGGTTGAATCCATGACTGCAGAATCCATGAATATGGAGAGCTAATTGTACAAAGATATCTATGCTCATTACCATTACATAATCTAATACAATTTAAGATATTTTTGTCTCAATTTTAATTTTGTATGCACTTATACAATATTGCTCAAGAAAGACACAGCAATTTATGCCAAATTCCACCAGAAGTGAATGGCTTTGGGTTTGCATAATTGCAGATTCTGGAGAATCCTCTCAGCAATGAAATATAAGCACGAGAAGCTGCAGGTATAATCTCACATTCCTCATAAAATTATTTGAAAGATTTATTGTAAAGTCATCATTAAAACACATCTCAGGAGAGATATATAAAATAATCATAATATTAGTAATAGCTCAGTGTGAAGTCTTGCATGTGAAATCTGCCAAGAGTCTCAAGAAATGTGACTCAAATAAATTTAGGGTTATCTTAAATATATTTCACAGCAGAAGTCACCATTTAAGAGCTTGTCTAAAACTGGCTCTTAATGTCAAATTATTATAATTATCTTGTCCATAAAAAGAAAGTTGTTTTCATCATGATGTATCATAGTGAATAGATTTATTCAGTTACATTTTTGACCATCAGTTGGCTTTAGTAGAAGAAAGAACTTTGGGAATATTAGACTTTCTCTTCCGATCCTGCAACTCCTGAGTAGACAGGAGGCAGTGATCTGGGAAGAGAGACACCTCTCTGGGGATTTAGACAGATCTCATTAGAACAAGAAACGTCATTTACCTAACACTGACTTTCTCTGACAAGAAAGCAGTTTTTTGTATCTATCTACATGATGAGAGTGTTGACTCCTAGTTCACTGAATAATTAGTTAGAACCATGGGCAAACTTTCCTGTATATAATTATAAAGATATACATTAAGTGTGGATGTATTGTTCCTAACTGAATTAAGGGTTCATATATAGTCAGTCATCATTTCAGAGCACTCTAAAATATTCCAGAATTATACCATGACAAAACATGTGCTTTACAAAGAGGTCTCGTGAACAATATGCAGTTCATTACAATAATAACAATGCATTCCACTTGGACTATTCCTATTATATTTAAATTTGATCTGCATATGGTTCGAGCATGAAACTAAAGGTCACCATAGATCAGAAATTATTTGAAGGCACACAATAACAATATGAACATCAAGAAAGTACAGAATGAGATGGGGAAGATGGTTGAGTTGATTGAGTTGGAAGTAGTGGAGTTGATGGCAAAGTGTCTGAGGGAGAGGAGCTATCAGATTCTGTATGTGAGGGTTGATGTATGAAGGAGCTTCTGGATACCTCCTCTTGAAACAAGTATTAAAGAAGATCTATGGGTATACAGTAATATTTAAATGTGACATCAGTAGGATTCCAGGGTCCATTTTTCCTGTAGTCTGGCAATACTTTAATTGTCATGGCTCAATATTATTGAATCATGGATGTTTAATTTTACAAGGCCTTTAACCTTCTCTGCTAAAAAGTGTTGCTTCTCATCAAACTACAACACTCATGATTTTATAGCACTGAGGTATGGCAGTTGAAATTGTGTCAATCTGCTTTAATTCTACACTGTAGAGTTGGACCAGATTTATATCTCATATCCCCCCTAGGACTGGGATTTAATATGTCAAGACATGCTTAGAATAGAAACACTAGATGCATCTACAGAATTAATGGAATTTCATACCACTTTAGCTGCCATGGCTCCATGTTATGAAATATTGGGAGTTGTAGTTTTGTTGATTTATTTCAGCTACCTACTAAAATGAGGGACCAGAGTCCAGCACGCTTCGCTACTCCAAATGCCAAATTAAAACATGAGCCAGATTTGAAGGCAAAACAAACAGAGGTTTATTCTTTCTGGCCAGATAAATAACCTGCATCCTCAAAACAACCAAAATAAAACATGTTTGGAGATACATAGCATTTTATCAAATTTGGCAGCCATTCAAAACACCTGTGCCCTCCCCCAATTGGCTGAAAAGTGCAGTTTGGATCTGGGCTCCTGTTGGCTGGGGATTCCTCCTTATGTAGGAGGAATTGTAGGAGTTCCCCCTGTGGCAGTTGACTGATGTAAAGTCTGAATCCATTTAAAGGTCTGCCCCCGTGAGCGGCGCAAAACCAGGAATGTGTTGAAATCAACTATAAATGGTCCCATGATTGACCAAATGTCAAGTCCAGATAAACACAAAGGGATAGTCAGGAAAATACAAAAGTGTGGTTGAGATCACTTGATGAAATAATTAGCTGTACTTGCCCACAGCTGATAACTCTGATTTCATCAATGAAAGGCAGGGAGTTTCCCATCACATGTCAGAAGATTTATCAATGGGAAAGAGGTTTGTCAATGGGGAGGATTGACAATGGATATCCCATCAAGGAGATTTAGGAGCCTTCAGACTTGCATACATTAGCAAGCTTCAGTCCATTTCCTGTCCCATGGCATAAGATTAAGCAAGGCAGCTTTACAGATTTGGAGTTTTAATAACACTTTAAAGTTTATTTTGATTTGATACAGTTTATACAATTTCATAAAGGTGGAGTTCATAAAAAACAGGAGATATAGCTAGCTGGACTTTTCTGAAGTTGTGGAGAAGCAATCTTTTGACATTGCAAAAATAGTTTAAAATGAAAATAAAATAAATTCAATTTTAATTCATCTCTGTCCATTCGTGTCTAATTATGAGGGGAGTCAATTTCTCGATAGCAGTTATACAAGTTCTTTATCCTTCCTTGCCAAAGAGTGATGATTCACCAAATTACAACTCCCATTTTTCAATCAGCATGAATTCTACAGTGTAGAGGCATCCATTGATTAAAGTGGAAATTAAATTAGTCATGACTAATGATGATTTATGTTTGATTTCAATGGTTCTTCTGGATTCATGGATCGCCTACTCATACTACTCTCCCATTTGTTTTGCTTGTGTTTTAAAATCATGCTATATAAAACCAGAAAAATAAATAATAATATCCTGTACACGGAATTTAAAATAAGGAAAAATCCAATGAGAAGTGGCAGCACTCTTTCACCACATCACCTGTTGAAGATTGGTTAGGACACTTTGCTCTGGTTGCCTGGCAACAGGCTCCACAATTACCTTTATTTAATGTTGGTCACAAGCTTATTGCTGCTGATATTTAATCGGCCCTCCTGGCAATTATGCTTATACCAAGAAAAAAGTGTTTTAAAAAGAAATGTTACTGCAGTATGGAACTACTAACATCAATAGAATATAGTACTATGTTATATTTAAAACGAACTTTCCATAGACCACAATGAGAAACTATTCGTCTAACAACATTAACCTTCGGGGGGGGGGGGGGACAAATAGAAAGTTAGACCAGTTATGACTCTTAAAATGGTCCGCTTTTTAAAAAAGAGTAGAAATCATATCCTAGTTGATGGATAAATATTTATCCTATATAGTTAGCAGTGGTCTCTTCTCGTTTTCTTAGCAACATCAGCACTGGCAGTATGGTATAAAAAGACTGGGAAACACATTCTTTACGTGTCAATTGCAAAAGCATGTCTGCAGTAAACAACACAATGACAATCCTATTGTTGTCGCAGGATTCAAGCTACTGTTTCTGCCTACAGTATTTATTTATTTATTACATACATTTCTATCTCACCCTTTCCCCCACAAGGGGAATCAGGGTGGCCTTACATAAGCATGCGGTGATGCTATCCACATATATACCAATAAAACCACAATTAAAACAATAAAATCCATTTAAAACATTATACAGATTCAACAGTAAATTCATTAACAATAAATTACTGTGCCAATACGCCAAAGCCAAGCCGAGAGAATCCAGTGTCACGATATCCAAAGATAGTAAATAAACATCAGCAGTTTTCAGAATCTCTACTGAGCATGTGGGAACAAGAAAACTGAGAAAATATCTACCTGAACTTGCATATTGAGGGCCTCTGCAGAGAAAAATACCTTTTGATGGCCTCCATGGTTAAACATCAGGGGTTGTTGTGTGTGGCAAAGAGCATCAGTATGTGGCTCATAACAGAGCAGGGTCAAAGACTATATAAGGCCTGGTTGCCCATTGCATGGTGCTTTGGATCATCCCAATGTGGCCTGATCTCAGTGCAGAGGAGGTTTTACCAATTGTCCAGAGAGGGGTTTTCTCCTCTTTATTTAAAGTGCTTTCCCACCCCACCCCCCAAACTGTATCAAATGGACTTTGGTGATTGGGCAAGGATGTTATCTGTAAATAAGATTCAACTTCTGATTATTTGCAGGTAGTGGCGGTAGAATGTAAGAGTTTTTTAATTAAAAAAACGCTTCGGTGAAGAGTAACAACAACAACTTCTTTATTTCTGTATCCCACCATCATCTCCCCAAAGGGACTTGAGGCAGCTTACATGGGGACTAAGCCCAATCAAACATTGTTAAAATATACACAATAAAATACATATACAACATCATAAAAAACATAATTCAACAATCAGTAGCTGAGCATAAGGGACATTCCTGTATTAATGGGTGAAGGAAGGCTTGTGCAATACAACTGCCTGAACAAGGGCTGATGGTAAATTGTGAGGGGTAGATAATAAATTAAGGCTGAAAGTACCAAGACAGATTAATACATTACAGCTCCAGGGCAGGGACAACAGTAAATTGCAAGAGTCAAGAATGAGGTTATGGCTAAAGGGCTAGTGTAGCACAGCAGTTCTCGTTTGTGTCTGGAGGGCTGGGAATAGGCCCTGGGGTTCCATTAGCATTAGGGCCTGCAGCAGCAGATGTGGATTCAGAGGATGAGCTAGAGGACTGGGGCGAAGCACAGGGCCCTTCGGATGGGCCTCAGTCGCCCACGGAGAGCTTGGCATGGGATGAGATGTTGTTTGGGCCTAGCATAGATTCCGATCACCAGGTGGAGATGAGAAGCAGCGAAGGGAGTTATGAACACCCAGGGGGGAGGAATTCCCAGGAACTTGAAAGTGTAAACATGGACGAAGCCGAGTGGGAAAGTGCCAGGGAGGAAAGTTCTCAGGAAGATAGCGACACAGCTGCTGAGAGGCAAGGTCGCTCCTTCGATAGGAGACGAGACATTGAGTCTATGAGGAGGGCTTGGTCTAGGGTCCTAGACCGACCGAGGTCCGTGAGTAGAGATTGGAGACGAAGAAGCCTAGAGCGGCGCGGACCTCGGCCGAGGGATTAAGTACAGGATCCGTGGGAACACATCCTCAGTTCTCCGGCCACGTCTTTCCTGGATAGGCGTGAAGCGGAGTGGGACCACAAGCTAAGCCGTGGTCATCAAGCCTTGCCTTGCCTTTGTTCCTGATCCACATAGCTTTGTGGAGCTTTGCCTTTGTTCCTGATCCACATAGCTTTGTGGAGCCTTGCCTAGCTTCAAGCCTTTTTGCTACGTTCCTTTGGATTATATTGCTTACTACCTTTTGTACAATCTTGCTTTCTATATTGAACTATTGCTTAATGGACTATATACTCTTTGGAGCTGTTTTTATACTCAATAAAGTAGTTAGCCTTCAGTACGTCTCTGTGTGTGTGATTAAGGGGCCCGCTACGTCCGTGATCGTGACAGCTAGAAATTATGGCTTCAAAGGCCAATTCATTTAGTGAACCAAATAATCAAAAGCACATTGGAACAACCATGTTTTTAGGTTTTTAGGGAAAGTGGACAGGGTGGACACTAATCTAATCTCTCTAGGGAGAGAGTTCCAGAGCCGATGGGCTATGACTGAGAAGGCCCTCTCCCTTGTCCCCACCAACTGCACTTGAGACAGAGGTTGGAGCAAGAGAAAGGTCTCCCCAGTAGATCTTAGAGGTTACACAGGTTTGTAGGGAAAGATGTGATCACAAAGATAGGCTGGACCCAAAATGTTTAGGGCTCCTCAACCTGGAGGGTGGGACTGGAGTATACTTTGAGGATTTTGCTCTTACTTATAAGGTTTTGGTTTACTTAGGTTTGCCTTTCAGTAAGTGGTTGACTAAGCAGCAATCCAATTATTGTAGTGGTTCTCAACTTGTGGGTCCCCAGCGCTGTATGACCTAAATACTGAGAGAAAACACCATTGGGCCATGAAAGAAATAACAACAACCACCACCACAACAACTTTATTCTTGTATCCCACCACAGTCTCCCCGAAGGGACATGGGGTGGCTCACACACACGGCTCATGGTGCCTATAAACAGCACATAAAATGAAAACAAATTTAAAATACAATTAAATAAAACATACGGACATATAACAAACTAACACTCAATTAAAAACAGCACTCATCAACTAATGATGGTAAGCAATCAAACTGGGAATGGGATAAGTGCAAAGCTGTAGCCAAGGGAAGAGGGCATGGGATAAAATACAAGGTTGCATAGCAATTGCGTAGATACTAGAGACTAGGCATTCTCAAAAGCTTGTTTGAACAGCAAGGTCTTCAGGTCCCTATGGAAAGAGGGCAGTATGGAGGCTTGCCTAATCTCCCCAGGGAAAATGTTCCTGAGTAGTGGGTCCACCACCAAGAAGTCCCTCTCCCTTGTTCCCCACAAGTGGTGGGACCACAAGGAGGGTGGGACCACAAGGAGGGCCTCCCCAGCAGATCTTAGAGCCCGTGCTAGTTCTTGACCGTGAGGTCATAAAGATAGGCAGGACCTGAACCATTTGTAACATAAAGTTTCATAGACTGAAGCTACTACATGTCCAGTCTTCTTGGACATCAATTTAAGACTTCAGAATAGTAGTCTTTTAACAAAAACCTTAAGAGAGGATTGAAAAGGGAAACAGCAGAGCGGAGATATAGCCATAAATTTCAGCCCATTGACAGTTGGCTGAAAAGGGAAAATAAGTTATTTTTACACTACACACTAGGCCTGTTACTGATAATCCGATACATCTGATTATCGGAAGTTTTTTTGGGACTTCTGATATTTGAAGCGATATTGAGAACAGCGCCCCCAAACAGGAAGTGGAATCGCCTTTCCGAAACCTCAGTCGCCATTCTTGGAGAGGTCTCGGATGTTATTTCCAATGTTATTTCCAGTTTGGGCAAGGCTTCCACCCTTTCCAAGGCAGGAAAGAAAGCCATGGCGAAAACAGGCAAAACGTCTTGGGAAGCCTTGCCCAAAGCGGGAGTTTCACCGGTTCGGGAAGTCTTCCCTCCCCTCTAAGGCAGGAAGGAAAGCCAAGGCAACAGTGCACAAAATGCCTGCTTTTGCCGTGGCTTTCCTTCCTGGCTTGGAGGGAAGGGAAACCTTGCCCAAAGTGGGAGTTTCACCGGCTTCGGGCAAAGCTTTCCTCTAGTAGCGGTCAAAAACGGATCAAAAGGGATTCCCCATATTTCTGAGAACTGATTATTGGAATACATCCGATTCTATTTCGCTAAAATTGCTAAACAAATTGGAAGTAATTCAAATCCGATGCCAGAGCAAAACCGATTTCCGAATCAACTCCAGAGAAGGTTTTTTCCATTTGGAAAAAGGCCTACTACACACACTAGAACACTAGTTAATAACCCAGCTTCGTGAGACTGGATGGAATTACTATGTTTAAAGTCCAACAAGATCTGGAGAATAGAATACCACTTCCATTGGAAAAAAAAGCAGTGTGGGAGACACATCTGATTTTTTAAATGAAGTGTTGATTTTGCATCTTCTCAATATAAGCACATGGATCCTCTTCCTGTTATCACAGATGCTTCTATTCACATTCTTATTTCTGCACTAGATTTGTTAGACTAGTGATTTCAAAATCCTGTGTTGTGCTGTGTAAAGATTAATTGTATATCTCCAAATTAATTCATTGTGAATATTTAATGAAATGAAATAATCTTTCATTCATTTTTAATTAACTTCTCCACTATCAAACCCACAGCCCATATCTCACAGTTTCCAAAACAATGTATTTATATACTATTTTAAAAAGCTAACCATCAAAATTCTTTGCTGGAAGCTTAATCCTATGACCTAATGCACAGGGGCCATGGGTCACTGAAAAGTGCGTGCATAGCTCGTACTCACCCAAGAAATATTTCAAGCAGATGCAACAGCGTTAATTTTTATTTTAACTGATTCTTTTGTTTCCACAGAAATGCTCATCTCTAGTAATGTGTTAATGAGGGTCTAATGATATGCAAATCAGCTGCAAAATAATTGTATTTCTCCAACAGTCTCTTGTAGATCCAAAAGGCATAATGCTGCAGAAGCATTCTGCAGAATATTAGCATGGTGCCTCTTCAAATGTTGACTTGTTTTCCTCCTGGACCAAAAGTTAGAATGTGCTTTCATCTAGTTCCAGAATGAGCAGCAGCTCAGTTCTCCCACTGCCTTTTCAAAATTATCAAGTCAGAGGGACCAGTGAATCCCTTCTCTTCCACGGGCTTGAAATTACACTGTTCCACTAGAAGGCCATGTAAAAAAAATAGTCCCTGGTTTTGTTTTCATTGTCCGTTCCTATTCTAAAGCTATCTGGTGAAACCTTCTTCCTAGTTTCTTCAGATTTTCCTATGGAATGAACCACATTGTTTGCTATAATTGAGACATCTATTTCAATGGTGGCATCTCATCTCTGTGTTGTATGTCACTGAAAGATTGGCTGGAATTAATGTTTTAGTATTTTCCCTTTGTAATTTCCTTGTTTAAGGAAACATGAATACATGTTAAACACACAGGCATCTTGATATCTTTAGAGTTCCATAGCCGGGGGGCACCACATATCCACCAAATGCAACTATGAAGGTGGTGGGACCAAGACTCCGAAAGATCTCAACATCCTTGACTCAGCCGCTCTGAGGGCAGCGTAAAAATATTGTAAGTAAAATAAATAAATAATTGATGGTATATAGGAGGAAAGGCGTTCGGACAGGTAAACCGAGCCAGAACCATATAGGGTTTTGTAAGTTAAAACCAACACTATGAATTGTGCTCGGAAGCTGATTCGTAGCAAGTGGAGCTGGTATAAGAAGGGAGTTGTGTGCTCCCTGTATCCCGCTCCAAATAAACAACCAGGCTGCCAATCATTGGACTAATTGAAGCTTCCGGGCAGTCTTCAGAGGCAACCCCACATAGAATGCATTGCAATAGTCTATTTGGGATGTAACCAGAACCTGGACCACCATAGCTAATTCATACTTCCCAAGATATGGGTGCAGCTGGCGCACAAGTTTTAACTGTGCAAAAGCTCCCCTGGCCACTGGCAAAACCTGGGGTTCCAGACTCAGCGATGAATCCAGGATCACTCCCAAGCTGCAAACCTGCGCCTTCAGGGGGAGTGTAACCCCATCCAACACCGGCTGTAACCATATGGCCTGTTCAGTCTTACAACAGACCAGGAGGACCTCTGTCTTGTCTGGATTAAGTTTCAATTTGTTTGCTAAATTTTAAACAATTCCTTATTATAAGTAATAGTATAAATCAGTGCAAAGCTGATGTACATTATAGAATTGCTACCTGTATTTTTGGACTCTCTTTTGAGACATAGCTATGAGGACACTAATTAAAAACTCATTGCAAACTTTGCTATTGCAGTATTAATGCTGATGCACCTGCATACTTTTCCATGATATAGCAATAAGGATGGCATTTGGTCACAAAAGATCCAACTTCCGACCCCTAATTCTACTTCCCATCTTAGTTATGAACTGTCAAACCTGCTTAGTCTGCAATCAGGAATCAATCACAATTTCCCCTGTCTTGGCAAGATATATGTGGCAACCACCTCGATGTAAAACAGAAACATTTCACCAAGGCTTTTGACCCCATTTTCCAGGCAAGCATGCTTTACTTTGAATCTTGATAAGGTTTTACCCTAGAGTTTTTCCTGCCCTGGGTAGCACTTTCCATCAATGTTAATGAATATTTTTACAATGCCACTTTCACAGAAGTGCTCCAATTCATTAAATTAGACAAGTGAGACTTTTATCATCATCTTGAAGAAGAGATGTTTCAGCTGTTTCTAATCACAAGGTGAAGCTTATATTCTGAAGACATGAAATTACATATACAAAACCACCACCTTCATAGATTTTATGAGTAAGTAAATGAAATATAGGATATTTTTATAATGACTTCTTTTAGAGCCATCCTCGTACAGGCTATACTTTTTTCCACCAATGGAATTAATCTTTTTTATATCAGTGATCATTTAATAATACATAAATAATAATAAACTTTATTTATACCCTGCTATCATCTCCCCAAAGGGACTCGAGGAGGCTCACAAAAGCACCCCAGAGTGATGCATATAAAATAAACAATACATAAGCATAAAACAATAACACAAAATTATAGCAGGAACCACAATGAACATACATAACACCACATAATAATAAAATGGTTAAAATTTATAAAATGCAGTAGTACCTCCGGATAACTGGCTATCATAAATTAATTTCTATTCCCATGGTCAAAATGACTGATACACGCCAAAGACTGTACCAAGAAAATAATTATTCTGTTATTTAAATTCTGTGAGATAAACTTGTTAATATTTCCTATTTTTGTTCTTTTGGGCAATTATTTGAAGTTTAGAGACACTATTCTGTCACACTATCTTTTTTAAAGCTTGTGCACCAGCTATGCCTGTACCTTGGGAAGTCTGACTTGGCCAGGGTGGTCCACACTCTGGTTACATCCAGTATAGTCTACTGCAACGCTCTCTATGTGGGGTTGCCTCTGAAGACTGCTCGGAAGCAGCAATTAGTCCAATGCTCAGCAGCCAGGCTACTAACAGGAGCGGGGTACAGGGAGTGCACAACTCCCTTGTTGCGCCAGCTCCACTGACTGCCAATTAGCTTCCGAGCACAATTCAAAGTGCTGGTCTTAACCTACAAAACCCTATACAGTTCTGGTCCAGTTTACCTGTCCAAATGGATTGTCCCCTATGAACCATCAAGGATGCTAAGATCCTCTGGGGAGGCCCTCTTCTTGGTCCCGCCATCTTCGCAAGCATGTCTGGTGGGAACGAGAGACAGGGCCTTCTCCGTGGTGGCCCCTTGGCTATGGAACTCTCTCTTGAGCAAGATCAGATCTGCCCCCTCCCTCTTGCCCTCGTGTCCTTCAAGAGGCTAGCAAAAACCTGGCTTTGGAATGAAGCATTCCCAGAAGAAGGCTGAGACTGATTATAGACCATAATGAATGACCACATTTATAGACTGAATGAACTTGTGTTTAGTCACCAATTTGGCTATTTTGTATTTTATTCATATGTATTTTATTCATATTCATATGTATTTTAATATTTTATTGTTGTTGGATGTGTTTAATTATTATTGTAGCATTCAATCTTTGCTGTGAGCCGGTCTGAGTCCCTCTATGGAGTTGAGAAGATCGGGATAAAAAAGTTTTAAATAAATAAATAAATAATTTCGCTAGAATAGATATTGGCATGCTTTGAGATATATCCTGGGGCATGTAAATGAATAGCTTTAAAGGCTTCAGTAATCTGATATTAGGAGGACCATGTAGTTTGGTGTGTCTTTTGATCAGTCCCATGTAACTAAATGCCACATGGGGTTGATCCAACTTAAGGAGGCCTTGCCCCAAGTTAAGCAAAGTTGAGGGAAAGGTCAAATACTTATCTAGGATTCACGCTTTTGTGCAATTTTAGGGCTGTCAGGACAGCTGAGTTAGTTTCTAACCAGAACTGGGCACAGCTGTTTTGACAGCCATCCCAAGTGTCTTGGCCCATGATGCTAGTTTCCTGCCCCCCCCCCTCGCTACCAGTTATGATTGTTGCCAGCCATAACAACCCACCTATTGATGCTTTGGCTACCATCAATCAAGAGTTCCGATGCACTGATGAAGGGGGAAGGAGAGGGGCTCCCCCCTTCCCATTCCATCAGTGTGTAGGTGTTCCGGATGACATCAACCAGAACACCAAAAACCAGGTAGATGTGCTGTTGCGGATGGCAATAGTCATGGCTCAGGATTTGGTGGGGATCCCAAAGGTAACTGTCCAGCAGCGTCAAACTATGCTTGCCATGACTAGGCAGTCAGGACTTCCTTCAAGATGCTCAGGCAATCGCTATCTGGCTTTTATGCAGGCTGATACAGTGTTTGAGACACAGGATTGGCCTTGTAGTAGCAGTCAGTGTAGAAAGGCCACAAGAGGGATTAACAGACAAGGTGGTGTTCTTGTTAAAGGTGAAGGCATGAGGCAAGCCAAATTACTGAAAGTTTGTGCCAGATAGGGGCAAGGAGCGACAGAAGCAAGCTAGCCAACAGCTCTTTTAGTTTTCCAGGAAAAGAATGAAGCTAGTAAAATAGTAGAGAAACAATAAGTACTTTTAATAATCCATAAATTTGGATTAATCCTCACAAACAGAGGTAAATGTGATTTTAAAATCTTCCCCTCCCCTAAATAGGGGAGGAGGGATAACACATAGCCAAACAATTTAAGATTACAGTTTGACGAATGTGTTCTTGATACAGTCCCATCACAGCCACAGGTTTGCTCTCTGACAATTGTTTCATGCATTCAACAAACTGAAATGGTATCTCAATAAAACTCTCAACATTTTGCTAGCTTAAGACAAACTCTTGAGGTTGACAAAGATGTAGTAAGCTTGTATTAAGCTTTTTGGGGAAAAAAGAGAAAAATAGCATCTTTGGTGTTGATCTGAATATTCTGTATTTGAGCCAATTCCAGTTTTGTCACGTACCTTTGAGAGATCAGGCTATTCTGCACATACTAATGGTGGTGGTTTCCATGGACACTAAAGATGTATTGTAGTATTTGTGGTAACGTGAATTAAAACCCACTGATTTGTAGCCTGCTTATTAAACCTATACAAGAATCATATTGCTGTTTTCATTTTATTAGACAGACATACACTGCCTGCCTTTATTTCTGAGAAAAGTAGGCAGAGGCTAAAGTAAGAAAATAATGAGGGCAACAAAATACCAGTGGGAGAATAGACATGATAAGATTGCTCAGCAATTTGCCCTTTCGTTGTCTTCTCTCCTGGGTTTAGTAAGCATCCAAATGAGGTTTGTAAGGAACTATGTGCAGCAAGAGTCAAGACATTTTCCTTCTGCTGTGTTTTCCACTTTAAATGTGCATTAATTCAGACTGGTTATTACTTTTTTTAAAATGACAGAATAATTTAGTGGTCAGTCTGTGCTTGGCCAATGTGCACAGGCTGGTAGCATTTTTTCACCTCTTCCTTAGGTTTCTATCATGCTTTATGGAAATTGCTGCTTAGTTGCAAAAGGATGTGCCTCAATGGAAGCTCAACAGGAGCTCTAGACCAGGTGGAATACCACCCTCTCTATGCTTGAGAAACTCTCTGTGTGAAAAAGTCATTAATCAGCATGGTGATGGGAGTTAAGGGGGTGCTTAATGTCTGACACCTGCTCAGATGAGTCTTACATTTAGAGTGTTTATATCCGGAGACCTTTTGAGGAGGTTAACAGAAGTAGCAAAAAGCAATTATGTTAATTTGGACTTCAGCTGGGTAAAAAGTTTACTTGTCAAGTAGAAAGGCAAGCACTTCTTTGTGATAAACAGTTTGTGAAACGGGGAGTCTGATAGACTGGCCATGCTCAATGAAAACTCTTTTCTGGGTCATTTGGGTCATTTAGAACACGTTCATTTAGGGAAAATGGTGCATAGGGCCACATAGTTACAATTACTCAGTTTTAATGCTGTATCCACCAATGTAACTGGTCCATAAATTACAATATAACAGGCCACACGGCAAGAGACTATGTAGATGCCTTTAAAACACAAGCTGCAAGATGAAGCTGCTGAACTGACCTCTTAGCAAAATGAATTCTGTAAAACGAGCTCCTCAACTGATACTGGGGGCTCTTCCACACAGCCATATAACCCAGAATATCAAGACAGAAAATCCCACAATACCTGCTTTGAACTGGGTTATCTGTGTCCACACTGTCATATATTCTAGTCCAAAGCAGAAAATGTGGAATTTTATTCAGCTGTGTGGAAGGGACTTGAGTATCACTGTCTCACTGAAATACATTTCTCTTCCACTTCAGGTCGTGTGTGTGTGTGTGTGTGTGTGTGTGTTTGAAATTGCTATAGCCTATTACCAGTGAGGAGCAGTGATGGCACAGAATCTCTGCTAACTGAATTTTATTTTCTCAAAGTTACTCATATTTTACTGCTGCAAAGTATGTCTGAATGGTTTGTGAATAAATAGAGATGGCACAAGAGAACCATGATTACGAACCTCAGGATCTTAGTCTCCCTGAGTTCAAATCTAGCAGATTTGAACTGGATCCATGGTCCTTATAGTAAGTTTTTGCTTTGTGTCATTTTCCTGACACTGCTATGAAATACCAAGAGAGGAATTAAAATAGGAATAATATATGGATATCTGCTCATGGTGGAATTATTTATTTATTTTTATTTATTTCGATTTTGGATTGCTACTCCCGGAGGCTCAGGGCGGTTTACATATGAGATAGAATGAATAGAAACATAAAATAAGAACAAAAGCTTTAAAAGCAATTTAAAAGATCATAACATTAATCAAAAGACTGCTTGAATAGGTGAGTCTTGCATGCTCTGCGGAAGGTGTACAGATTATGCAGAGCACAAATCTCCAACGGCAAGGCATTCCATAACACCGGGGCCATGATTGAGAAAGCCCTCCGCCGAGTTGTAGTTATGTGGAATGATCTTAAGCTGGGGATGTTCAAGAGGTTCTGGTCCTCTGATCGTAGTGATCTTGGGGGGTTGTATGGGACTAGGCGATCCCTTAGATACACTGGCCCCAGACCATGCATGGCCTTGACAGTGAGGACTAAAACCTTGAAAGTGATCCAGAATTCAGTTGGTAACCAGTGCAGATCTCGGAGTATAGGTGTTATACAACAGCTATATATCTTCTTTGGATGTAGACAAAGAAGGGCAATTCAGAAAGCTATTGGGGCACCACCAAGGTGAGACAGACAATGTCTTTAGCTGGGCATTGCCCTAGATGCCTCCTTTTCCATGTCTCAGAAGGACATCCCACAGCTTATGTAAATTGTTGTTACCCAGATAGCTGAAGGCTGATGTTTCTTTGTCCAGCATTTTGGAAGCATGTCCAAATGTAGCCACTGACTATCTTTTTACATCTGTGAAATCTTTCAAGGGGTTCTAAAAAGATGTTGTAATATTGGAGGGAAATGGTTCCTTCATTCAATTCTGTCTATAGCTGCAACCCACGCATCTTCCCCAGGTAGACTTGGTGCTTACGCCCTAATGCTTGCAAGTTCTGAAAACAATTAAACTATATTCTCTCTTAAGAAACACCCCCTTATTCTTGCATTTTATGTATATAATAATACTTGCCTTTAAAAATAAAATGTGGAACTGTAAATTTCTTTACAGGGAGCCCCTGAACAGCTTCTAGTGATGACTCACTTCTCCATGAGGTATTAAATGAAAGAACGGAGTCAAGCAGATTCTGAAACAGAATCCTCTAGAGAAGCGCTTAGGTCAACAAAACACACTGGAGATAAAAGTTGCTAACACAGGAAGAAGTAAATTGAAAGTTTTCTGGCAATTAAGTCAATAAGTCTGAATAGAACAATTGCAATTCACTCATACTGAAAGAAATATAATATAAATATAATACTGTAAATGTTCCCCTACCCCTTCCATGGGATACATTATTTACAGTTTGTGGGTGTATAGTCACAACACCCTGGTAACTGATTATTTGTTGTTTTTTTTTTAAAAAAAATCATTTAGTGGGTGTTTCTATATGTGGTCAGAATGACACCTTGAATTCGTGTGTGTGTGTGTGTGTGTGTGTGTGTGTGTGTGTGTGTGTGTGTAGGATAATATAATAAAACTAAAAAATTCTTCCTGAAATATTCATAGTTGCTAAACAGTTACTAGCCTAAGTTAGGAAGCAAAGCAACATTATAGAATTAGAAGTCCACATTATCCTGGACTTTATCACTTTAAACGTTATGTTTTTGAATAACAAAAATCCAACAAATCAAAAATAAAAGTGATCTAGTCTGTCTTCAAGGCATAATAGCTCTGAATGAGCACTAAGTTTGTTTTATTAATAAAGTATTTACCATATTAAAATCTCACTACTTACAATTTAAAGAGATAAGAACTAGGAACATAGCTATCCTATGTATTTGTTGCAAATTAATAAGGAAGAAAACCTATAATTTTTCCATTTCCATTTCAGTCATGAGTAGTCTTTCTTACCTTATTTCACCTTACAGAAAATTACATGTCTTCATATGAGGTTGAAATGTGTTGTTTTCTCCTTTTAAGATGTTATAACAATCATAATTTATACCAATAGTTGTTCGGGAGTTTTAAATTTTAGTTTCAGAGTGAGATAGCAATAGTATGCCTCTTTGGTATTCTTTATTTTAAAAAATGCTGAATAGTCTAAACTCTTCAGTACATACTGTATTATTGCAAAGCTTATTTCTTAAAACAATGGTTTTATGCTTTCATTAAAATAGCTGTTTCTTCATTTTCAATGTTAGTGCATTTTTTCATATAAGCAAATCTTCTCGTTTCCTAAATAATTTGATTTTGTTGTGAGGGACAGCTGTGGTAGATTTGTTTGTCCTATATAGAATAGAGATTATATATGTGCAATTTTATTTAAGTCATCTTCTGTGCTTTATAAGCCAAGTTATGGTGAACTTTCACATAAATACATGGTAAAATATGATAAATGTAAACATTCTGTAAGATAGGTGATATACATTCACCCCATGTTGTTGGTCAAGAACTGCCACCTGCCCTAAACAGTATGGTGAATGGTACAGGATGATGGGAGTTGTAGTCGATAACATCTGGAGAGCCACACTTCCCCATGCTTTCTCTTAATCAATATTATAAATCAAACTACATGTTATTCTAATGCTAAAGATTTCTATGAACCCCATTCAATGGCATTCACGTTATGTCCATTAAGCCCATAAAGGAGAAATGCACAATCCCCATAACCTTTCAATCGAAACAAAAATATTAAAACCATCCAATTAAAACATAACATTAAAACATCAATTAAAATCACATAATCCGGGTCATATCCAGGATCGTCATTAAAATTAATTTATAATCTCTTAATGCCTTGCTCCCATTATCGACCAAATGCCTGATTCCAGAGCCAGGTTTTTAGTTTTTTTCCCGGAAGGCCAGGAGGGAGGGGGTCAATCTAATTTCACTGGGGAGGGAGTTCCATAGATGAAGGGCTACCGCTGAGAAGACCCTGCCTCTCATCCCCACCTGCCACACTTGCAAGTGGGGCAGAACTGAGAGCAGGGCCTCCCCTGATGATCTTAGCCTTCAAGGTGGATCATAGAGGCAGATACAATAGGAAAACCAAAAGGATACCATGCATATAAGCAGGAGGGTTGTATCCATATACTGAAGAAAGTGAGACACCCAGCATTGTAGCAGGAATCTTTAAGAAGAAGAAGAAGAAGAAGAAAATCAGATATATGAGAAGGGTTTAAAACAGTGCTATGAGATCTGAGCATGCTTTTTCAACAATTCTTGATTCAGTGGGAAATAGGGTTGCCACTTTTTGATATAAGAAATAAGGGACATTTACCTAAAAATACGGGATGTTTCACAAAAATAAGGGACACTTCATAAAAACTTGAAAATTAAACGTTAGGTATAAATAGTTCTTTTCATACGCCACTCACAGCAGCAAGGAAATAAGAGACTTTGTTAGACTGCCATTAGACTGCCTCAAATTTTAAAAAGAATTGGGATAGTAATCCAGGACCTTCACTATTTAATTCTAAAAACAGTGATGTCCACCACTACCTCTTTCAAGAAGTGTGTGTCATGCCCTAACAAATACCCAGATAATGACGCACACAGTAACTGCCTTTTAAAACAATCCTACCTGTTCAAGACAATTTAAAAGGACAGGCCAAGGCTAGTGCAATTTGTAGAGGGCCCAGGAAATTAGGTAGAGTCTATGGCTATTCATAGTGAAGAGAGGGGCCAGGAAGGCAGTTCTATCTTGCCTCCTGCACTGTGCTTATAATATAATATATAATGAATATACATATAATATTGATAATATTATAATGTAATACAATATACTACTACTAAGAATAATAATATAATATTATAATTATATATTTTATATTACATGTAATATTACTAATAATATTACAGTATAATGTTATAGTACAATGTAATATATAATATTAATATTGTGCTGTGGCAATAATATAATATAATATATTGTATTTACATTTTACTTGTAAGCCACTCTTAGTCTCCTTCGAGG
The DNA here is from genome assembly GCA_030556195.1 of Anolis apletophallus. Taxonomy (NCBI): domain Eukaryota; kingdom Metazoa; phylum Chordata; class Lepidosauria; order Squamata; family Anolidae; genus Anolis; species Anolis apletophallus. Next base: position 38,639,387 of record JARBWK010000004.1, on the reverse strand, counting down.
TGAGAAGGGCGGCATATAAATGCCATAAATAAATAAATAAATAAATATTCATTCAGTTCAACTCCCACCATTCCTAACGGCCTCAGGTGCCTTCCTTTCCCCCCTCGGCCGCTTAAGCTTTAGGAAAAGGGATGAGAGGAAAAAGAAAAGGACCTGGGGCTGTTAGGAATGGTGGGAGTTCAAGTCCATAACACCTGGAAGGGCCCAAGTTGGCCCATGCATGGCCTAGAGTGTGAGGCCATGGCCCCAAGGCTCACCGGTTGTAGAGGTGCAGTGGGGGATGCAGCTTGGGGAGGAGGGCGAAGCGGAGCTTGGCATGGGTAGCCAGCGAGGCCCAGAGCAGTGCCCGGATCTGGGCTCCAAGGGGTGTGAGCGGGAAGGGTGGCACGCAGGTGGCCAAGTGCTCCCAGAGGGCTCCTGGGATGATGCCAACCAGTCCCTCCAGTGCCACCTCCTCCAGTGCAGGTGTGTCCAGAAGGAGGGACGCCGGCAGGGACTCCGCTTCGCCAATAAGTAGTGTGCTGCGTGCTCTCTCTCTCTCTGTGTTCTCCTCGCATTGCCACAGCAACGGCCAAACAGGAGGGCATGAAGAATAAGGAGGAGGCCTCTTGAGCCTCCACCTCAAACTCAAAAAGAGCCTTTCCTCCTGCTGCCACCTGTCCTGTCAATAAAGGACAGAAGCTTTAAAAATGGGACACAGAATTCTGGGACGAAATACGGGACGTCCCGTACAATACGGGACAGTTGGCAACCCTATTGGGAAAGAGAAAACAATATAGGGAGTTAAATGAATTTGAGCCTTTTGAAGAGATGACTGACTTCCGGGCATCCTAAACATAATTATTTGGAGGGAAAGTAGTTTATTGAATATGATGTGTACAACATCATATTATTTATGTTTGATTCTTCTATTACAATACTAACAATTGTCCACATGTGTTTCATAGTTCATGAGACCCATACCTATGTATCTGAAAAATCAACTCTTGGTTTGATGAAGCACCTAATTTAGTAAGGAAGGAAAATTTAATTCAGGTGGTTCATCTTTTTTTTCTCCTTAAACCCTCTTGGATGATCAAAGTTGGCCATGCCTACCATCTGTGAGAAGATATTAATTCACTGTTGTTTGACATGCAGCCTGTTGCTTTATAGTAGTTTCTGGACAAAAGCCATTACATTTGTTATTGAAACATCTGCTATAACTAGGAACTCCTTTACAATGTATATAGGAAAATAAATTGGTAATAAACAGCCTCTACATCAGAGAAGAAACAGAATAAATAGTATTGAAGGATATCAAGATGCCTGACAAAAACCGAAACACTGTGTGTGAGATGAAGTGATTTTTACCAGAACCACACAAGAAGATAAATGGAGCAGCCAAGAAGAGTTCCTAAGCTGGCTATTATACAAACACTGGCTTTACATCAGATAGACATTCCAGATGTTAATTGGATACCAGCAAAATTCCGCTGAGTTATCCTATAAAATGTTTAGTTGGGTAGACAGAGTGCCAGTTGAGTCATTTTAGCATAAGAAGGAGGGGGGGGGGGCTGCATTAGAATCACATTTAAACTTTTTTTCCCCTCCTTAAAACTGATCAATCTGTTCATGCGTAAATGGTAATTTTAAATTCCCCTCTAGTAATGTGAATTTGCAGGTGTTATTTTGTGTTCAAATCTCTGTTGCCTGCCAAAATGGGATCGGAAAAGCACAAATCATGTCTAATATCACCTAACAGGCTCATATCTGAACTCATTTTACATACCTTTGAAGTGTATGTGCTGAGCTTTGATGTCAACATAACAGCTGCTACTTCACCCACATTCCAATTTTTTCCCCTAATTAAGTTTTGTATTGATTTTCAGGATAAATTTATAGCACTTCAGAGAAAAAGAAGGAGAGCAATTTTAATATCTTGAAGGAATATGATTTACTCATATGGTACTAAGGAAGAGAACTTTTCCTCATGCTTTTTCTTCTTTCAGAACTAAATGCAGGATGGTATGTATCTAAATAGGATTGGAGGTAAATAATAAGTAATAATTACATCGGAAACACTCAATTTGGGAAGATTTCTATTTAGTATGACATTTTATAAACTACAGTTAGGTGCACTTTTAAATATATAATACATATTTCATGTGCAGTATTTGAATTGAATTGATGATTTAATGCTTATTTAACTTTTGCACCATACATTGATTAGCTGTTTTAACTTATGTTGTGAGTCGCTCTGAGTCCCACAAAGGTAGAAAACATATCAGATCAATCAATAATCAAATATCCTCTCAACTTTATCTTCTGCAGACTCAACATACCCAACTCTTTAAGATGCTCCTCATAGGCACTCCACTGGTCACTTCTTTCCAGGTAAAATAAGGGCATAGCAGTAATCAACTCCCACCTTTATATAAAACAACTAATATGTTTTTCTTGATGTTAATAATTCCTAATATATTGTTTGTGGAATAAGAGAGAAGGTGATCATTTTGAGCCATTTCTTACTTTTAGTGCTTCAAAATTTTAGTTAATATTTATGTATTCATTTTTATTTTTCATCATTCCACAATCATAACCCTACATAGAAATCAGAAATACTGTACCGAGAATGTTTCTGATTTTGGCATTAAATTACATGTCGTTACACATAAGTATCTTATCTATTCCTTCATTGTTTCTTTAACAATTATCAGCCTTTTTCAGATTTTATTATTTCATTTTTATTAATAACTGAGCCAATTTAAACTATTCTGATATCTTCATTACTAGCTTTAAATTTATTTGAATGATCTGCAACAATCTTTTTTGCAATTCTCAACTGATAAGCCAGTTTTCCCACAACTAGTGCATTTTAAACCCTCTTATATATTCACCTCTTTTAATGCAAGTTGTTTCCCATTTTTAAATAATACCCAGCCTACTTGCAATTAATACAAAATCAGCAGATCTTTGTGCAATGTCTTATGAAAATGCTAATCTGACAGAAATCAACTACTACTTGTGAGAAAATTTCAAAGCATTTTTGAAATGATGACAGAGATGGAATGCATAACAATTGACAAATTGCTATGCCATGTGTGTTTTCGCCTGTCCTGTCTTTCCAATCCTAGCAGCGATGGCCTATCTCCCTCCCTCCTTCTCTGTATATCAATCTGTAGAAAGCTACACAGTCTTCCACTTTCTGAATTTACAATATTTAGTGAAGTGATAAGGTAGAAAGCAGTAGAAAATGAATATGTGAGGGAAAATTGGAGACGTGAGTTATTCATAATACGGTATTTACACCAGATCACTATGTTGCATTTCTCAGCATATCTACAAGGCATCAAACTGGGAAAGACAAACGCAAATGAAAAAAACCTAATGTCTGGGTTATCTTTTTAGTAACTTTGAACTGAATAGGAAAAGTCAGGAAGTGATAAGGAAGTCTAAAAGATCAATCCATCTTGAATAAACTGTTTGCTTAGGCATATAAATGCTGTAGCAGGGGTTCTTAACCCTTTCTCCTTATTGGTAAGTTTGTACGTATTTATAGTCACTTTTTCCTCAGTTGCAGTATTTATTTTTGCAATAAATCTATATGAAGTAGCCTAATAGCTTGTTCAGGGTGCAAGCCTGAGCTACCAAGCTAGCATCCACCAAGCCAACATCCACTGTGTCATTAAATAAACTGCCGTGTTCACTCTATAGTCAGATTAAATTCATGAACCTTAAAGTGTTCAAAACCTCCTGCTGAATCTGGGCAATGCAATGTTTTTCACATGATGAATTAAACTAAGTGCAGCCTTCTGCAATCCAACATCATTTATTGCAATGTTAATTCCAGCCTATTTTCATTTTAATTTTTTTCTGCAAAAGTGTCCTGATGGCTTCCACTGCATTTTACTAGAACATAGCAGTCATTACAAAAGTGCAGCTATCAAAATCAGTGCCAATGTCTGCCACAAGCAGCAGCAAGAGAAATAGCAAAGGAGAAACAAAACATAAGAAATTATAGAATGAGAAAGAAAATGAATACAATGTTAAGTAATTAATAACAGAGAGAATTATGTATTTAACAAAATGAATTGCAATTACAAAGCAGACAAGCAAACAGTGTTCTAGTATAACCCTGTGTTTCAGGTTTTATGGCTAGTGTTTCAGGGAGAAATATCATTCAGCAAAAACTTAGATAAACCAGTGGAAATTACACCGAAAAAGCATTTTGTTTTGCTCACATTTTATATGAGCATATAATAAAAATATAATACTGCTCAATGGTGCCTTGATTTTGCATAGACTTGTAGCACTTATTCAGTATAAATAGTGCAAAATAATGTTAATGATAAGTGCTAATTATTGTTGATTATGGTAACATACTGATGCTCTATATTCAACTTGTGTATTTCAATGCTTCCTTAGTGGCCCTGTTACTGTCATCTTTCCATTCAAAGGTAACAAATCTAATTCAGGACCCTTCTACATAAGCCCCAAAATTTGAGAGAAAGGGGAGGGGGGATGGCTAGATGACACTTGCCAAAATGTGCACTGGATCACATTATTGCTGAAAAATATGGGTTAAAATTTGTGTTTAAAATCTAAGATTGGTCAAAAATGTGCATATTTGCATCACTGTATATCCCTGCACTCACAAATACATAGGAGTTTATTGTGATGTGCTGGTGTGGACTGCTCTAGCGCAAGTGCACATTTTAAAACAGCTGATGAGGACTGTAAACAGATGGAGCCATGGACACACATGCACATTTTTTGGCCAATCTCAGATTTGGCATATTATTTATTTATTTATTTACTGTATTTATATACCACCTTTCTCACTCCTAAAAATCCCTGCAGAAAATCAGGAAAGTTAGGTGTGTACCAATGATCATGTGGATTGACCAACACAGTGAAGACAATCTGGGTTCATCATACCTCCATTTTTTAGTTTTGATTTCTGTGCTATCAATGTTCTCTAAAATAATAGCAGCTGAAGAGTGAGATAGATTGGAAAAAAAAACAGGATTAGGTATGCATTACAGAAAAAAAAGAAAGTAATTCACTTCAACATTTTTCAATGCAGGTTTACAATTGAGATGAGTGCCTAACTGTGAAAATTGTTCAGCCATTACTTGTTAGGACAAAATAGCGAGTTGCAAATTCTTCGGCTGGAATCCTGATCTGTACTTTATTTATTTGTTTATTATGTTTCTTTATATCCCACTTTATCTCTCCATATGGAAACTCAAAGCAGCTCACAACTAAAAACATTTCAAAACAACTTAAAACATACAAATATACAAATATTAAAAGAGTATTAAACAACATTAAAACAATCCAGGTTAAAGCCATGAAAGCATACAAAATCTAAACACAAAATCACAGCAGCCCTTGATGGCATTAAACAACTTTATCTTTAAAAGCCTACCTGAATAAAATTGTTTTAGCCTGCCAGCAGAAAGACAGCAGGGAAGGGCCATTCTGGCTTCCCTGGGCAGGGAATTCCAGTTGAGGACCAGCCACCAAAAAGGCCCGCACTCTCATCCCACCAATTGAGCTTGAGGTGGAGGTGAGCAGGGACAGTCTCACCATGTAAGCAAACTATGTGGTTGCGTCGGGCGCCCACGCCGCCCGCGCCACCCGCACCGCTCACGCTGCCGTAGCAAATCTCCCTGAACTTCAGCTCCGGATCTTCTGGGCATGCGCAAAAATCTCCACACATGCCCAGAAGCTTCTGCAGGCAGCAGTAGGGATGGGCGCCACCATAGCAAACCTCCCTGCTGCTGCCTGCAGGAGCTTCTGGGCATGCGCAGAGGTTTTCCCGCATGCACAGTGGCTCCAGAGCTCAACTGTGCATGCGCGAAACCTCCGCGCATGCCCAGAAACGATGTCGGTGTGCACAAGGCCTAAAAGCAGGCAGCCGCGGCTGCCTGCTCTTGGGCCTTGTGCGCTCCGATGCGCTTCTACTTCTCCTACCCGCTCTTCGCCGCCTTCGTGCTGCTCCGCTTCCTGGCCTCCCAGCTGGGGCTGTTTTTCGCTTGGCTCTGCCAGCTGGGGCTGTTCTTTGCCTGGCTCATGGCCGCCGCCAAGGGACGAGGCCGGTAAGTCAGGGAAGTGAGAGGGGCGGCAGAGAAGAGGGAGCTGCCGCCGCTTGCCGAGGGAGCCGAGTGGAAGGAGCTGGCGGAGGGGGCCCCGCCAAAATAATGGGTTTGGGGGGGGGGGGGCAAAATAGTGTTTGCTTACCACTTAAAATTTTCTTAGACCGCCCCTGGAGGTGAGACTGAGAGAAGGGCCTATCCTGAAGATCTCAGGACCTGGGCAGGTTCATACAAGCGGATGCAGTCAGACAAAATGGTTGGACCTGAACAGTCTGAGGCTTTAAAGGCCATAAGCAGCACTTTGGATTGTGCCCAGTAACAGACTGGCAGCCAGTGGGCCTGCTGCAACAGAAGGGGTTGTCTGCTCCCTTTAGCCAGCTCCAGTTTGCAACCTGACTGCAATTGGAACAAATTTCAGGACATACTGGCATTCAAACACACATATGCAATGAGGAAAAAGAGTGCCCCTGGTTCACTCATGTGAAACATAAGACCAAAGATATTTTTATAATCCTACTACACATGTGTGCAGTTCTTGTTGCATTCATCTTAAGGATGAAGTATCCATTTTCTTCAGTGTGTAAGTTACTACCAATTTTGATGTTAAACTACATTTCACTTTTCTGTTTGCTGCTAATTTGCTTCTACTTGTTTAAAATTTGAGTATCTGGTAAACATTTTCCAGTTGTTTTCAAGTCTCCATTGCATCGAAATCTGTTCTGTAGACTGAAATTAAATTGAAAGAAAACATGTCTGATTGTACCAATCTCAGTTTGGCCCAGTGTCTAAAATGCAGTGCTATTATGAGATTAAATAGATGAGAAAATATTTAATGCAAATAGATTGAATGACTTTTTAATGATCACCTATTAAATATTTAAAGATAATCTTGTAGCATTTTAAATGTTATTATTCTCTGTGTGATCTTCAAAACATAATAGAAATGCTCAGGTAAGAGGGTTATTACACATAATAACTAGGAAGTGTTTCTCTTTATAATGCTTCCAATAATTTTATTATTGTTAGGCACTTAATAAGTATAATAGTAAGCTTCAGAAATGAATGTTTCCTTGGTTCTCCAACTTGGAAAGTAATTTGCTTTTCCTGTTTAATCTAGTGTGTTTCACAGCAGCAATTACTACTGCTGAATTATGCAATGGAAAATGGATCTATCTCTGTCATACAGTTGTGTGGTTTTTCTCTGTATAAAAATAATTTGCTCTTTCGTGATCTTATATAAATTATTTCAGGTGTACTAGGCTTTCTACTTTTAATTTAAGAACAATACAGGGATAGCCTAACAAAGTTCAAGCCTCAGTCCCTTGAGAATATTAATATATTTTTGACAAAAATCTCCAGATGAAAATCTACCTAAAACAACCACAACAACAATAACCACAACAACAACCAGATGTTCTTAATCTTATTACCTGCATACCTAGTACACCTACAGTGCAATAAGATTCTTTGGACCATAATAAAATATTGCTGTTGTAGTAGTCATGCATATGGTATTTGTTTCTTTTGTTTTATTCATTATGCACAATATGGTAACCCTTCCCCCACAGTATGAAAATAGACTAAAAAATGAAAGAAAGCATGAAGGGTTAGCACCTATTTTCCTTATTTTGTGGCCATGTGGTGTTCCTTACACAGCTTGCTGAGCATTGCTGCATGTTAGTATTTACCTCTGAGCTCTGCCTGTTGGACCAATAGGAGGGTAAGAATGCTGTCCAGCTTGCCTGCTGCCTGCCTTGCCACTCTGCAGACAGAGGGGAAAGCACCACAGAAATAGTGGTATATTAAGCCCTGTCTTTAAACTTGCAGGTGTGACTGGTGGGGACAAGAGACAGGGCCGTCTCAGTGGTGGCTCCTCAGTTGTGGAACTCCCTCCCAAATGATATCGCATCTGCCCCCTCTCTCCTGGCATTCTGGAAAAAAACTCAAGACTTGGCTCTGGGGTCAAGCGTTTGAGCAACAGATACAGTGATTGAATGCAATTGACCGTTGCAACTGGCAAATAGACTGATCATGGATCATGTTTATGAACTGGCAATATTTTAGAATTTTAAATCTCTGATTGTTTAAATTGCTTTAATTATTGTTTTAATTATGTTTGTTAATTCAATGTCTGGCATCTAATGGTTGCCTATTGTAAGCCGCCCTGAGTCCCCCCTCCCGGAGATGAGAAGGATGGGGTATAAATTCTTGGAATAAATAATAATAATAAATAATAATAAATAATAAACTCACTTCCTGAGATGGGGGGGGGGGTGGGAAACATCTCAAAATTAGTGGTATCTTAAACCCTGTCTTTAAACTTGGTTCTCTTCTGCAGATGGAGGTGAAAACATCTTAGAATTAGTGGTACCTTAAGTAAGTCTGATGATTTTAATCCAGGTCACAATGAAGGATATAATATAAGGACAATCCATTCCATTGCCAAAAATGATGGGAAGGAGAAGTGAATTCCCCCATTGACACCAGTCAAAGAAAAAGTGAAATAGTGGGGCTGGGCACTGGACAGTGTGTGGAGCATCTTTGACATTTGGAAGGAAGAAATGATGCCTCCCTCCTGCTCCACCTCCTGGAGAAGTTAGAGGGCGGGGGCAGCAGGGAGAAGGAGGGAATGTTTTAAAAGATACTTTATTTCTAGAAAGAAAAAAAAACACAAAAAAATCTGGGGATGTCCCAAACATTATAAAATTTCGTGGGCTGAGTGGTAGCCCTAAAACTAAAAGACAGGGAACCTGGGAAGCCTGCCTATGTTGCTATTTCTCAAAAAAAATTGTTCTTTCAGATTTGGAATGCAAAAGCTCATTCGATATAGGGGCCATTTTCAGGAGAGGTGCTAAAAAATGAATGAAACAAACAGAAATGGATAGCAATTCTATACAAATGCATTAGTCTACTTACCACATCATGGGTTACAAAAGAGTATGAAACATTATTTTACAAGTCTTATTCTAGCACATTTGAGACATTTTATTTTAAAATGGACATGTTTTACCAGTTTACCAGTACAATCTTGCTGAGCGGCTAAATGACTTATTTGCCTCCGTTTTCACACAGGAGGACAGACAACATATGCCTGCAGCTGAGTCAGTTTTTTCAGGGAGGGAATTAAAAGAATTTAAACAGATAGAGATAAACAAGGAGGATGTTCTCATATGCCTTACTAAACTAAATGTCAACAAATCACCAGGTCCAGACGGCATCCACCCCAGAGTTCTTAAGGAACTCAAGTGTGAAATTGCTGAACTTCTAGCTAAGATATATAACCTTTCTCTAAGATCAGGCACTGTACCCGAGGACTGGAGGGAGGCAAATGTAACACCGATCTTCAAGAAAGGATCCAGAGGTGATCCAGGAAATTATAGACCAGCCAGTTTAACCTCAGTTCCAGGCAAAGTGATGGAAACCATTATTAAAGAAAATATTACTAGGCACATAGAAGAACAGGCATTGCTGAAAGAAAATCAACATGGTTTCTACAAAGGCAAATCATGTCTTACTAACTTGTTAGAATTCTTTGAGGGTGTAAATAAACACATAGATAAAGGGGACCCAGTCGATATTGTTTACCTTGACTTTCAAAAGGCTTTTGACAAAGTCCCTCACCAAAGGCTCCTAAATAAGCTCTTCAGCCATGGAATCAGAGGACAGGTCTTGTCCTGGATTGGAACCTGGCTAAACTGTAGGAAACAAAGGATGGTGATAAACGGACATTTCTCTGGGTGGAAAGAGGTGAGAAGTGGCGTACCCCAAGGTTCAGTTTTGGGTCCGTTACTTTTTAATTTATTCATTAATGATCTGGATATAGGAGTGAATTCTGAGGTAGCAAAGTTTGCAGATGAGACTAAATTATTCAGTGTAGTTAAAAATGAAACTGATTGTAAAGAGCTCCAGAAAGATCTCTCGAAATTGAGTGAATGGGCAACAAAGTGGCAAATGCATTTTAACCTAAACAAGTGTAAAGTCATGCACATCGGGGCAAAGAACCCCAACTACACCTACAAGTTGATGGGGTCAAAGCTTTCTGAGACAAACCAGGAAAGAGATCTTGGGGTCTTGGTGGACAGCTCAATTAAGATGTCAACCCAGTGCGCAGCAGCAGTGAAAAAAGCAAATTCTATGCTAGGCATGATCAGAAAGGGAATCGAAAATAGGTCAGCAAATGTTGTATTATCTCTACAAATCGATGGTAAGGCCACATTTGGAGTACTGTGTACAATTCTGGTCTCCGCACCTTAAGAAGGATATAACGGAACTGGAAGAGGTTACAGAAAGGGGCAACAAGAATGATCCAAGGGATGGAGCGGCTCCCTTAAGAAAACCAGGTTGCAACGCCTTGGTCTTTTCAGCCTTGAAAGACGGCGTTTAAGAGGTGACTTGATCGAAGTGTATAAAATCATGCATGGGATAGAAAAGGTGAATAAAGAAAAAATATTTTCTTTGTCACAAAATACTAGGACTAGAGGGCACTCCCTGAAGCTCCAAGGTAGGAAAATTAGGACTAAGAAAGGGAAATATTTCTTCACCCAGAGGGTCATTGGGTTATGGAACTCACTTTCAGAAGAGGTTGTGACAGCTGTCAGCCTGAACAACTTCAAGGCAGGATTAGACAGATTCATGGATACCAAGGGTATCGGTAGTTACTGAAAAGGACATTCAAGTGCCACCTCGGAGTTGGTTGAGGTAGGCAGGATTGCCCTGGGTACTGGTTGTGGGGGGTCGGGAGCAGGTCAGGGTTTTGCCCTCCCTTCTGCTTGAGATCCCCGTGTACAACTGGTGGGCCACTGTGTGATACAGAATGCTGGACTAGATGGGCTGAGGTCCGATTCAGCATGGCTCTTCTTATGTTCTTATGTTCTTAATCTTCTACCTGTCTAGACAGAAATAACTTCCACTAAGTTTAAAGGGACATATTTCCATGTAAGCAGATAAAGGATGGAATAAAAGAGTACAGTCTTATTCAGATTTTGCCTGGCATAAGCCATATTAAATACTGAAGACATCTTAAGCTCTATCATCAATACCTATTAGAGGTGCGTGAAATGCCAAAAATCTGCTCTACTTGTATTTATGAAATTTGGGCATGCTCTGTTTTGTTTCTAAAGTGTTTTGAAATTTTTTAAAGGATCTGTATCAATTCTAATAGTTTAGTTAAATTTTGGTTTTGTTATTCGCCCATTTATGCCAATGGGAAAACTTCTGGGGCTCCTTTCTCCCTCATTCTAGGACTATTGATATGAAACTGGCAAGAATTGTGAAACACATTGACCACTGTAAGACCCTCAAGTTTCAAAACATTTTGCTCATCCACTGATTCTTAGGAAATTTTTGAAGTTTTTACAATCAACATTTTTTTAAAAACAAAACTACAGGAGCTATCTTCTTGAATTTCTCTACAATGGCACAACATAAAGCACTGGACTTTTTAGAATTGAATTGTACTTTTAAAACCCATAGAAAGAAAAGCAGGATACTTGGTAGTATTACAAATCACCGCACAATATGGAGAAGGAATGGAACAGGTTGGCTTGATTGCTCAATGGTACTAAGACTAGAATTCTTCTTCTCACTTAACCCAAAATGTATATTTGTTTGTTTTTTGTATTAATTTTGACCCTTCAGCAATAGCAGCAGCACCCCCCTGACAACTTTAAAAGAAATGCCAGTAGCATCTCCACCCTTCCCCTCTCCCTTAGCCCTAATAGGCTTAGGGGAGTGTGTAACATACCTATTTAGATGGGCCACCAAGGAGAGCTTGCTTGTGCTGAAAAAGAAGCTGACTCACTGCAAAAAGTAATGATGTTTTTTAATGAAAGCTATGTAAATGGTTGTTTAAATGTGATTGGGGGGGGGGGGCAGTGCTGTCTTTGTAAAGCAAAAGCAGGTTGTAACTATGGATTTTCCAAAATGCTTATGACTTATGATCCACATCCAAATGTTTTCACAATTCCAAAACTCTTGTTAAGACAATTAGCTTTTAAAAAATGCTCCATTAAATGTTATGGATAAGTCGTTATTTTTAAAAACGTATTGTCTTAACAAGACTTTTTAAAAACCCAAATAATGAAATTGATGAGTCCAATTTATGAGGATAGTGAAGAAGATATATTAATTCTCAGTTAACTGTTAAATAATAATAATAATAATCGACGAAGATTCAAAATCAGAAACAAAGTGTTCAGTGAAGTAGAACTCAAAAAAATTCAGAAAATCTGCAAAGCAAATGACCATCAGGTCACAGTACAGACAGTAGCAGAGACTCCAGCAACACTTGAAACTCTAGAACAGACTGGACCAGAAGAAAATGTGGAGCCTTTGCAAGAATCTAAAGAACCAGCATCTGAAGCACTTGTTGAACTACCAGGAACATTGAGAGCAAGACAACAAGAGCTGAAGGATAAAATCATGGTCCATTCAAAGGGTCAGAAAAATTCTCAAAAGCAAGCTCTATGGAGGCCATAATACCATCAAGGCCATAAACACCTGGGCCATACCTGTCATAAGATACACTGCTGGCATCATAAACTGGATGCAGACAGAACTGGATAATTTGGAAAGAAAAAAAAGAAAACTAATGACCATTCAGAATTCACTGCATCCTCGCAGTGATGTTGACCGGCTCTATCTGCCTAGAAGGTCTGGTGGCAGGGGACTCTTACAAGTCAAACAAGCAGTTGAAGAAGAAAAACACACCCTGGCAGAATATGTCAAGGAAAGCCAAGAACATGCCTTAATTGAAGTCTTAATTCTTAATTGGAAACTTTTCAAAGCACAGCAGACAAAGAGTCAGTACAAGGAAACTGCACTTCAAACCAGAGCTGACAGCTGGCACAACAAAGCATTACATGGGCAGTTCCTTGACAAAATTGAAGGAAAAGTTGACAAGGAGACTACCTGATTATGGGTCATGAATGGAACACAGAAGAAAGAGACAGAAGGCCTGATTCTTGCAACCCAGAAACAAGCCATCAGAACAAATGCAATTAAGGCCAGGATCAAAAATCAGCTGATGACCCAAAGTGCAGACTGTGCAAAGAAGCTGATGAAACCATAGACCATATCCTCAGCTGTTGAAAGAAAATCACACAAATGGACTACAAAGACACAACTCTGTGGCCCAAATGATTCACGGGGAACTTATGTCACAAGTACCATCTGCCAGCAGTAACGATTGGTAGGATCATAAACCCACAAAATTCGTGGAAAATGAACATGCAAAAATACTGTGGGACTTTGAATCCAGACTGACAAAGTTTTGGAACACAATACACCAGACATCATGATTGGGGGAGTTTGGATTATTGATGTCGCCATACAGGGTGACAGTCGCATTGAGGAAAAACAACAGAAAAAATCGAATTGCAAATGCTCTGGCATAAACCAGTACAGGTGGTCCCAGTGGTCATTGGCACACTGGGTGCCATGCTGGCATTTGGAAACAATAAACTTTGACAAAATTATGATCTGTCAACTGCAAAAGGCCACCTTACTTGGATCTGCACTCATCATTTGGAAATACATCACACAGTCTTAGACGCTTGGAAAGTGTTTGACTTGTGATTTTTGATATGAAATCCAGCATATAGATCTTGTTTGCCCACCCAAACCCGAATAACGAGCCGACAACAACAATAACAACACGGACAAGTAACTTTGGGTTCAAATCTTTTGGGCAACATTTATTGTTACCTA
>JARBWK010000004.1:38348415-38625500 GCA_030556195.1 Anolis apletophallus | reverse complement strand
GGGAGGTCACCCAAAGGTCTCCCAGAAACCCCCCACAAAAGCCCCCCCCCCGCCACCCCCTCCCCCGGGGGGAAGGGGGAAAAAAGGGGGGGGGGAGAATAAAAAGAAAAAAAAAAAGGGGGGGAAAGAAAATCCCAACCCCCCCTTTTCCCCCCAAACCCGGCACCAACCTTAACCCCGACCAAGCCCCCGCGGTATCCCTGTCCCCCGGCCCCCGTCCCTCTTCTTTCTTCCAAAATGGCGGCCGCATCTCTCAAATTGGCGGCCGCCACAAAATGGCGGCATACCACAAAATGGCGGCCCACGAAATGGCGGCCGCACATAAAATGGCGGCCGCCAACAAAAATGGCGGCCGCACCCCATCATGGCGGCCGCCTCTGAAATGGCGGCCGCCACTCAAATGGCAGCCGCCCGCCAAATGGCGGCCGCCCTCAAATGGCGGCCGCCACGCAAATGGCGGCCGCCCAGCAAAACCGCCGCCGCCAAAAATAACGGCCGCACCCCAAAATGGCGGCCGTCACCTCAGGGCGGCCGCGCCAGCGCCAGGCCGCCCCGTCGCCGCTCGAACTGGCGGCGGGCGGGACATGGCGGCCGCGCCCGAATGGCGGCCGCCACCCCCCATGGAGCAAAGCGCGCCGGAGGGGCCAGCAAATCGGCGGCTGGGCGGGGCCCCGCGGCCCTATGCCGGGCCAAAGAGCCCCCCCCCCGGGCCCCCCCGGCGCGACCCGCCCCCCAGGTAAGGGGGAAAGAGAGGGGGGGAAAAGGGGGGGAGCAAGGGAAAACGGGGGGGGAAGGTCAGCCAAGGTCTCCCAGCAGCCGCCCACTAAAGCCCAACCCCGCACCCGCCACCCCTCTCGCGCCCGGGAAGGGTAAGGGGGGGGGTGGGGAGAAGTCAAAAGAAATAACGAAGGGGGGAAGAAAACGCACCAACCCCCCCAGTCCCCCCCAAACCCGGCACCGACCTTAATCCGCCGACCAAGCTCACGCGGTATGCCTGCTGTCCCTCGACGCCCCGTCCCTCTTCTTTCTTCTTTCTTTCTTCTCACTTCTCCCCGCTCACCGCTCTACTCTCCTCACTCTTCCGTCTTCCAACTATCCTCTTCTCTTCGCTTCTTCAAACTCCCTCGCTCCTCCGACCCCACCTCTTCTCCCTGCTCCTCGCTCTTATTTTCCACTTCTCTCCTCGACCTTCTTCTACTCTCCTCAATCTTCTTCTTCACTCTTCACTCTCCCTCTTCTCTCTTCTGCTCTTTTAGTACAAGGCAGCGTGCAGAGAGGGGGAAAAACCAACCTCTCTGCTCGCTGAACAAGCTAGCAATGGCTTGTTGGGGCGGGGCCTCGCAGAAAGCCCCGCCCCCACGCCAGAAGGTTCCTTCTGGAACCTTCGCTCTCATCGGAGCCGGGGGGGCAAATCCATCTCATCCCAGCAGGCTGGGATGAAATGTCGTGTTGAGACATACTGTGGTTTTGTGTCAGTAAAATAATGTTTATTTATACTCGTTTTCTCCTCACAAAGAAACCTCAAACAGCTTATGCTAAAAGCAGGGCGGTAGCCAGGATTTTGATTCGGGGGAGGGGCGGCTGAGTTTGGTTCGGGGGGCTGAGACTGGAGTGGAAGAGGGTCTACCTAGCAAACCTTTGTATTGTTATCCCAATAACCCCATTAATGTGGGATATAATGAGCATGGTGATCAGATCATGATATGAATAAGCATAACAGTTTAAATAATGTACCAGTAAGGCCTTTTCACGGACCACCCTGAGAATTTCGGGGGCTGAAGCCCCCTTACCCCCCCCCCCCCGGCTACATGCCTGGCTAAAAGCATTTTAATGCATTTTAAAATCTACAAATATTGAAACAGAATGATATATAAATGTTATTAAAATTACAGTTAAAATCCATAAAAACCGATAAAATGTATTCAAAGCTAAAACCACAGTACCCCCTGACTAGATCTTTAAAATTTCCTCCCTTAAAAAGCCTGCCTGGATAAAAAGGTTTCAGCCAGCTGCAGGAAGGAGAGCATTTGGGGGAGGGGTTACACATTCTGGCTTCCTGGCCAGGGAGTTCCAGAGTTGAGGGGCACCACAGAGGGTCTCTCTTGAAGATCATGGCATCCAGACATACTTATACAAGGAGATGTGGTCAGCCAAATAGCCTGGACCTGAGCGATATATGGCTATAAAGGTCATAATCAGCACTTGGAAATTGTGCCTGAAACAAACTGGCAGCCAGTGGAGCTGCTGCAACAGGAAAGTTGTCCATTCCCTCTAGCCAGCCCCAGTTAACAAGCTAAAATTAAGACCTAAACACAACCAACTGCAATTAGAGCTAGAAATACTTAGAAGGCATCCCCACATAGAGTGTGTTACGGTAATACAGACAGGATGCAACTAAGACATGTACTACCATCACTTGATCTGGCTTCTCAAGGAATGGCCACAGTTGCTGCACCATGGATGCCTGGACATTGAGGTTCAACACTGAGTCCAGAGGGACCCCCAATCTGCAGACCTGTGCCTTTAAGAGGAGTGTAACCTCATCCAGCACATGCCAGATCCCCATTCCCTAATCTGCCTTCCAACTGATCAGCAGCACCCTTGTCATGTCTGAATTCAGTATCAATTTGTTTTCCCTCATCCAATCCATTACTAATGTCAGAAACTGGTTTAAGATCATGACAGTTAACTTGGCTTTAGACCTCTCTTTGTTATTCTGTCCCATGCAACCCGAAACAACTGTTTGTCATGGAGGTTCAGAAGTGGAATTTCTTGATTTGTGGCAATGGATTACAGATTTTAGGGATCTTACAAAGCATATAGCATTATTTTAAAATCAGGGGTCAACATAAACTATTTTTTAACAAAAACCATAGCCACTTCATTTTCCAAACACATATTTAGACCAAGAACTTGCATTTCACATTTTTATTAAAATTTTCAGTTTCTTAAGCCAACAAGAAACTAATTTCATAAAAGAGTATCTTGCTGTGGCCTGCCCTCATAAGCTCGTGAATCTATTTTTTGTCTTCAAACCTTATTACAGAAAGTTACAATTAATGTCTTACAATATCCATAAACAATCATATATCCATAAACTCTACTTGGCATGCTAAAAATCACAAATTTCGCTTTCCCTTTTAGGGAATAGATGATCTCAGCACTTAAACCTGCCATTAGTTAAGAAATAAATCTCATGCATAACTCAGTAGGGGTTTTAATTGAATTTCTTTTTTGAAGAATGTATTCCACAAATGTTTTCTATCTTTTGGTTTGCATTAATATCCCCACCCCAGCCCCTAATTGATACTATTTATAAAGGAGAATCCTGTCTTTATCCAATGTTTACAATACTAATACTCATCATTCTCTAACACTAAGGAATGGATAGACTAGGGATTCTGTAAGTGTACTATCCACCCTGCTGCCTAACAGAGTCGCTGGCTGAGCTCTCAGAACTGGTCTCAGAGGTTTTTGTTGGAGTCACCTAGACTTTCCCTTCTGGGTGACTTCAACGTACCACTGGATGCCAGTTTGTCAGGTGCAGCTTGGGAATTCATGGTATCCATGAGAAACATGGGAATATCCCAATTCATTTCTGGACTGACACATTCAGCAGTTCATACCTTTGATGCAATTTTAAGCTTGGAACATACCGATCTGTGGGTGGAGGTGATCAATACCTCCAATTTGCAATGGACAGATCATTTTCTGGTCAGGGCAAGTATCACAGCTACGACCTACCCCTGCAGGGGTGGAGAAACTATTAAAATGGTCTGCCCTTGAAGGCTAATGGATCCTTTGAGATTCCAGGAGGCCTTAGAGAGTTCTGTGGTTGGCATCACTAGTGATCTTGTTGAATCCCTGGTGAATAAATGGAATCAAAATCTAGCCAGGTTTATTGACATGATCACTCCCAAATATTCTATCTGACCCATGACAGAACAGGTTCCCTGGTATAGAGGGAAATTAAACAGGGAGGATGATGGCTAAAGCACACATAGCAGAAAACTCAACTTTTACGTGACAAGACACAATATAGAGGGCAGCTTTGCTCCTATGAAATGACAATATGTTCAATGAAAAAACTTTCTTCTTTGCAGATTCACAAAATTTGTATCTCATGTAAAGACAAATAATGATAAGGCACTGAAAGCATCATACTCGGTTAGTCATGACCTGTCTCTTCCTGGTAAACCTCACAACCTTGCTGAAACTCTTTTAAAAAACCCACTATTAGTGAAGGTAGTGAAGTACATGGTGGACAAAACTGCAAATTTTATCTCCAGTGTGCCCTTATCAAACAATACTGTGCATAATTGAGTCCAGGATCTGTCAAATGTTAAAGATACCATAATTCCCTGTATCAGTCAAACAAAATTTTCACTACAATTGTGGTGATTGAGCCTTCAGCTACTACTACTACTAGTATTGAGGAAGATCCTGGGTCAATAGCATCAAGCAATAGTATGGACTGGGGTGTGGCTCTGGGTGATCAGGAGCTTGCAGCTGGAAGGAAAAGGGCTGCTAGTGATTCTAGTGTGGAAGGATTGGAACAGAGAGAAAGAATCCGACAGATGCTTAGAGCACCTTCTGATTCAGACACTTTTCATGGTTTTTCTGGGGAAGAAGAAATTGGGTCAGAGGAAAGTGATACGGATTTAGATTCAACATTGGTTCAGGAAGTAAGGGATGTGTGTAACGAAGAGTCTAATTCTGACACGTTTTGTGGCTTTACCAGTGATTTATACTGGCCTTCTGGGGGTTCAGAAACAGATTGGGACACTTTAAGCAAGCAACAGCGTTGGCAAGAGTGGAGGCAAACACAGAGCACTGCAGCTGTAGGAGATACAGCAGCTGGTGCTCATGATCAAGGAGAGTCTTCAGAAGACAGTGATGTGTAAGTGCTATATAAGAAATGAGTTTTGGGGTTGTCTTTGCGGCGGTCAAAGAGTTGATGTCTGGTTCTTGTCTCTGACTCTTGTGTTCCTGATATCCAGTACCTTGTTCCAGTTTCCTGATACTCTTACCTGCCGTGTTTCCCTGAGGCGGGGCTTGGTCTCCACTGAGTTTACCTCCTGATTGCCTTGGATCGTCTCCTCCTTTTCATCTGCCTTTCTCCTGCTTTGGACTTCTGGACCGCATCGTGACTACTCTTCTGGACTCTCCCACCATTTCTTAGCAAACGGACGTATACTGTTTGTTTTGGGCTGTTTTGTTGCTTTATTTTGTGGGACTCTTCCCTGGGATTTTTGAGGGTTTTTTGAGCCGAGTTGGCTACTTTTTTGTTCATCCTTTCTCCAGTTGTTGTTCAATAAACTTTTTGTTATCCCCTTTTACTCCTGGGCCTGGCTTACTAGTCTCTGCATCGTGACAACAAATGAATGAATCCACGAATGTTGCCGGATTAGCTGTGCTCATGCACTAGAAATTTCCAGGTTGTTTTCATGAATTATTCTGTTATGCAAGTCACTTCCATCCTCTACAAGTGGTAATTATTTTCTCCCCTGCTTGATGCCTTCTTCATTGAAAACATGATACCATATGACAATTGCATTGATATGTGTACAGAAAGTGCCACGGTGTGGTCGAGCAGCACCAAGATAGCTGAACCTCCCTTCTCCAATTGGCGGCGGATGTCATCCGTGATAGCCACCAGAACGGTCTCAGTCCCGTGTCCGGAGCGGAAACCCGATTGGCAGGGGTCCAGGCTTCCTGAGGTTTCCAGGAAATCCTGCAATTGGATCGCTGCTGCCCGTCCAATCAGTTTCCCGAGGAAGGGTAGGTTTGAGACCGGACGGTAGCTTGCCGGCGTCGCTGGATCCAGATTCGCCTTCTTCAGCAGCGGGCGGACTCTAGCTTCCTTCAGAGCATCGGGGAAAGCTCCCAGCTCCAATGAGTGATTTATCAACCCTGTCAGAGAGGCCGAGAGGCTCCCCAGAGCAGTTATTTTCTCAGTGAAGAAATCATGAAATTCTTCCGCTGAGATAGCTGAGTTTTCATTGTCTCTCGGCAGTGAGTTGGGCGTAGCCAGGTCTCGAACGATCTTAAAGATCTGTGCTGGGCGCGATCTTGCCGCCACTATTAAGGAGGAGTTATAGGTCTTCTTGGCCTCTTTGACCGCCCGTTCGTATGACCTGCGCATGTCTCTGAAGGCCGTTCTCGACGTCTGAGTTGGTTTCCGACGCCACGCGCTCTCCAGCTGCTTTCGCCTTTGCTTCAGCTGTCGCAGGTCGTCCGTGAACCATGGAGAATGGACTCTTCATGGACGGATCAGGCGTCTGGGGGCTATTTGGTCGATGGCTTTTGACAGGACTGTATTCCATCTGTCCACCCGTTGATTCAAAGACCCACCGGGAATTTCCATCGGCTCAAGGGCTGCTGTGAAGCAACTGGGGTCCATATGCCTCTTCTGGCGTGCCAGGATGGGTTTTGGCTCTGGCCTTACTGGTAGAGGGATTCTGATGTCGACCTTCAGGGTAAAATGATCCGACCAGGGAACCTTCGTTGTTACTTGCTGCGTAACCCTCAACCCGTACCCAAAGATTAGGTCTAGGGTATGTCCGGCCTGGTGTGTGGGGCCGGACTCCAGCAAGAAGAGACCTAATGTGTCCATAGATCGAATGAACTCCTTCGTTAGAGGGGATGGCATATTAGCGTCTGCGTGGATGTTAAAATCTCCCAAAACAATGAGTCTTGGGAATCTAAGTGTCCAGTCCGCGGCAAGATCGAGCAGATTGAATAAGCTCTCCTTCGGGGTCCCAGGGGAGCGATAGATTAGAAGAATCGCTAAGCACTCCTTAGCTTTTAGAGTGATTCCCAAGCACTCCATGCCCGCGATATTCGGGGCTTGCACAACTGTCACCGGAATGTCATCCCTAGCTACTATACCCACTCCTCCTCCCCTGCCACCAGTTCTCGGTTGATGGAACATCCGGAAACCCAGAGGGGACAGCTCATGAAGAGGTATAGTGTCTCCATTCTGTGTCCAGGTCTCCGTGATGCAGTTAATATCTGCATCTTGCTCTATACAATGGGAAGTATACACAAGTCATTGTTATTGTGCACAGAAGTACAAAGGCTGTCATGAAGTAAAACATTGTCCCTTCTATTTGAACTTCGAGCTGAAGTTTCTTCATTTTGAATTATGGAAATAGTTTGCTAGCAGATTATTTGAATGATCAGAAATTGTTGTGCAAATTATATTACTTGGTGTAATTTTTTTTTAAAAAATCAGCACATCCATACAAGGAAAATGGAAGACAATATTCAATTCTAATGATAAAATTGTCACACTGAAGAAAAAGATAGCATTCTACATGGAAAGTGTTGAGAATAAGGATCTGACATGTTTCTCATTCACACTTTTAGAAGAAAATAACATAACAATGAATGAATCATTGCCAGCAATAATGAAATAATATCTTAACAATTTGCTTTAAAATTGAATCAATACATTTCAAGGAACACTCAGGAATTGATTTGAAAGTATTCTGAATGGATTCTAGATCTATTTTCAGTGATGTTAAAGCTAACAGCCCTCAATGAGGCAGAATGAGTTCTTTATAGACATGGTTTCGGACAGCCACTTTCAGGCATAATTTTAAAGCAAACCACTTCCCTAATTTTGGGCTCAGTTGAGAGATGATCCTTCACTATTAAGTACGAAAGCTAAATTGCTCTTACTGAATTTTTGGTTCTATGTATTTTCTGAAATGGACTTTTTGGGGTACACAGCTACAAAAACTACATATTAAGCTCAGTTGAATAGAGAAGATGACTTCTGTGACACTGGACATTAACAAACTCTGCCGCAAAAACCAAGCACATAGTGCACATTAAATTTGGGAGTACATGTAGCACTGTAACATTTTTCAAATGTCTTAGCTAGTTGTTATATCATTTTCTAGATTTAAATAATGAATAATATTGTCTCCAGTTCTTTTTTTACTATTGTTTCTTTTATTAATATATATACCTTATTATTCATACTTCTTTATACATATAGTACGTAATATAGAACATAGACAGAGAGAACTAAACACTACTCATTGCTTGGGCTCCAAGACAAATTTTTTGTTTCTAAAAGGCTCTATGGTAGAAAAATATTGGGAACCCCTGATTTAGGCACTTTGTTTGTAATTTTCCTTAACGAAAACATGCCATTTTAAACCTTTCTCTGTGTAGACAAATACAAAAATTTTGCATTTTAATAAACTTTTTTCATGTTTCTATGATAAAACCAATTAGGGAATGACATTTATAACCTACGTAGGAACAAAAATCATGTTATGTACAGTTATTCTTGTGCCATGCTTTCTCACTGAGTGGGCTCTCAAGCTTAGAGAATGGAAGAATCAGTCATTTTCAGTTTCTATTTGTTTCCATTTTTTTACAACCTAATTGGGGTGTGTGTGTGTGTGTGTGTGTGTGTGTTGTATTACATGTCCTTATTAACTATACTTATCTGTTGTGAGGAGATTATTTTGAATATGAAAGTTTATTTTGGTGCAATCTTTCCTGATATATGCTTTCTGTATAGAAATTTGTCCAAGATGCAGAATTCGTGTAACTAGTTTGCTCAATTTAATTCTTTTTTAACGTTGCTATAACTTATGAAGAAATATGTGTGCAATGCAAATCCATGCCCAATATGTTTTGTTTGCATTTTAATGAAGAATTGCACTGCAACATTAGAAAAAGTTCAAATATGAACATTTCAGTTCACATAATGGGATTCTTTCCACACCAGAATGGCTAGTTCCCCATGTCACCCTAGAATTCCTAGAACTAGTGCTGAACAGGATATGATAAAACAGAAGCAATTATTTACATGGCATGAGGAGCAACAAACTATATATATACAGTGTGTGTGTGTGTGTGTGTATATATATATATCCTCTCTTAACATTTTCCCTATTTTTCCATATCAAAAAGAATTGCTGTATACATCTTAAGGATCTCAATTTGTTATTGCTATGTTCTTGGCATTTGGTCAAGCTTCATAATGTGTTTATTTCACAGCACTTTCTTTCCATTTTCTCCCTCAGATGTTTCCTTGTAATTTTGATTCTTGGCTTTAACCACTATCTGCAGCAGACACCCAAAATTTACATATAAAGTGCAGCCCCCAGAGTTCTTCTAGAGCATGTCCTGATCAAAGCATTTATTTTGCTATTGATTCCCATGTGAAATGACTGACAACTCTTTTCCAGTAGGTAAGCATTTGGTGCTATTTGAAATCATATATTCAATCCCCTTGAGCAATACTAGGCTACTCATAAATTTCATTTGCCCAAGTCTTGATCTTATTGAATGTGGCAGGTATAGTGACCTAAGGTGAAATGATTGAAAATGAGGGTGGTAATTGTTTTGGTGTTTTCCCCTGAAACACTTGCATACAATATTTGTGTAGGGCAACCCATCAGTTATGATGCAATTTCCTAAACAAAGTGTAATAGATAATGTAGTTTTGTTACTAAATTGTAGCAACTACTTCTCATTAAATCATTTATTTTTTTTAAAAAACTATGAAAAACAATGCATGTGTTAAAGAAACAATGATATAATCTAAGATAACAATTTTCAGGGCTACGCAAAGCAATATTGTAGCATGCTTTAGACCAGGGGTGCTCTCACTTTTTCAGCATGGGGGCTACTCTTAAAGCAACCAAGTCCAAAAGATCTACTTGCCCCTGCCACCGTGCACCCCTGCCGCCGCACGTGCTCCTGCTGCTGCTTTCCGCCCACGCAGCGCTTCTTCCACCTGCGGGGCATTGCAGGAAGGAGAAAGCATGAGGCGGGGCATCCAGAGGGAGCGCTCCGCCCTCCCTGTCTCGTTGGCAACGGAGGCTGCACAGCTGCTTCTGGACTAGAGAGAGGCAGGGCGCTCCCCCCAGAGGCCCCGCCTCGTGCTTCCTTCTTCCTGCAATGCCCCACAGGCAAAAGAAGCACTGCAAGAGTGGAAGCCAGCAGCAGGAGCGGACGTGCGCGCAGGGTGTGCGCGCGCATGGCAGGAGCGCCCCATCTGGCTGGTGAGGCCCGAAGATCACCTGGAAGAGGGCCGAAGATCTACTAGTAGCTCCCGAGCTGCCTAATGAGCACCCCTTCTTTAGACTAACTAGGAGAAAGAAGATTGTAGACTTAACTTTCATTGACCAAGTTTACTTAATCAAATGCATGCAGTGAAGTGTCTATGGATAGAAATATATAACCTCCTGAGTCATTAAGAGGTTATGTGGAAATAGTATTAGAAATGCAAAACTTGTGTGGATGATGATGAGGAGATAAGTTTAGTTTTCATAATGATTGATGGTTGTTGGGGGGAAAGTTGGGGGGAAAGGTATTGCTTAAAACAAAGATGAGTAGATAATCATATGATTGATGGAGTTCTTGGAATGTAATGCAATAGTGACAGGGGACTAGCAATAATAAAATGGGCAAGATAGATTTGTGATAAAATGGACACGTCCTCATGAGGCTGGATGTTAACTAGTGTTGTAATATGTGTGGTGTGCCAGAACTAGAATGGTAGACAGATTGTGGGATTTATTCAGCTATCATCTAGAGATTCAGATATATTTATTCAGATGTTTCTTCCATTGACTGATACAGAAAGATGTTATTAGAGGTTGGATAAATGTCAAGATAAAAAAATGAAAATAGCAATTAAATTGACCAGTTGCAATAGGACAAATATATTACAATAACTACATTGCACTTCAACATCTGCACTGATAAAGGAAACCACTATGACTTTTGGAAGAAAAAGCATTCATTGCTTTATTTATTCATTCATCAACTTGTATCCTGCCTTCCTCTCAGAGATTTCACCATGTTTGATCACCCTACTGGGCAAGCAGGAGAAGCAGGTTCAATTTGAAATCTATGTCTGATTTTGTGGACTCCTGCTTCCTATTTGTTCCTGGCAGTACCCCCTTGTGCTGTAGCTGCCTTCTGAAAACACTCTGGTGGTCAGATAGTAGGTAATGCAATCCCCCGGCATGCCATTGCAAAAAAAAAGGTTCTTTCCCAGGAGTTGGAAAGAGCCTGTTTTTTAAAAATGAATGAAAGAACCAAAGACGCTGAATCAAATTTTGTACCTGAATAGTAGGCCTGGTTGATCAAGAAAAAATGGTTCAAAACTTGCTGCGGATGTAGGGGGCACTGGCGTTTTTTATCTGGTGGAGTTTACAAAATTATTTTGTAAAAACTAACGAAATTCATTAGTAATCCATTAATGGCGGATGTGCATGCGCAATGTGTGAGAAGGAGCCAACGTGCATACGGAAAACCTAACAAAAACTGACGACCGCAGCTTCAAAATTAAAAGGTCACTTTTAAAGGTTGCTTGACACACTTCAAAACCATTTCTAATGTAAGTTTTTAACAAATTTAAAATGAAATCCATTGACTAACGAGAAACCTAACCAGGCCTACTAAATAGCTGTGAATTAATTGGAAGGAGAAGGAAGGAGTGGAGAAGGAAAGATAATGGAAAAATTCTGGAGAAGAGGAGTCTCGGTGAGATTTGTCTTCTGAATAAAGAAGCTGCCAGGAGTGCTTCAAAGAGCCTGTCTGTGTATTTTTGTTGTAGCTGCTATCTAATAACAGACAGCTAGTTATCAATTAATGAATGGATGACCAGGTCCCATTACCCATGGATAAAGAAGGACACACCCACACTGCAGCAATCAGATATTGTCTTTCTAAGTGTGTGCTGAACCAGGGGAGTAGATCAGCAAAGAGTCAATATTCTCATTGGCTTCCAAAGACTTAGATGATTAATGTTATTATCTCCGGCATCATAGACAACAGATTGGGCCCACATTAGTTGCCAATGTAGAAGGGCCCTAAGGCAGCAGTTCTGAGTCTAGTAATATTCTCTTATCCATATTATGTCCCACTCCAGAGACAGTTATAGACAACAAAGATGTTTAAACAAATTTATGGTCTAAATCAGAAGAAACACATCCAGAACAGATCAGTGTGGATTTGTAAGGTGATCCATGTTCAGAAGTCATTTTCCAAATTGCCTTAATGGCTTTGGATTATTCAATTTTAGAGATTAAGAGATTTGCTTGGTTACATTTTAAAGCATTTCTGGCATCTACTAAGCTAATAGCAATGTTAATTTTACGGTTTTAAGAGTTGCTGTGAAACTTGCTAAAATGTGGAATCTTATGCAAGAATGAGAAAAGTTTCAAGCAACAAATCAGACTGTTTACTATTCTCCAAAGAGTTTTTCTCACAGACGGATTGTGCTTTCAAATGTCAATACTGTCAGATGATCAAATTTATTTTCAATCTCCATAAAACTCACCTTGCAGAGTGCTATTGGGTTCTTGCAATCTGTGCCACCATTTTTTTGAGGGGGGGAGTAAATTCTAAGAGTGTTTTGAGATTTTCCTTCACTTATGGCAAGACGCCATCAAAGAAAATCTGTTTTATGAAGATTAGAATGTCAGGTAAGCAGCTTCTACAAGGGAAAAAGTGTGTTGATTGGTGCTTACTTATTTTTCTTTATGCAGGCACTTTATCATCTGCATGATAGAGGTGCTGCTGGCATTTAGCAGAAAATGATGATGTGCCCTGCATTGTGCAGTCAGTGTGATAAAATGAAAATGATAACCTTGGTTCTTTTAAAGTAATCTGAAATTTGCTATAATAGTTTTAAAAGCCATTTTTATTCCCATTGCATTTTTTCTCATTTTAGTCTTTGCTGAAGTTTTAGAAACTTTTGCTAATTCAAAATCCATACACATCTGTCCAGCCCTGAGCTTTAGCACAACTTTCATTATTTCCAGATACATTTCTGTTCTAAACTGGCCCCGGATTAAGCAGCCTGTGTAGATGAAATTTACATATACATTTATGTTTTGAATGTTTCCCTTTCAGCATTTACAGAACTATATATGCTATACTGATTTGTTGACATGCTCACTCTGCCATCTGACAACAGTACATGATACTGGAAGAAAGAACTTCAACTGATGAAACTGTTGGGGGGAATAGAATTTGCTTTGCTGAAAACAGTAATCCCCAGGGGTCTAAGGGAAACAGCAAACGTCTGAATTTATTAACATTATAGACCATTGCAAACTATGAAATTTGGAAACATATCATGTGTAGCCATGTTTGGCCATGCACCCAATCAAAATCAACAAAAGACTTAAACATTTATTCACCAACAAAAAAAGGCAGAAAACATGTGATGCAAATGTTCAAATCTCGACTGGCTTCTCTATCAGACAAAATATGATTTTAAAAATTACAGAATTTATGATGTTTGCAGTAACAGGGTTACATTTTTGTCATTGATTCTTTTGTCTTGTTTGTTCGTTCAGTTGTGAGATTTTATGAAGGCTTATGTTTCCTTCTTAGAGAGAAAGTATTGAATTTCTCAAGAAATGCAGAACATTTTGCCAGGCACATGCTGTCAAAATGTGCTGCAGTGTGAATTAAGGCTTTTAAAGGGCATTAAGCAAAGTTGGAGAAAGTCTGAGGTAAGTCCCTAACTCTACTTCAGTGAACTCCTAATGTAAAACAGCTTCAAGGCAGGATTAGACAGATTCATGGATACCAAGGGAATCAGTAGCTACTGAAATGGACATCCAAGTGCCACCTCTGTGTTGATGGAGGCAGGCAGGATTTTCCCCGGGTACTGGTTGTGGGGGGTCGGGAGCAGGTGAGGGTTTTGCCGTCCTTTCTGCTAGAGATCCCTGTGTACAACTGGTGGGCCACTGTGTGACACAGAATGCTGGACTAGATCAGCTGAGGCCCGATTCAGCATGGCTCTTCTTATGTTCTTATGTTCTTATGTAATTGGCACAGTAAAATTGACTCTGCAGAATGCGTCATGTATTGTAGATACTCACCTGCTCCAGAATGCTGGTACTCATCTCAACAGGGAAATAGGAAAAGAAAAACACATTTTCCAGAAGTTCTCAAGCCTGGATTCTGTGGATTTTGGAACTGGTTAGAGCTCAGCTTCCTGCACTCAAGCCTGTTTCAGAATTGTTAACTTCATCATCCACACAGTGAAACTGGTTTCTGCCAAATGAGTTCCAAACTGACCTAAGTGGTCAGTGCACATGAGCTCATAGTCTTACAGTGTCAATGTATTGTTTTACTGAATTAAGAGCAGATACAGATCTGTAACTGTACAGATTATGAATCTGGAACTGCAGTACAGAATGCCAGCCAACATATTTATAGATGAGTATGGAGGAAGATTATATTTCTAACAGGAGGAGTAGATCAAATGATGAAATGGGAGGGGAGTTTTGCACAGTCAGGTGAGAGAAGAGAAGCCCAGGGCCTGATTGGAAAAGATTCAAACATTCTGTATGTTTTCCCACCAGGGAAAATGATTCTGGAATAAAAGTCCAGTCATCACTAATCATAACCAACAATTCAGACCTTACCAGACCATTATTTCTAGAGCTCAAATTTGGATATTCAAAGTATAGTTGGATTTATTTCAGTGATTTGCTTTTATATCTTCCTGTCATTGTATAATGTTTCATCTTCTTTCATTCTAAGATTTCAACTGGAACACCACCACATTCCGGCACAGAATGCACTATGAACAACCTTGTTTTCTAGGTCATGATTGCCAAGAATAATAGAATTTTTAAAAACTGGGTTAATCTAAAATTTAAAAGTTAAATTGCCACAAACAGTTTCTTCATTGCAAGGGTGGAGATGCAGGTGAGATAAAAGTGCCATTTCCAAATATTAAAAAGGCAGGATATTAGAATATCTTGACTGAAATGATTTCAAGCTTATCAGCAAGTAGCGGAACAGTTTCTATCACTTCTGAAACTCAGAGAACAACCTATTTTTCTATCCAATCACTTTCTTTTATCCAAAAGCTCTCTGCTACCAGCAATAAATCATGCATTTTGTGATATCGTTTAATATCTTTTATGAAACAGGTATGGCAGAATGGTTAAAACAGGAGAAAGCTGTCCTTCAGGAGTGCTTACTGGGCACATTGCTATATAAGATATTATCTTCTTTATCCATTAAGATCAAAACTGCTGAAAGCTTCTGATTATATACTGATATAAGGAAGTATATGGTTTGGGTAGGCTGCACTCCTACACACTAGATGGGGCAAGATCTTTTTGGTTTCTGATTTCCATAAACCTTAGACAGCAGGATGAATATTCAAGGACAATGTAAGCAGCACTACAAGAAAATCTGGAATGTCCCATGATTAGCACCCCACAGTTATAAGTAAGAAAATCCAATCAAAGGAAAAGGGGTGAATGGTGCTTGTAAAAATATACATTTCATTTAACGGGAACACAATAATTCTGTGTAAGCTACATTACATGCTGTGGATGAAAATCTTACCACATAGATACAAAGGCTCACTGTATGGAGTTTTATAACC
This sequence comes from Anolis apletophallus, assembly GCA_030556195.1. Classification (NCBI taxonomy): domain Eukaryota; kingdom Metazoa; phylum Chordata; class Lepidosauria; order Squamata; family Anolidae; genus Anolis; species Anolis apletophallus. The sequence goes on along the minus strand of JARBWK010000004.1, from coordinate 38,610,097 downwards.
ATATTTGTGTTGCAGATTCCCTGGAGAATAGTCAGGATGGCAAATATAAAGTATTGTGTATCGGGGAATAAAATTCCAACATCACATATATACTGATGTGATATTTGCTGGCTATAACTAACAAAACAAAAAAGTTGCAATCTTGCAGTTGGAGCAGACAGCTCAATGGAAATGCACACCCAATTTGTGGCTAGTAATTTTTTTAAAGTAAATTCTATGTTGGTCATGATTCAATAGAGAAAAACTGAAGGTGTAAAACTGTCCTGATGAATTGTGTAGAATACTCTGAATCATTTGGGTCACCACATCAGAGCAGAAAATAGTGCAGAATGAGGAAATCTTAGTGGTTGAGTCCTATCATATGAATTTAATTAGCATTTTAAATCTTGAGGAGAGGTCCTGTTTCATGTTCCTCCATTCTAGGAGGCCAGGTTAATAAGTAAATGTGACAGGTGTTTCTTAAATGCAGTGGAGGTGAAGAACATATTTAAGGGACTAGATTTAATAAATAGCGTCCCAGAAGAACTATGGACAGAAGTCCGTGATATTGTTCAGGAGGCAGAAACAAAGTTTGTCCCAAAGAAAAAGAAAACCAAGAAGGCAAAATGGTTGTCTGCTGAGACACTAGAAGTAGCCCAAGAAAGGAGGAAAGCAAAAGGAAACAGTGATAAGGGGAGACATGCCCAGTTAAATGCACAATTTCAGAGGTTAGCCAGAAGAGATAAGGAAATATCTTTAAATAAGCAATGCATGGAAGTGGAAAAAGACAACAGAATAGGAAGAGACCTCTTCCAGAAAATTAAAAACATTGGAAGTAAATGGCGAAAATGGGCATGATAAAAAATAAAGATGGCAGGGACCTAATAGAAGCTGAAGAGATCAAGAGAAGGTGGTGAGACTATACAGAAAATCTGTATAAGAAGAAGAATAATATCTAGGATAGTTTTGACAGTGTGTTGAGTGAATTAGAACCAGACATCCAGTGAGGTTGAATGGGCCTTAAGAAGCATTGCTAATAACAAGGCAGCAGGAGATGACAGGATCCCAGCTGAACTGTTTACAATCTTGAAAGATGATACTGTCAATCAAGGTGATGCATGTCATATACCAGCAAATATGGAAAACACAAGATTGGCCATCAGACTGGGGGGAAAAAACAACTTATATCCCCATACAAAAAAAAGGGGAAATGCTAAAGAATGTTCAAACTGTCGTACAGTGGCACTTATTTCTCATGCCAGCAAGGTAATACTCAAGATCCTGCAAGGAAGACTCCAGCAATACATAGAGAGAGAGGTGCCAGATGTAGAAGTTGGGTTTAGAAAAGGCAGAGGAACGAGAGACCAAATTGCCACTATCCACTGGATAATGAAGAAAGGCAGGGAGTTTCAGAAAAACATCTATTTCTGTTTTATTGACTATTCTAAAGCCTTTGACTGTGTGGACAATAATAAATTGTGGCAAGTTCTTGGTGGTATGGGCATACAAAATCACCTTGTCTTTCTCCTGAGGAATCTGTATAATGACCAAGTAGCAACAGTAAGAACTGACCATGGAACAACAGACTGGTTCAGGATTGGGAAAGGCATATGACAGGGTTGCATACTCTCACCCAACCTATTCAACTTGTATGCAGAACACATCATGTGATGTGCGTGGCTTGATGAATGCAAGGCTGTGGTCAAAATTGATAGAAGAAACATTAACAACCTTAGATATGCAGATGATACCACTTTGATGGCCGAAAGCGGGGAGGAGCTGAGGAGTCTTCTAACCAAAGTGAAAGAAGAAAGTGCAAAAGCTGGGTTGCAGCTAAACATAAAAAAACCCCAAGATTTTGGCAACAAGAATGATTGATAACTGGCAAATAGAGGGAGAAAACGTGGAGGCAGTGACAGACTTTGTTTTTCTAGGTGCAAAGATTACTGCAGATGCCGACAGCAGCCAGGAAATCAGAAGCTCTTGATCATTTCTTGGGAGGAGAGCAATGACCAATCTCAACAAAATAGTGAAGAGTAGAGACATCACACTGGCAATGAAGATCTGCATAGTCAAAGCAAAGGTATTCCCCGTAATAACCTATGGATGTGAGAGCTGGACCATAGGGAAGGCTGGGCGAATGAAGATAGATGCTTTTGAACTGTGGTGTTAGAGGAAAGTTCTGAGACTGCCTTGGACCACGGGAAGATCCAGCCAGTCCATACTTCAGGAAATAAAGCCCGACTGTTTACTGGAGGAACGGATAGTAGAGACAAAGATTAAGTAGGTTGGCCACATCATGAGAAGACAGGAAAGCTTAGAGAAGATAATTATACTGGAGAAAATGGAAGTAAAAAGGAAGAGGAGCTGACCAATGGCAAGGTGGATGGATGGTATCCTCAATGTGACTGGCTTGACCCTGAAGGAGCTGGGGGAGGTGATGGGCAACAGGGAGCTCTGGCGTGGACTGGTCCATGAAGGTCACGAAGCGTCGGAAGCGACGGAACAAATAAACAACAACAACATGAACTCAATAGGCTCTTAAAAAGAAGGTTAAAACCTCAAAGTGTTCTTCCAGTCTTTTTCCAGTTTGGAGAGATTGTCATAGGAAGACCTATTCGGGAATAGCTATGTTTGCCATGCAGTAAATAATTGAAAGATCCATTTGGATTGGAAAACAATATATTTAGAATGTGCTCTTCATCAGTTCAAAGTCCTCACCCCGACAACCAAAAGCCCAAGAAAAATCAGTAGATAAATATACAGATTTCCTGTGTTCCCTCTAGTTTTGCAAAGTCTTATTGTTTCAAGGCATGATGAATACATGATGGAACTCTCACCTTAAAATAATATATAAGTTTTGCTTTGCTTTGGTTTTTTTTTTTTAAAAAAAAACCTTCTTTGCCTAATTTAAATGGGAAAGCATTTTGGATCATTTTTATATAAACCAATAATATATTTCCACGTCGCTTTTGCCCTTTTCAAAACATGCCCATCTTAGATAAGGTCTAATTAATTTTCCTCAGACTGTTATAATTGCTCTTTTCTCTTGGGGTATATCATTTTTGAAATTAGAAATGTCTTTTCCATCCCTTCTGCAATATATTGAAATATTTAATTTCATATAATTAGAATTTAAACATCATCATGTCCTTATTGAAATTTCTTCAACTTGACAGATGAAGACTCATTTGTAATATAATCTTTGGTTCCAAACTTGTTTTAAGGTCCTTGACTTTTTATTCCTGTTTCTGAGTTAACAAAATACAGTGCACAGTACAACTAAATAAAATCATTTTATTTCATAAAATGTAGGAAAAATACACTTGGATTTCAAAAAACACCATTATAACATTCAGGAAATGATATAGCACTTCCTTTGTTCATCTTGGTCATCTTTTAATTCAATATTTTACCAGATCAGAGAGAGACTAGAAGATCTATGATGATTTAGATTGAATATGAAGAAACCACATGCTGTATATACTCGAGTATATGCCGAACCAAATATAAGCTGAGGCACCTAATTTTACCACACAAAAACTGGGAAACCTTATTGACTTGAGTATAAGTCAAGGGTGGGAAATGCAGCAGCTACTGGTAAATTTCAAAATAAAAATTTCAAAATAAAAATAGACACCAATAAAAATATATTAATTGAGGCATCAGCAGGTTAAATGTTTTTGAATAAAACTGTAATTTAAGATAAGACTACCCAACTCTGATTAAACCATTATTGTAGCCTTCCTCAATGTAAATGTACTTACGTATCCTTCCAATAATAATAGAGTAAATAATAAATGTAATAATAACAATAATAGAGAAAATAATAAATGTAATAATAATACAGTAAAATAATGTAAATGTAGTAATAATGATAACAAATAGAATAAAATATTTATTTATTTATTATTTCAACTTGCTAAACCGCCCTCCCTGAGGCTCAGGGTGGTTTCCAGGCATATAAAACACATCAAGATAAACATCAAGATAACACATCAAGATAAAACATCCTAAAAACACTCTAAAATACCATGAAGGTCATGGCCGATTACAAACACATCTAAAACACACTAGTCAGGACAGCTGATTCAAGTGGCAGTGGCAGCATAGTTAGGGATTGGCAGTTCAAACATCGGTCAGGCCGAATGCCTGCCTGAACAGCCAGGTCTTACACGACCTGCGAAAGGCCATCAAATCCCGTAGGGCTCGTGTCTCGGGTGGCAGTGAGTTCCACAGAACCTGGGCAGCCACCGAGAACGCTCTCTGCCGAGTGCTAGACAGCCTGTATGTTTTCAGTCCTGGGACCTCAAGCATATTAAGACCCCCTGAACGCAGTGATCTTCTGGGTATATATGGGGTAAGACGCTCCCTCAGGTACACTGGCTCCAAGCCAAATAAGGCCTTGAAAGTCAAGACTAACACTTTGAAGGAGATCCGGAATTCAATTGGCCACCAGTGCAGCTCGCGCAGAAGAGGTGTTATGTGGGAAGATCTAGTGGCTCCGAGCAGCAGGTGGGCTGCCGCATTCTGCACCAGTTTGAGTTTTCGGATCGCCGACAGGGATAGGCCAATGTACAGCACGTTACAGTAGTCAAGCTTCGAGATGACCATGGCTTGGATCACCGTGGCCAGGTCGCAACGGGAGAGATAGGGAGCCAGACGTTTTGCTTGCCGCAGGTGGTAAAACGCTGTCTTGCAGGCACAAGCGATTTGTGCCTCCATAGACAGCTAGGGGTCCAGCCGGACCCCAAGGCTCTTAACAATGGACTGCGGGCACAATGCCACGCCGTCAAGTGTCGGCAGCTGGATCCCCGGGTGGCCCAGCCACAAGATCTCCGTCTTCGCCAGGTTCACCTTCAACTTACTGGCTCGCAGCCATCCAGTTACGGCCTCTAGGCAAAGTTGGAAATTATCGGGTACAGATTCTGCCCTGGCGTCCATCCTCAGAACGTAATGTAATAAATGTAATAATAATAACAACAGAGTAAAATAATAAATAACTTTGACTTGAGTATAAGCCAAGGGGGGATTTTTCAGGCTAAAAAATGGGCTGAAAGTATATAAGGTATGTTATGTCTTCTGTCTGTTCAGTTTTTTCTACACTTAACCATTCTGTAAGCTTTTCTACTGTAGCTAATGTCCAAAACCTATTTTAATATTAATGTTTCTTCTTACATATACAGGCAATTTCTAAATTATGGCCACCTCCCCCAAACAGACACAATCCACAATACTAATATGTTGTAAACCTTATAAGGATAATAAACTCAATGTGGTAAACTACTCAGGAGACCTGGATTCACTGCCTTGCTTGGCGATGGAAACCTGCTGGATAACCTTAGTCAAGTCGCACTATTTGAGGCAATGGCAAGCCTTCTCTGAACAAAACATTCTAAGAAAAAAGTGAGAGTTTTGCCTTATGGTCATCATATGTCAAAAATAACTGAAAGGCAAATAGCAGCAGCAGTAACAATGCAACCTAATTCAGGCCTCACCTTTATTTTTTATGTCTTATTCTTTCCACTTTCGATAAAACACCTATATTCAAAATTGGTTTACTACATAGAAGCTGTAGAAAATCACATATGGCAAAATTTATTATTAAACTATCATCCTGGTTGTTTAATATTTATCTCACATGCAGAGATTGATTTCTTTGGATTAATTTTCCAAAAATCCGACCTAACCCCTAGTTCATTCATGTGAGGTTCATATTGCAAACTTGGGGCTATGGCTTCCTTGACTGAGTGTATCCATCTGTGGTGTATTCTTCTAATGATTTCCACTTTACCAAGCATTATTGTATTTTCTAATGAATTGTGTTTTCTCATGATGTACTGTACGTACATAGAATTCATATAATCATATAATTATACAGATGAAAGAGACCATGTGGAGTATCTAGTTCAACCCCATGCCATACAGGAAAAGCACAATCAAAGAACCCCTGACAGATGGCCATCCAGCCTCTGTTTAAAAATTGCCTTACTTTTAACATTTTGGCTTAAAATTCAGAATTAATTTGCTTCCAGATTACTCATTTGTCTTTTTAGTAGCCCATGATATCCACAGAACTGTTCTCGAGCAAATTTCAATGAAATGATTTTCTTACTGTCATCTTTCTTCACAGCCCATCTTCCTCAGTGTACATGAATTAGAAATATTTTGGCACAGACAATCCTGACATAGACATTTTGTGATATCAAAACTTAGAGTGCTAGTCATCATTTGCAAACTATGGGTATGATTCTACATCATGAATTTAGGCCATATTCTACATCAGCTACGTAGTTAAATTCACCTGCCCTCCTCTCCCTTCACAAAAAGTTGACAAAATGCCATTCAAATATGCTCCAATCACCAACAGAAGGACCATCTTGTCTTCATGCATCTCTCTCTCTCTCTCGGCATTACTTCGCGAACGAAGATTCAGGAAGGACTCATCTCACGCTTTTTACAAGCGCGTTGATGACTAAAAAGGCCAATCTGAGATAGGCAAGTTCGGTTGCAGAAAGCGCAGCAGAAAGTCTCCTTGGGTGATGTTTTTTCCAAGTTGCGGTTCTTTCTGCGTTGTCGTTTCTCTTCGAGACCCATTCGGCGTGTCTTCTCGAAAGAGGCCGCAGCATTGTGGATAGTGCTTCTCCATGCCTCCCGATGTGAGGCCAGGGTGGACCATTGTTGGTGATCAATCTGGCCAAGCCTGAGATGTTGTTTCAGGGAGTCCTTATATCTCTTTTGGGGGGCGCCTCTCTTGCGCTGACCCGTGGCGAGTTCACCGTAGAGTAGTATCTTTGGGAGGCGGTGGTCCTCCATCCTAGAGACGTGTCCTGCCCAGCGCAGCTGTGTTCTCAATAGCATGGCCTCAATGCTGGTGATCCCTGCTTGCTCAAGGACAGCAACATTCGTCACATAGTCGGTCCAGTGTATATTTAGGATTGTGCGAAGACAGCGCTGATGAAAGCGCTCGAGGAGTCGTAGGTGTTGGCGATAGGTGACCCATGTTTCAGACCCATAGAGGAGAATGGACAGTATGATAGCTCTGTACACACTGATTTTGGTGCTTTGTCTCAGGTGCTTGTTGCTCCAGACTCTTTTGTGAAGCCTTCCGAATGCACTATATGCCTTTGATAATCTGTGATCTATCTCTTTGTCAATCTTGGCGTCTGAAGAGATGATGCTTCCCAGGTAGGTGAACTGCTGAACGGACTTAAGCACAGATGTGCCTATGCTGACGTGAGGATGGTGGTGTTCTTCCTGTGGTGCGGGCTGGTAGAGGACTTCCGTTTTCTTCAGGCTGACTTCCAGCCCAAACAGCTCTGCAGCTGTTGCAAAGCAGGATGTGAGGCGCTGCAGGGCTGCTTCTGAATGGGCGACAAGGGCAGCATCGTCAGCAAAAAAGTAGCTCACGGACTAGATAGTTTAGAGTCTTAGTGCGAGCCCTCAGACGGCTTAAGTTGAACAAGCTACCATCAGTACGATAGCGTATATATATGCCGTCTTCTTCTTGTAGGTCTGCCATAGCCCTTTGGAGCATCATGCTGAAGAAGATTGTAAATAGGGTTGGTGCAAGAACACAACCTTGTTTCACTCCATTAGTTATGAGAAAGGGCTCCGAGAGAGCATCGCCATATCTGACTTGACCGTGCTGGCCCTCATGTAACAGGACAATCATTTTGAGGAACTTGGGGGACATCCTAGACGTTCCAGGATCTGCCACAGACCTTTCCTGCTCACAGTGTCGAAGGCTTTGGTGAGGTCGACAAATGTTACATAGAGTCCTTTGTTCTGCTCTCTACATTTCTCTTGCAGTTGTCTAAGGGCAAAAACCATATCTGTGGTGCTCCTATTTGCTCTGAAGCCGCATTGGCTTTCAGGAGAAGTTCTTCTGCAATAGCCGGAACTAATCTGTTCAGGAGTATCCTTGCAAGGATTTTTCCAGCAATGGAGAGCAGTGTTATACCTCGATAGTTTGAGCAATCGGATTTTGTTCCCTTTTTCTTATACAGGGTGATGATAACTGCATCTCGGAGATCTGATGGCAGTTCACCTTTTTCCCAGCAACTCACAAGGAGCTCGTGGAATTTAGCATGCAGTACATGACCTCCCTGTTTCCAAGCTTCAGGTGGGATTCCATCGATCCCGGCTGCCTTGCCATTTTTCAACTGCTGTATGGCCTCAATGGTCTCTTCCAGAGTGGGAGCTGTGTCCAGTTCATTTTTCATTGGTTGTTGTATCATGTGTTGGATAGCTGAACCTTGGACTACTCGGCTGGCATTAAAGAGACCCTGAAAATGTTCAGCCCATCGGTTCAGGATGGAGGTTTTATCAGTAATTAGTGTTTGACCATTTGTACTGTATAAGGGGCTTTGGACCTGATAAGTAGGTCCAAACACTGCTTTGAGAGCTTCATAAAAACCTCTGTGATCACCGAGATCTGCACAGCGTTGTGTCTTTTCTGATAAATCAATCCACCACTTGTTCTGGATGTCTCTGAGTTTTTGTTGGAGTTTACTACATGCGAGACGAAAGGCTGCTTTTCTTACATGGCAAGATGGCTGGGCGAGGAATGCCTGGTGAGTGGTTCTCTTCTTTGCCAACAGCTCCTGGATCTCTTGGTTGTTTTCATCAAACCAGTCTTGGTTTTTCTTAAGGGAGAATCCTAGGGATTCTTCAGAAGACTGCAGGATACTGTTTTTGATGGATACTCTCCCCCCTTGCAGTGGGGGAGAGGCTTGCGTACCCTAGTGAAGTTGTGAGCTATGCTGGCGGTGGCATAATAGCCGGCGGTAGGGCCTCCCATACCAGACAGGTCACAACCGAAGGGTCTGACAAAGAGTGTCAATGGGCAGGATGGGCTCTCTAGCCTTTTGGCAACCATCCTAAGAGAAGGAAAACTCTGATTTCAAACCCGGGCAGATGGTGCTCGTCTAACCCTGTCTTCATGCATCTAGTGGTTTTTAAAATAGGTTGATGGAGGACATACAAAAGTGACAATAATGTTACAATTATTACCAATTATGAATGCAGAACAGTTACAGATGAGCAAATCTATGCAACATATTCCAAATTCATGATTACTATTTAGACATGGTTGTGACACTTTTGCCATGATTGTAACGTCCAGTCCCTCAATTAACTTATCCAGGTGTTAGCTACATGGGGAGAAACAGTTATATCCCACCAGCGATTAAAACATGGGTGAATGACATTTCCATCAGATGGAGTAAGGCCATAGAGGTTACTGTAGATCCTTAGGATTCACTGGGGATGCTGAAATCCACAGATAATCAAGTCATATTATCTACAGGGGTATAGTAAAATGGTATCACTTATATAAAAAGGTCAAATCAATGTTTGCTTTTTAGATGTTTTAAAAAAGAGTATTTTCTAGTCATTTGATGATTGGATAAATATTCTGTGGATAAGAAGAGATGGCTGTATATTTATTTCCTTATTTTTATGGCATTTATATGGCAACTTTCTGCATGAGTCGGATCCAAAAAATACAAAAACAATTAAGTTTGTAATCTAAGGACAATCTCACATTTTACCTTTCTTTGGAAAGCTAGAACATACTCACTGAAAAGTCAAGCTGAATGCAAATAGTAAAGAGGGAGTGTTCTGCAGCACCGAAAACCTCATAGATTTCAACTTAAGAACTATAGATTTGTTCTTCAAATCAAACATATCTGCAATCTGGTGATAATATCTATAATTTGTTAAGTGGACAAACCCAGAGGGTGCTCACCAATGCTTCCTCTTCATCCTGGAAAGAAGTGACAAGCAGATTGCCTCAAGGTTCTGTCCTGGTTCTGGTCCTGTTCAACATCTTTATTAATGACTTAGATGAAAGGTTAGAAGGCATGATCATCAAGTTTGTCGATGACACCAAATTGGGAGAAATAGGCAATACTCCAGAGGATAGGAGGAGAATTCAAAATGATTGACAGATGGACCAAAAAATAACAAAATGAAGTTCAACAGGGACCAATGCAAAATACTCAACTTAGGCAGAAAACATGAAATGCAAAGATATAGAATGGGGGATGCAAGGCTCGAGAGCAGTATGCGTGAAAAAGATCTTGGGGTCCTCGTGAACAACAAGTTAAACATGAGCCAACAATGTGATGGGGCAGCAAAAAAAAGCCAATGGGATTTTGGTCTGCATCAACAGGAGTATAGTGTCTAGGTCCAGGAAAGTCATGCTACTCCTCTATTCTGCCTTGGTTAGACCACACCTGAAATATTGTGTCCAATTTTGGGCACCACAATTGAAGAGAGATATTGACAAGCTGGAATGTGTCCAGAGGAGGACAACTAAAATTATCAAGGATCTGGAGAACAAGCCCTATGAGGAGTGGCTTAAAGAGCTGGGCATGCTTAGCTTGAAGAAGAGAATGCAGAGAGAAGACATGATAGCCATGCATAAATATGTGTGAGGAAGTCATAGGGAGGAGGAAGCAAGCTTGTTTTCTGCTGCCCTAGAGACTAGGACGTGGAACAATGGCTTCAAACAACAAAGGAGATTCCATCTGAACTTTAGGAAGAACGTCCTGACTGTGAGAGCTGTTCAGCAGTGGAACTCTCTGCTCTGGAGTGTGGTGGAGGCTCCTTCTTTAGAAGCTTTTAAACAGAAGCTGGGTGGCCATCTGTCAGGGGTGTTTTGAATGCAATTTTCCTGCTTCTTGGCAGGGGGTTGGACTGGATGGCCCATGGTCTCTTCCATCTCTATGATTCTATGATTCTATATCTGGTGGAAATGCAGAATGTTCCCAGAGACAATCAAATTTGTGATTCAGCGTATACTTCTGTTTATTTCTTAAAGTCACTGAAGTATAACTCATTGCTAACGTAGATCAACACTGCTTCCTTCAAAGAGAGGAAAAATGTACCTTTCATTCAAATATATCACTCCTAAGTGACACACTATGTCATATACTAGACACTATTTCTAAACTTAAAAATTGTAAGTTGACCTCCAATCTCGACATGACTTGCAAGAGGACTTCAGTAAAGAGATTTGCTTTTTGGAACATCCTTATTCAAAATGTTGTTTTCTTTTCCAGAGAAGCTATCTAATGTTATTTCTTTGACATTTCCTGAACGATACTCTAATACTATACAAATCTGCATAATTTTGAGTGAAAATGCTGACACTCATTCTATGTTAACCATTAGACTCTTTCTTTAATATCTACAGCATAATGTATAGATAGAAGTTAGAACATAGCCACAATCTCTCCATTGCCTAAGCTTGTTTTCATATTTTGATTCTTTATTTTTTCTCTCTACCACAGTTATCTGGAAGCACAATTATTGTCTTATATGGTGGTGCTGATCTTAATGTTAATTATCCTTCTTCCCCCCTCCCTCCCAAATGGAAGCTAAATGCAGCTCACATATTCACAGATTATTACAAATAAAAATATACAAAAGTGAGTATTAACATAGAATTAAATTGTCCATGGTATAATTTAAGATGCTGCTATAATTTCCATTTTAGGCCTCATCTACATTGTTATATATGTGTGTAAAACACCCTGATCCCCTTGGGGAGAGAGGGTGGTCTATAAATAAATTATTATTATCATCATTGTTTAATGTAGTTTGAAACTGTATTATATGATCAGTGTAGAGTCATATAAAGGAGTTTTACTGCATTTAACTGCATTATATAAGTCTCCACTGACCTCAGAAATATAATGTAGTCCTAGACACACATGTTGAATAGTTCTGCATTGGAGGGGCCATCTTTGATGGTTTCTATGCATGAGAGGCTAGAAATCTCTGCATCTAGCCTAAGACCCCAGAATGCTGTGCATAGGGGGCAGGACTGATTGTTCCTTCATGTATCTCTTTGTATTGGCTGCTTTGATGGCCACACTCAAGTGCAGTGTGAGACAATGGATGGGTATGGATTTTGTCTCCTTTATCTCAGGTTTTCACCTACCCCATACTGTGCCTGGTGGACTTTGACAATTGGCTATGGGTGATATTGATTTACAGCCTGTTGTTTGGTAGGTAGTTGAAGGAGTGATACATTCTCTACCAGGACACTCATTTGACTTTCAGGTCATGTTGTGAGGTTGAATAAAAACCATTCATGAATTTGTCATTTTGAAGTCACCCAAATTACCTTTTATAAGGACTGTTAGACTGTTAAGCAATTTCAGCCAATAATCAGCTGAAAGTCAATCCAATTTTTATGGGAAAGAAATGTTCAGATGTCTTAGTAATGCAACTGATATAATATGTTGTGGGTTTTGGACCCTTATAACTGAAAAAAAAAAGCATTTCTAAAACTAATTTTGGTAGGTGAACATTATGTGTACAGGCAACACTTTGCAGTTTCTGCTCCACAACTGTGAGTTTCCTATTCCTTTCTTTTTTTGAAAATTGTCAAATCCCTAACTGGTGTGTGTGCATACACCTATGTGTGCACACACGCACACACACTTTGATGGGCCAAAATTAAGTGGCTGGTATGTTTTTAGCTGTTATTTTTCTAAGCAAGTAAGTCCTTAAAATATTTTTAGATTTCCTAAGATTTTGAGACAGAGTTAGACTACAAATTTAAATGAAGGAATAGATGTGATGCCTTCTATTAAAAATAATTGCAACCCCCTATTAAATTTGACAGTGAAACATGAAGGCAAGAAATATATTCATTGTGGATTAATTTGGTTTACCTGAAAAGAATTAGTGATAGAATATAATTCCATAGCTGTTGCTTGCTGTATTTTCATAAGCTACCTCTCTTTCCTCATTGATAGAGAATAAATAATATGATACCGAATTTTATATCTCTTCATATGTAAGACATTCCTGATGATTTATGGAGGACTTACTTTTCAGGCATAAATGCTCAAGATTCCAATCCAAGAATGCAAGCTAACACATAGGTTTTTAAAATCCTATTTAATCAATAAGATTAAACCTTAAATCTTAGCTAGGTGAAAAATTTCAACCCGCATATTCTCAAGATAAGACAGCCACATTTGGAAAGCCCATGGATAAAAGCAGCCAGTCCTATACCATTAATATTCACTTTTCTTTTTGGAAATATGTCAGGCAAACTGTTGATATGTTGGGGAGAGAGAAGGAAGAGTGAAAGAAGAACATCATGGAGTTTTGGCAAGTCTCAGCTAACAGATGTGCATGGGATGCTGAGATATCTCGAGGACAATTAATAACATATGGACAAACTGAGGAAAATGCGTATTAAAACATAAATAAATAATATGCCGAGTAGAGTGCAGTGGCCCAGAGAGGGGAAAATGACAGAATATTTTGTTTAGAAGGACCATATGATGAGGATGGCTGATCTGACAATTAAGCTTTTGGGATTGATGGCCAGATTCCTAGTGCTTCTGGCTATGTTATCTCATTGTTCTTAGTATGAATGGGCTTACAGCCAGATCTTGTTCATTCTGCAGCATTTGCTCCTGTGGAAAGTGAGAGAGGCGCTCAAGTTAGAGACATCTGCTAGGATCATTGAGAACCTTGTTACTGAAGGCTTCAAGGGGCAAAGCCAATGGTAGTTCATCTGTTCTTGCACAGTCATAATTGGAAAAAATACATGATTTCATGGGACACAAAGAAAACAAGAACAGCATGACATAAAAATATGTTCCCTTAAATAAAGGGAAATGTCTTGAGCAGTTTAGCTTGAAAAGAGACAGAAAGGGATAAGCAAGTTTACCTGAAGCATTGCATTTGAACTACTATTTGGGTGTTTTAATTAAAAGCTGCTCTCTGTTTATTTCTGTTCTGTTCAAAATATTGGTGGTGCTACAATTACAGAATGCTAACTCAAAAAGGATTCCCATATAATTATTTAATACTGTTATTAATTAATAATTAGTTAATTAATACTTATTTAAAACTGTTAGAAAACTTTATTTCTATTTTCCTTGATTATAAAACATTTTATGCTGCAGATAGTTTCATTTTGTACTAATTTCAAGTGTTTGTCTGTTGAATTGTACTTCTTTTCTTAAATTATTTTATTTATTTTTAAGTCCATTGCCCAGAAAGCTTTTTTATACTGAAAGTGCAAGATGCAAATTGAAGTACAAGATAAAAAATAATCAATATATTATTAGACAAAGCAACTCCAATTACATCTTTCTTTCTTCAAGGTACTGAAGATAAGCCCCAAACCTTTAACCTATTTCAGAACCTCATAAACTATTGGAGAAAGATGTTGTCATGGTTGAGCCTGAGGCTGAGAGAGCAGAACCGGCAATCAGAGCTGCAAAAAGGTCTACTCGTGAGCAAGAGTCAGATGAGGAGCAGGAAAGGAAGAGAATTCGTCAAATACTTATTGAGACTTCCAGGGTGTGATGATGAGGAGCAGTCTATGGGAGATGGGGTTGGGGATTCACAGAGTTCTTAAGAGGTGTCCAGTGACATGGATTGGACTAAAGTTCAACAGATACGTGACGTTTGTGAAGCACCTACTAGTAGTGATTCATTTGAGGGATTCACACGAGATGGGAATTGGAGTGATGAGAATCAGGGTTCTTGCTGGGGTGATCTAAGTCGTCGCAGAAGATGAATGGCTTGTCACGAGAGGCAAAGGGCAGCATGTGAGGAAGTCCTGGCAGCTGAAAGGGATGATAAAGGGGCGTCGATCCAACTGAGTTCTGAGGAAGAGCTTTGAATAAAGGGGGTTTGGAAATAATCCTTCTTTGCAGCTGGCAAGGAGTTATACTTGCCATCAAGGCTGTGCCCTGTGTTGCTGGATTGCTCGTGGATATGAACTCCCTTCTTGGACTTTGATCTGACTGTCTTCCTGCTTTTGACTTCGAACCATTTGGCTATGTTTTTTTTGGCTACTTTTCCGGCTTGTCCCAGGACTACTCTGACAACCCCCTTCTGTGTGCCCTGCTTCCACGGATTGATGACACAGGACTGAATGACGATGCGCTGCTGCTTGTGTTCCTGTTTAAGGTGAATTTCTAGTGGTTTAATCCACTTTTTCCTTTGTTTGAACGTTTTTTGACCTGGTTGATTGTATTTTGTGTTTCTTGAGCCTCTTTTGTTCATGTTTACAGTGCTTTTGGACAGTTTGCTCTATTTTTGAAGTTTGTGACTCTGTTAATAAACTTTTACTATTTACTTAATTGGGCTTGGTTCCTTTAAGGCAGTCTGAACCACGACAGATGTGGAGGCCCCCATATTTTTTTGATATTTTCAGGTGGAAGATAGTGAAGAGACATTTTGTAGTGGAGAGGAATATGTGATTAATCAACCCAGTATTTTGGAGTTGATTTTTTGACTAAAATTTCTATAGAGAGAATTGTTTGTAGCTGGATGCATACTGAACTGCACACATTGTGGCGAAAGACAAATAAGTGATTCAGTGGGTAATGAGAGCTAGCTGCCGGTTTTGACACTTTATATATATATATATATATATATATATATATATATATATATATATAAAAATGGTTTAGAACCCAAAAATAGGAAAAAATCTAATAGGGGGAAAATTATAAAATACAATGGTCCAGAAACATAGGGTATAAGATAAAGGAGGAGACCTGGACAGCCATTTGGAAAAATAACGTCAACATCTCCTACTGTCACAAATATAAGGAAAGTTGGATTAAACTAATATATAGGTGGTACCTCACACCAAACAAACTAGCCAAAATATATAAAAATCAAAAGCCAGATTGCTGGAATTGTAAAAAAAACAACAACATAGGCACATATTTCCACATGTGGTGGATGTGCCCCAGCAGAGAAGTTTTGGAGTGAGATACACACCGAATTGGAGAAAATGTTGAAAAGAAAGATTGAGAAATGTCCAGAACTATTCCTATTAGGTATAGTGGATCCCTCCTGGGATAAGAAAGATAAAAATCTGTTTATTTTGACCTCTACGGCGGCAAAAATGGTAATGGCTAAACATTGGAAATCACAAGAGGCCCCCACAAGGGAAGAATGGTTGGTGAAAATTATCGAGACGGTTCAGATGGAAGCCATGACGGAGGCCCTAGAGGGAGAAAGAATGATAAAGAGGACAGTGGAAAAAAACAGTAAATGGGATTGGTCAGATTTGATAGACTACTTCAAAGGGGAGAAGGATATAGAGCTTATAGTGCAAAGTTTATAAAGGGGTAGAGGGGAAGGCGGGGAGGAGAGAGAAGAGCCAATGGGTTAATAGGGGGGATAGATTGGGGGGGAGGAGGGGAAAAAGGAAAGGGGGATATGTTTGTAAATTTTTTTTGGATTTTTTGGTATAGAGAACAGCACCCAAATACCCGGATGAGCCAACGAACAGAAGAAGAGATGCCAACTAGCCACAGAGGTCGAAAGAAAGAAAAATTTCCGTCATGCCTTCAATTCACTAACACTCTGTAAAAGCAAGGGGGTTATCAACCCCTAGCTTCTTTATACACCCTGAAGCACATACTTTACTCTAAACCTTCTATGGATTTTCTGTTTCTATTCTTGACACCCAGAGTAAACAACTCGGGTGATACACTTTCTTACTGTTTCATGTTTTTAAAACCTTTCTGTCATATATTTGAAATTCAATAAAGACTTTCTAAAAAAAAAAAAAGAAAATCTAATAGGGGGATTTTTTTGATTAGTAATAGAAAGACATACAAAAAATTTGCCAAAAAATTCTAAAATGTAATGTAATTACTAACGAAATTCGTTAGTAGTTCGTATGCCAGCGCATGCGCATTCCAGATGGTTTTGGCCTACAACTCCCAGAAATCCTAACAGCTGGTAAATTGGCTGGGATTTCTGGGAGTTGTAGGCCAAAACTTGAATAAATCACACTGAATTCTAGATGGGACTCTCCAAATAGGAAGGAGGGAGGGAGGGAGGGGGGGGTATTCTATTCTTGGAAGCAGCCAAAAAAAAGGAGGAGCCCCCCCCCCCTCGCTCCTTGCTGCCTCTCTCTCACCCCGATCCTGAGGAGAGAGGGCCCAAGTTTGCCCAGGCTGAGAGGAAAAGGAAGAGGCCTGAGGCTGTGAGGAATGGTGGGAGTTGAAGTCCAAAACACCTGGAGGGCTGAAGTTGGCCCGTCATGAAGCCTCTTCAAGGCTTTAGATCCTGGCAGGCAGAAGGGGCAGGGAGGGCCCGTCCACTCCTCCTGCCCTGCCAGGATCTAAAGTGCATCAAGGCTTGGCACGCTTTAGATCCTGTGAGAAACCAACCTAATGTATAATAGAATGAATGCTAACTTATAGAGTAAGTGCCTAAATATTATAAGTAATCCAACTGGTCATATACCTACATTCCATGCACATGCAATAATACAGCAGTAATAACAATGGGTATAAGAAGAGGTAAAATTCAAACCGAAGTATTCTGACTGGTCCCTCCTCAAGTGGTGCAAACGGGCTCTTCTCTATGAGCCCGGGATTCTGCAGCAAGCAAACGCGGTGCCCGGGCTTTTGGCTTTTCCTGGGAGAGGCTGCCTCCTGTTTGCAGTTTACACCGCTTGAGGAGGGACCACAGTCAGAATACTTCGGTTTGAATTTTACCTCTTCTTATATTCATTGTTATTACTGCTGTATTATTGCATGTGCATGGAATGTAGGTATACTACCCCAATACTCTTTGATGCTTTAGATCCTGGCAGGCAGGAGGGGCAGGAAGCCTGGAAAAATGTAAACAGAGAGTTTACTCAGTAAATCCACAAAGGAGGGCACTTCATCCAAAGTGCCCTCTCTTGCGGATTTACTCATGAGTAAACCTCTCTGTTTACTTCCTTTGCAGATTTACTTCTGAGTAAACCTCTCTGTTTACATTTTTCCAGGCTTCCAGCCGAAAGAAGGAGCGAGTTTAGGGCTTGCCTTGCCATAATACTTATTGGCAAGGGAGGCGGGAGGGTGGTGAGAGAGAAGGAGGGTGCCCCCCCCCCTTACGACCTAATAAGGATACTTAAAGAAAGTCCACTTCCTGGTTGCCGTTCCAGATGCGGAAATACTCAAAAGTAGCATTTTTTACGAATTTCTTACGAATCTTTTAATTTTCATAACTTTTTTCTCATGCATAATATATATATATAAATTGATTTTTTTGGAAAAAAGATAAAGTGGGGAAGAAAAAAGAAAGAGAAAAGAAAAGAAAACCTCATTTTGGGGAAAAAAAGAGTAAAAGGGGGTGGAAAAGTATAACGGGTAAGAAAGAGGGTAGAAGAAAAAGCTAACTATGGTAAAAAGTTTATGGAGGTTTCCTTACTAATAGGGATGGGAGTAGAAGGGTTAGGTGGGAGGGAAGACAAAAAAATAGGGTAAAAATGAAAATACAAAAAGGGGGGGAAAGGAAATAAAAATAAAAATAAGAATAAAAATAAAATCTTCTTGTTGACTTCTGAATTCATCTCCTATCTGGGTTTGACACTTTGAATAGACATGAAAGCCCTGTTATTCAGTATATACATGCACATTGTGTAACATGAAAATGTAATTATATTAACCACATAAGCACTAATATTGAATATCCAATGTAAGCTCAAACCCTTAAAGCTGCAATATTTGACATTTTGTTTGTGAACAAGCTGAAAACCAAGAGTTATTTTCAAAAGCAATTTGTTATTGGTTTTGAATTCTGAAGAATCAATCATAAAACAGTTATTTTAAAAAGCCCATTCACCAAATGAATTATTCATTGCTATTCAGCCACCTAAACGTGCTTTAACAACAGCATTTCACTCTTCTGTGATTTTTCTTTGATGTGTCCATACAGAATTTTCAGCATTTCTGAAGGCCTTTTTTGATTTTCCTCTGAGAGTGCATGCTCCCCTGTTACTTTCATGTTTTGATTCTCTAAAGGCAAAAGACACTGGTGTTACAAAGAGGCCAGTTTAATTACGAAATTGGACTTGACATCGTTTTGGATGGAGAAAAAGAATTGATACAGAAAAGTATTAAAACACATGAATACACTTGGTCCTGATTATATGAACTGGGCTTGGCTTCATGCATTGTAAAACTAATTGAAAACCCACTATGAAATAAAGAGGTTGGACAAAAAATATATGATATAAAGGGGCTATAGTTTAACCTATTTATTGATGTAACTTCTGAACCATGCAGGAAAAAAGGGGGGTTTAATCCACCTGATGGGTATAGTTGAGGGACTGGTGTCACTTCACTGACTACCTCCACAGATCACACTGGGCCAGTACCTCAACCCGAAGGGGCAATGAAAACTATTTTGCTTGCTCACCCTGGTCGGTCTCAACAGAAGGGTAATCCTGTGGGTGCGCACTCCCAAACCACAGGGTTTTACAAAAGTGAGAAAACCCCATTCTAGCCTCAAGGGTGGACCCATCTTCTAGCCTCGAGCATGGACCCTTTTACAATCCACCATGGTAGTGACCCTAGAGAGACTTTTACAGAAGTCCATCCTTCACCTACAAAGTTTAAATCTAATTTAAACATTTTAAATGCTCAGTGAAAATGTGTTTAAGTGACTCCTCCATAGTCAATTTCCAGTTGCAACAGAAACAGTGAGGGGTAGGCAAAAGAACCCTCAAATTAACACAGGGGGTGGAAAACATGGAGGTTTGAACTGGACTTTACATGACCAGTTAAAACTCATACTACCCTGAGAGTGGGAGGATACAACATATAAGTTGAAAAATGAGGATGTTGTGAAGGGTGGAGCCCCCTTGGCCAATCTTAACAAATGGCCACCTTGGGGGTGCTTCCTCTGAAACCACAAGTTTTACAAGAATGACAACTCACCATTCTAGCCTCAAGGGTGGACCCTTTCATGGCCTGCCAAGTAGAGACCCTAGAGAGACCATTTCAGAAGCCCAGCCTTCACCCACAAAGCTAATGCCATAGTGCCTACCAAATCTAATTTAAAATTTCAACAGGCCACAAAAGTTGACAGCCATTTGCCTAGTCACTTTCCCCCACCAAAAAGCCAATCATGGCTTCAATCATCTCTTTCAAGTCTTTTAAGAACAAAACATCTCTCAACAGATCTGCCCCATACAAACCAGACCTTCATATAGATCATTTGCTCTGTAGAATTTGGACCATATATTCATACATACCATCTGTCTTGTAGAATTCAAGCCATATGTGAAGAATGCCAGCAACTGCCAATGAGCAGTATCAGATACTTTAACTCACAGTTATCCTTGTACTGTGCAAAATCAATTTGATTGGTATTCTCATCTATATGCCACTGAAGGCAAGTTAAAAGAGAACTAGCCTTACATAACTCAGGCCATATGAAAAGAATGCCAGGATGCTCAACAGTGAGATCAATCTCTATGTGATGAGTAGATCAGGAGGTGAGTTAAAAGAACATAATCCTTTTATAATTCAGACCATATGAAAAGAATGTTAGGATGAGACATAGAGTAATCACCAACATGTGACATCACCTTATTTTACTTACTGTTCTGCCCCCACACTATTTTAACTACTTGGAAGGTGAACTGACTGCGCAGGGAACAGATCAGAGCCTATATAGATTAATTAAACAAGACTACAAAGTCTTTATGAGAAGAGGTAAAGTCTTTGAGACATAGACACAGTTCTGGCCAAACTGAGGCTCTTGAATCTTTATATCTTTTTATTGTCTCTTTCTTGTATAGTTTTCAACTGTCTCTAAGAGGATCTCAATATTTAAATCTAACTGGACTTGAATACAGCTCATACAGCTCGACCTTCCAACCTTCTTCTCTCTTCACCTTCCAGTAATGAAAAGGCCGAGTCTTCCAAGAACCAGAAGTGCTCTGCCAGAGGCTCTGCCCCAGAAAGGGTTCTTAAAGGGGCAGGGCGATGGAGAATTCAAATGCAAAGAAACTGTCTAGACTGACCCCTCAGAAACAGTACATAAAATATTAATCCCTATAATTAAAAAGGGCTTAACTAGGGGTAAATACTAGTGAGGGAATTCATAAGCACCATATATTTGAACACACTTGGTCTTGATTATATGGACACACATTGTAAAACTAAATTTCTAATCAGAAGCCTAATATTTATAGTTAAGATCATGTTCAAACTGAATTTTGTTACATAACTTTAGATTTAGTGGACAAAATCTCACATACATTTAGAACATGCATGGAAATGTTTAAGAGCACCTTCACATTTTAGTAATGCATGAAAGCATCAAAATACTTACTAACAGCTATTAAGATGATTATTATAACAATTATTTGGGTATGTTAGAATTTCTGAAAATGCTATTCAGGTGTATCAGTAAATACAATAAACTGTAATATATCAAATAGTCATCTATTAGCGATATATAGGTCAATACATTTACAACCACAATGGGATATGTAGGAGAGGGGTACAAGTGGAAACACCACTATGCGAATACATCCAAATACAGTCAAGAGACTAACAATTCTTCTTATGCATCATAGCAATGTACAAACATATCAAGACGTCTTGGGCCAAGAGGGACAAATGTTCCTTCTTGGTGCAGGGAGAAACTGCAGTTCAAAATACATAATATCAACAACAAAGTAAAGGTCAACGAACTGCAGGTAAAGGTGGGAGGATCCCAGGTGTATCTCTGTCATGCAGGTGAAAAGGCGACAGGAGACGCTCAGCAACGGCCCAGTCGTCTAGGGCGCGTGCGCGGACAAGCGCTATGGCTAGCCGCAAGTAAAGCTGGGTGTTGTAGTCCTGTCGGGACGCTCGATAGGCCGAACTGCGCTGTGCGCATGTGCGGAGGCGCACAATGGCGGCCCGCAAAGGATGGTGGTAAAGGTATTTTGGAAAGGTTCTAAGGCGTCCGTGTGGTAAAGGGTGGATTGGCAGATGCCGGGAAAGTAGAATGGGAGTCTGCTTGTCACTCGGTGGGTGAGAGCAGCGGAGGAGAGGTTGCCTGACGGCGGGAGCTCACTCTTAAGCCGGCGAAGGGCCGTTTCGTCTAACAGACTTCTTCAGAGGCATAGAATAGGCGTCCTCAAGGGTAGTAAGTCTAGAGAGTAACAATGGTATCAATATTTAAAACCCAGAATGAACGGTGTGGTCAGGGCATGAGAAAGTAAGAAGTTAAAAGTAGTTACCATCAAGAGTTGTCCAATCTGCGTGGAGGAGGGACCATTCCATCAGCAGGACTAGTTCGTTAGGCCTAGCATGGAAGACTCTTCCAATAATGAGACTGTGAGTTCGTTCAACGAACAGGAGGTTGAGACCACCATACGGAGATGGCAGTTTTGTCCACCTACCGAGGATGCGCTGAGGCTATCAACCCTGAATTAGAACCAACTTTAGATGACTTATATGACAAAGAGACCAGACTTTTGCACGTAAATTCTAATGCAGCATTTCTGTCTGAGTATATAAGAAGGTCCCTTACCCCTAGAGGCCTAAGAGTGCATGTACAACCTGGTATTTACGAAAATGATCCCAGCTTTATTAAATCATGGATAGCCATAGTTGAAAAATGCTCAAGGGATCTTTTAGTTCTTATAATCAAAAAAGCCACAATTGAAAGTGAGGAACTTGAAAAAGACATTGCAGCATTGAAGACCACCTTAGTTAACCCCACAAACAAGCCAGACCTAGACAAAATACAAGAAGACTGCCTCAAACTTTTTGATGACCTCAAAAAAGGTCAACTCACCAAACTCAAACGAGATGAGAAAGACTATAAAGATGGTAAAATCTTCAAGTGGTAGTCTAAATCCAACTTAGGAAGCAACAGACGCATTCGCTTTTCTAGGGAGTCTGTGCAATCAGGTGACTCCGGGGATAACAGTGGGGGGGGGGGAGTCAGACGATTCCAAAGCTGGCCCTTCTGGGCAGTACTCACTTAGAAGTTGCACTAAGAATCCAGACCGCACTGAACCCCCGCAAACCACAGTGAAATTTTCGCAAGGCCAAAGGGAAAAAGGGACCGACCTAATATTTAATCTGTCAAGTTACCAACTCTCCCGAAGAGGAGAAAGCACTAGTCAATCGTGGTTTTTCTTTTGTCATTACCCCCAATTGTGTTGATCTTGATATTCGTAAAGATTTGGCTATGCTCTTTTGTTCTGTTAGACTGAATTTTTTTTTCCAATAAAGACACTATTGCAAACTATCAGGGACAACTGAATAAATTCAAAACGCCTAGTAGGTTCACACCCCATTTAATTCCGGATAACATCAAAACTTTTTTTCAGGTACAGGACAGTAGGAAAGATAGAGAGATAGGAGAGGCGGGGGGGGCGTTGAGAGGGGGGGACGGTTGGCAAGGGAGGGGCGGGGGGGAGGGAGGGAGTCAACCGGGAGTGAGGGATGGGAGGCAGGGGAAGGGGGGCTTCAGTACTGTATACGGGGGGGCGGGGGGGGCGGGGCCGTCTCTGAGGAACATCAAAACTTTTGAGGAGACTATTCTGAGGGAAGTCTGTAAAATTGACCATCGCTCCGATAAGAAATACAGTAACCTCACCCCCACTGAGATGGACACCCTACACAGACTAGGTTCTGACCCCTCCCTAGTCTGGAAAAAGGCAGACAAGGGAGGGGGTATAGTACTTATGGACCGGAGTGACTACATAAAAGAATGCATGTGTCAACTTTCGGACCAGAAGTTTTACAAAACGCTGGACCGCGATCCCACCAAAAAATATATGACTACTATTGCCTCCATAGTCCACACAGGTCAAATCATGGGATACATCTCCGATAACACTGCTGACTACCTCATTAATAGCTCCCCCAGGGTCCCTGTCTTTCATACACTCCCCAAAATTCACAAACCACAGCGCCCCCTGTGGGCAGACCAATAGTATCAGCAGTATCTAGTCTACTAGAACCTCTATCCAAATACCTCGAAGACATCCTACAACTGTTTTCAACTGACACCCCGACCTTTATCCTCGACACTAAGGACTTCATATCCAAGATAGAGGGCTTTAAGACCACCACCAACGACTACTTAGTAACTGCGGACGTGATTTCGTTATATACCCACATCCCTCTAGAACTGGCTAGAAGCATTATAATGGACCTACTGGACACAAGACAACATAAAGATTCTCCGACACACTTCCTGATGGAATTGTTGGACGAGATCTTCGACTACAATTATTTTACTTTCGACGGCCGGTTCTACTTACAAGTAGACGGAGTAGTAATGGGGAGCAGTGCTGCCCCCACAATTGCGAACATTTTGATGATTTATTTAGAGAGAAAAATGCTGTTTTCCGCCAACTGTGACCCCGTTGTCTCCAAGATCCGTAGTCTTTAGATACATAGATGATCTGTATTTCGTAGTTCAAGGTGACCTAGACATAGCCACATTTGATACGTGGTTGAGTCAATGGCACGAATCCATCTCTTTCACCTACACCTTGGATCACTACAGTATTAACTATTTAGATGTGACAACTTTCATACACAACTCGAGGATTCGTGCAAAAAACTATAGGAAACCCATCCCAAAAATAGCCTTCTCCATTACAAAAGCTATCACTCATTCAGTCTGAAAAATAACTTGCCCTACGGTCAATTTTTGCGGTTGAAACGCAATTGCACCCAAGCTACGCACTATAGATAAGAAGCCGATCTATTGACTAATAACGTTAGGAGTAGGGGCTATCCTGATAACATTCTCACAAAAGCAAGGAACAGGGCGGACCTTCTTGACAGGACATCTCTCCTGCAGCCCAAGATAGCAAGAGAGAAAAATGACAGAATAGTTTGGCCACTCACTCTTAGCCCACATGGCAATCAAATCATTAAAATCGTGAAACGCTATTGGCCCTTAGTTTCTGAGACTCCAGGACTCAATAACTTCCCAATGGTAGCTTACAAGAGGACCAGGAACATAGGAGATGTTCTCTCACACACTAATCTATCTCAACCTACACTCAAGAGCGCACTTGCAGTAGGCTCTTACCCCTGTGGCTCCTGCAGCATTTGTAAACATATTAAACAACAGAAAACAGTAGTGAGTACCACTAACAAAAGAGTATTCAAACTAACTTCATATGCCAACTGCCAAACCACAGCCTTAGTATACCTACTTGAATGCAGCTGCCACCTGCAGTACACAGGTTATACCACTAGGAGCTTGAGAGAATGCTCCCTAGAACATAAATCGAAAATCAAATTAAAATCAACAGATTCTACTCTATACTCTCATTGTACCCTTAAAAACCACACTTTTGACAACATCAAAATCCAGGTCCTTGAAAAAGTTAAATGCCCACCATACACGGACATTACAGCCCTACTAAGGAAAAGAGAAACTTTCTGGATCGTACAATTGGCCACTGAAAAACGCTGGGGAAGTCTCAATGACCCCCTGACTATCAATGCACTCCTGAACAAGTAGAATATGTTGCCCTGTTCCCCTCCTTAATTCTTCCCTTGACCACCCTTATCAATGAGTAACCATCTCTTTAAAAAGGATGCCCCTTTAACAACTTTCCTAGCCAAATCCTTTATAAGCCCTCAAGGTGACCTCTGCCCTTTGCCATTTCCTGCTGATGGAATGGTCCGTCCTCCACGCAGATTGGACAACTCTTGATGGTAACTACTTTTAACTTCTTACTTTCTCATGCCCTGACCACACCGTTCATTCTGGGTTTTAATTATTGATACCATTGTTACTCTCTAGACTTACTACCCTTGAGGACGCCTATTCTATGCCTCTGAAGAAGTTTGTTAGACTAAACGGCCCTTCACCGGCTTAGGAGTGAGCTCCTGCCGTCAGGCAACCTCTCCTCCGCTGCTCTCACCCACCGAGTGATAAGCAGACTCCCATTCTACTTTCCCGGCATCTGCCAATCCACCCTTTACCACACGGACGCCCTTAGAACCTTTCCGAACTACCTTTACCACCATCCTTTGCGGGCCGCCATTGTGTGCCTCCCGCACATGCGCACAGCGCAGTTTGGCCTATCGAGCGTCCCGACAGGACTACAACACCCAGCTTTACTTGCGGCTAGCCATAGCCATGCGCCCTAGATGACTGGGCCGTTGCTGAGCGTCTCCTGTCGCCTTTTCGCCCTGCTTGACACAGATACACCTGGGATCCTCCCACCTTTACCTGCAGTCCCACCTTTACCTCCCACCTTTACCTGCAGTTCGTTGACCTTTATTTTCTTGTTGATATTATGTATTTTGAACTGTAGTTTCTCCCTGCACCAAGAAGGAACATTTGTCCCTCTTGGCCCAAGACGTCTTGATATGTTTGTACATTGCTATGATGCATAAGATGAATTGTTAGTCTCTTGACTGTATTTGGATGTATTCGCATAGTGGTGTTTCCACTTGTACCCCCCTCCTACATATCCCATTGTGGTTGTAAATGTATTGGCCTATATATCGCTAATAGATGACTATTTGATATATTACAATTTATTGTATTTACTGATACACCTGAATAGCCTTTTCAGTTCTTACACCACGGTGTTGCCTATTGTTTTTATATGTTAGAATTTCTACAGGAAAATCTGTGGTGTCCTAGTGACTTTTAGGCAGATTTTATTCTTGATAGCTGATTGGTTATGTTGTTGAGAACATCGCAATCACTGACATGTATTTTGCTGACAAATTCTTCTTTATCATCATCAACATTATCATTTCATATATTTCTGCTTGTTTATTGTTTTAAACTGCATTAATGGTCAAAGCTGATAGAAAAAGTAAGATATAAATGCACTCTCTCAATCTCTCAGAAAAACAATATTCAGTAAGTCCTCCTTTTCAACTCAGTCACCTTTTCAACTCAGTAACACTGGCCCTATAATCTATACCATTTTACATGAAAATAAATATATTGAACTTAATGGTGTTCACTTCTAAGTAGAAAGGAGTCTTACTAGACTGCATTGGTTGAATTCCTTAAATTATTTGATATAAACAAGGGAGCTGTTATGAATGGAATTGCCCCATACATTATCAGAAACTTAAAATACAATTCTCATTCCTGTCTATTAATTGAAAATAAATCAAATTGTGTTGTACATTTTTAAGAATTGGCTATGTTTTGGTTAAAATGACAAAACTAAAATTTAAGTTTGTTTTACAAAGATCTTCAAGTGGGCATAACATCCAAATGAATGACATTTGCTCTTTGAATATTATTATTTTCTAATTCTGGCACATCTGTGTTTATTCATATGCAAATATGGATTTTTTGGAGCTGGAGAAATGAAACAGAACATGAATTTTTATATCATTGTAATACAATTTAGGAAAATATATTTTATGTATTACCGTTGCATATTCATTTTTAAACAAATACTTCCTAACTGTATATTAACAATGAACCAAAATGCATTAACATAAACATGAGTTTATTGTCATGTCTATGAGGCTAAATTAATGATAACCACTATGTCACTTTCTTTTTAAACCAGCCAGGATTAATAATTAAAATTCATACAATAGGACATGAATTCACATACAAAGACAAGCAATAGGAAAATATATTCTACTATTCCGTTTTACCCCAAGTGTGCAAATGGTTTTTTCCCAATTGTATTTATCTGAAAGAGGAAAAAGACATAGTTTTTTTTCTGTTTAAGAATAAACTATGTCTATAATTTGCAGTCTCCACCAAAAAGAATTCCTCAGTGCTAGGAAGTAGTTACATGAAACAACTGGCTGGAGATCACTACGATCTAAACATCACTACGATCTAAATATCAAAACCTACTAGAGGTTTCCCCCATCCGAACCTATCACCTGTCTTCAACTCGACAAAGAGCTTTTTCTGTAGCAGCCCCTACACTTTTGAATGCTCTGCCAGATAATGTCCAGGCTCTTAGGGAGCTTCCGGCCTTCCGAAGAGCTTGTAAAACTGTAGCACAGCAGTTCTCGTTCGTGCCTGGAGGGCAAGGAATAGGTCCTGGGGTCCCTTTAGCATTAGGGCCTGCAGCAGCAGAGGTGGATTCGGAGGATGAGCTAGATGACTGGGGGGAAGCACAGGGCCCTTCGGATGGGCCGCAGTCTCCCACAGAGAGCTTGGCATGGGATGAAATGTGCTTTGGGCCCATCTTAGATTCTGATCACCAGGTGGAGATGGGAAGCAGCGAAGGGAGTTATGAGCACCCCGGTGGGAGGAATTCCCAAGAGGCTGAGAATGTAAACATGGATGAATCCAGTGGGAAAGTGCCAGGGAGGAAAGTTCTCAGGAAGATAGCGACACAGCTGCCGAGAGGCAAGGTCGCTCCTTCGATAGGAGACGAGACATTGAGTCTAGCAGGAGGGCTTGGTCGAGTCCTAGACCGACCGAGGTCCGTGAGTAGAGATTGGAGACGAAGGAGCCTAGAGCGTCGTGGACCTCGGCCGAAGGATTAAGTATAGGGTCCGTGGGAACGCATCCTCAGTTCTCTGGCCACGTCTTTCCTGAACAGGCGTGAAGCGGAGTGGGACCACCAGCCAGTCATGGTCATCAAGCCTTGCCTTGCCTTTGCCTTGTTTCCTGAGCTGCATTGGTTTGCGGAGCCTTGTCCTGTTTCCTGATCCGCATTGGTTTGCGGAGCCTTGCCCTGATTCCTGATCCGCATTGGATTGCGGAGCTTTGCCACGCTTCAAGCTTCTTTGCTACGTTACTTTGGACTACTTTGCTTACTACCTTATGGACACTTTTATCATTGAACTATTTACTCTTTGGAACTGTTTTTATACTCAATAAAGTAGTTAGCCTTCAGTACGCTCTGTGTGTGTTTAAGGGGCCCGCCAGGTCCGTGATCGTGACAGCTGGCCGGAGAACTCAAGAACCCCTTATCACACCACGGACGCCGCCGACGCCGCAAGAAGCGCTCACGCCAGTGGTCGCCATGGCTAACTTGACCGATGTCCAAGTGCAAGAATTGCAACGAGAATTGGGTGAGCTGCGGACCCGGGCTGGACGGCACCCGGGTGAGCCCACCTGGCCGCTTTAGTGGTAATCCGGCCCAGGTGGAGGTTTTTGTTTGCCAAGTGGAACTTTATTTGGAGCAACGCCCCAACGAGTTCGCCAACGATCGAGCTCAGGTGGTTTTTGTTTTCAACCTGATGGAAGGGACAGCGGCAACGTGGGCTACCGCGTTGATCCGGGCGCAGTCCCCCCATACCAACACGCTGCGGGCTTTCCTAGACGCGATCAGGGCGACCTGGGGGGCTCCGTCAATGAAGAGCTCGCGAGAGGGATTTGGCTCGGCTGACGAGCAAGGACCTATCCCTGTCCCAGTACATCTCCCGTTTTCGAGTCCTGGCTTCCCAGACACAGTGGGGTCTACCGGCATTGTGGTATCACTACATTGCGGGGCTGTCTACGGAACTGAAACAGGAGATGTTAAAACATCCCCGGCCCGCGGATCTGGAGGCCGCCATCACCTTGAGCCTTCGTATGGAAGCAGGACTGCAGACCAGGAGGTGGTGGGACAAGGGCGTGATGGAGAAACCGGTGGCACGGAAGGAAGGGGGCTGGACAGTTTCAACCCCGGCAATTGCCAGTGCCGGCCGGCCCGGATGACCCGGAACCCATGCAGTTGGGAACAGTGCGCCCAAAGTAGACCAGGCGGGAGAAGGCTCGCGTCAGCGCCTTAACTTATGCTGGTACTGCGGGGGCTGGACATTTTTCTAAGGAGTGCCCCAGAAACCGCGTGGAAAGACTCCTCGGGCCTCCGCCGCCCTTGAGGGCGCCCGAGGCCGAAGAGGCCCTTCAGGCGACGGGGGAAGGGACCGGCCGGGTGTAAGAGGGTTCGCTCACTCGGCCGATGTCGCTAACCTCCCCCCTGAACCCAAGACTGGACAATTGTTCCTTGTAATGGTCAGCTTATGGTCGCCCGAGAAGGGGCCGATGATGGTCCATGCCATGATTGACTCGGGAGAGCGACCAACAATTTCATCGATGCAGATTATGCCAAGTCTGCCGGATTAAAATTTCTTGATCTCCAAGAGCCCAAGGGCGTCAAACCATCGATGGGAGAGTCCTGAAAACGGGGCTGTAACTCAGTATACAGCTCCTACCAGGATGTGGACTAGTTCCCATAAAGAGGACATTTCTTTTCTTGTGACCAAGCTCCCAGATTTCCCCATTGTCCTGGGCATTGTGTGGCTCGCTCCATGACCCCCAGATCTCCTGGGCTAAGAGACAGCTAATTTTTTTCTTCTGACCATTGCCAGGGCCACTGCATGACGGCTCGGGCGTGCCTGGCCCAAGAAGTGGAGAATGTGGCTACCCTGCCCAAGAAGTATGCCGGATTTTGGGATGTCTTCAGTGAGAAGGAGGCGGAACGCTTGCCTCCCCACCGGCCCTATGACTGTGCCATTGAATTGCAGCCGGAGCCCCAATCCCGCTGGGAGACTCTACCCTCTCTCGGAACCAGAGCAACAGGCTCTCCGAGATTTCCTGGATGAGAATCTGCGGAAGGGGTTCATTCGGCCCTCCCAATCCCGGCCGGGCTCGATTCTTTTCGTCAAGAAGAAATCGGGAGTTGCGGCTTTGCAATGACTACAGGGAACTCAACAAGATCACGATCCGGAATCGCTATCCTCTGCCCTTGATCCCCGAGCTCTTGGAGCGGATGCGGGGAGCTAAGGTGTTCACTAAACTGGACCTGAGGGGGGCTTACAACCTTGTCCGGGTTCGCCAGGGTGATGAATGGAAGACGGCCTTCCAGACCAAGTGGGGCAGTTGTGAATACCTGGTGATGGGATTCGGTTTGTGCAACGCCCAGCATGTTTTCAACATTTCATGAATGACATTTTCCGAGACCTTTTGGACCTTATTTGGCAGTCTACTTGGACGACCTGCTGATTTTTCTCCGGATCAGGCAACCCATGATCGCCATGTCAAGGAAGTGCTCCAGAGACTGAGGGCCCACGGGCTCTATGCTAAGCTGGAGAAATGTGCTTTTTACTTGCGTGAGGTGGACTTTCTGGGCTACCGTATCTCACCTACGGGCATTGCCATGGATGACACCAAGGTCCAAGCCGTGGTCGACTGGGCGGCCCCTGCTAGCAAAAAGACATTCAAAGATTCCTGGGCTTTGCCAACTACTACAGAAAGTTCATTCCTGACTTTGCCAAGTGGGCTGATCCGATCACCCAGTGTTTTGGGGAAAGGTGCCGTTCCGGTGGGCGCCGGAGGCGGATGTGGGGTTCCGCAAGTTGAAGCAGCTGTTCACCACTCAGCCGCTTTTGCAGCACCCCAACCCCGCACCCCTTTCATCGTCAGGCCGATGCTTGGATGTGACGGTGGGAGCGATCCTGCTACAGCCTCAGGGGACGGACTTGTTGCCCTGTGCCTACTATTCCCGGCAGCTGACGGCTCCGGAAAAGAACTACACCATTTGGGAGAAGGAACTTTTGGCCATCAAGGTGGCTTCGAGGTCTGGAGACACCTGCTTGAAGGGGCCAAGTTCCCGGTGGAGGTCCACACCGACCACCGGAACTTGGAGCATCTGAAGTCCCAGCGCAAATTGAACCAGAGGCAACAGAGATGGTCCCTGTTCTTTGAGCGATTCAATTTTCGCATTCACTATGTGACCCCCAAGCAGACCAAGCAAGCTGATGCGTTGTCCCGAAAGCCGGAGTACGTTCGTGAGGGCGACGGGCCGTCCGAGGCCCGGTTGCTTAAAGCGGAGAACTTTGCGGCTGCTCGGGCGCTTCCGGTGAAACCTCCTGTGGCTCCGCCAGCCCCTGGAGATAAAAGACCCTTGAGTGTCCGTGTTCAGGCTCGCCAGCGGACCGATCCGTGGGTGCAGGAGCAGCTGACCAAGGGGCCCCAAGCCCCTTTCCAGGTAAAGAACGGGGTGCTCTACCACCGGGACTCTGTCTATGTTTCCCCTGGGCCCGAGCGGGAGGACATTCTCAAGCTTTGCCACGATAGCCGGGCCGCCGGCCATTTTGGGCTATTCAAGACTTTGCAACTGGTCCCTCGGGACTTTGGTGGCTTAAAGTGCGGAGGGATGTGGAGGACTATGTGGGCTCCTGCCCTGTGTGTCACCGGGCTAAGAACCAAGGGGGCAAGCCGGCGGTTTGCTCCAGCCGCTCCCGCCCCCTCTGCCCCCTGGAAGATGATTTCGGCTGATTTCATCACCGACCTCCCCAAGTCCAAGGGTTTCACCACGATACTGGTCGTGGTGGACTGTTTCACCAAGATGGGACACTTCATCCCCTGTGTGGGGGTGCCTTACTGCCAAAGAGACTGCTGATATGTTTGTGCAACATGTGTTTCGCTGCATGGACTTCCACAGAGCCTGGTGACGGACCGGGGCACCCAATTCACTTCCCAGTTCTGGAAGGCTGTTCAGAAGCTGCTGGGGATTGATGTGCGGATGTCCACGGCTCACCACCCGCAGACCGATGGGCAAACCGAAAGGGTTAATGCCACTTTGGAGCAGTACCTGCGCTGCTATGTCAACTATCAGCAAAACAATTGGGCGTCCTTGTTGTCTTTGGCAGAGTTTGCTTACAACAATGCGGCCAGGAATCCATCAAAGAGACTCCTTTCTTTGCTAACTATGGACACCACCCTCGGTTCTACCCGCCGGAGGACCCGTCCGGAGACGTTTCCTAGGCAAGGCTTGGCTTCGAGAGGTCACTGCACTTCAAGACTTGCTACACACTCAATTGGACCAGGCGAATGCCGACTAGAAGCGGATGGCTGATCGGCGCGCCAGGAGGGTCCTGACATCCTTGTGGGGATAAAGTTTGGCTGTCCACCAAGAATTTGCCTACGCAGCGACCCAGCCGCAAACTGGGCCTTGAGATTTCTGGGTCCCTACAAAGTTTTGGAGAAGGTGGGGCCGGTTTCCTTCAAACTACAACTCCCAGCGGACATGAAGCTCCACCCGGTGTTTCATCGTGCGTTGCGCCGCCAGCGAAGGGGTGCGGCCTGACGTGACGCAGCCGCCTCCTCCTCCCCTGTGATGCGCGATGGCGAGGAGGAGTTGGAGGTCCAGGACATCTTGGATGCTCGCATCCGCTACCGGAAGTTGGAGTATTTGCTTGACTGGAAGGGGTTGGGACCGGAAGAACGTTCATGGACCCGGGCTCGGGATGTCCATGCTCCGGATCTCGTGGCTCATTTTCACCGCAAGTACCCTGACAAACCCAAACCTCGAGGGCGGCCTAGGAGGGGCCCTGAGGGGGGGATAGTGTAGCACAGCAGTTCTCGTTCGTGCCTGGAGGGCAAGGAATAGGTCCTGGGGTCCCTTTAGCATTAGGGCCTGCAGCAGCAGAGGTGGATTCGGAGGATGAGCTAGATGACTGGGGAAGCACAGGGCCCTTCGGATGGGCCGCAGTCTCCCACAGAGAGCTTGGCATGGGATGAAATGTGCTTTGGGCCCATCTTAGATTCTGATCACCAGGTGGAGATGGGAAGCAGCGAAGGGGGAGTTATGAGCACCCGGTGGGGAGGAATTCCCAAGAGGCTGAGAATGTAAACATGGATGAATCCGAGTGGGAAAGTGCCAGGGAGGAAAGTTCTCAGGAAGATAGCGACACAGCTGCCGAGAGGCAAGGTCGCTCCTTCGATAGGAGATGAGACATTGAGTCTAGCAGGAGGGCTTGGTCGAGAGTCCTAGACCGACCGAGGTCCGTGAGCAGAGATTGGAGACGAAGGAGCCTAGAGCGTCGCGGACCTCGGCCGAAGGATTAAGTATAGGGTCCGTGGGAACGCATCCTCAGTTCTCCGGCCACGTCTTTCCTGAACAGGCATGAAGCGGAGTGGGACCACCAGCCAGTCGTGGTCATCAAGCCTTGCCTTGCCTTTGCCTTGTTTCCTGAGCCGCATTGGTTTGCGGAGCCTTGTCCTGTTTCCTGATCCGCATTGGTTTGCGGAGCCTTGCCCTGATTTCTGATCCGCATTGGATTGCGGAGCTTTGCCACGCTTCAAGCTTCTTTGCTACGTTACTTTGGACTACTTTGCTTACTACCTTATGGACACTTTTATCATTGAACTATTTACTCTTTGGAACTGTTTTTATACTCAATAAAGTAGTTAGCCTTCAGTACGTCTCTGTGTGTGTGTTTAAGGGGCCCGCCAGGTCCGTGATCGTGACAAAAAGAACCCTATTTCGTCAGGCCTTCAACATTTAGTACTCCATGTAATCGATGCCGCAATGGTATGGCTTGTTCAATTGCAACTGGGGGCGATTGTTTTTCTGGTTTTTTTTGTTTTATTACTATTTTAATTGTTGTTCTGATTGATCTTATTGTATTTGCTGCCATGTTGTGAACTGCCCCGAGCCTGCTCCCCGAAGGAGCAGTATATAAGCATGAATAATAAAATAAATAAAACAATTTTCTATTAATTTACCATAGTTTTAAATAGCATGTTAAATAGGGCCTGGTATTTGTGATAGGGAGTGGGTGAGAATTCACATCTTGGGCTCACTTTATTATTATTTATTTATTAAGTTCGGCTTAATATATCGCTCTCTCTGACGCCCAGTTGAGTGGAAGGTGAGAAATATAGTGTACTCCCATTCCCCAGAACAGCTATGTCTTCCTATTCATAATTACCTACCCTATCATTTACATATGATTAGTGAAAAGCAGAAGCAATAACAACTGGAATTTTGTTGTGATTGTTGTTTAGCATAGCGTGCATAAGTAAGAGAATAGACCCCTGAGTCCCATCCAAAAATAAATATGCCTGAATTTTTGCATCATTTATGCATACACACTACGAACAATATATTAGATAGCTACTGTCTCCAAAATGGGGCTGTATCTTCTTTGGGGAAGAAAAATATATCCAGTACAGGTAATTATATGTTGAGAATAAACAACTGAAAAACTTTAAAAGGTTTTTTTAATCAGTTTTGAGGACTGATAATTATAAATGATTTAAAATGGCAAAACTTCATTTTGTTTAAAAATCTGCTGCTACTTCTTACATAAAAATAAAACAAATATGTGGTATACCACAAGCAAACAAACAATAGTTTGCCACAAAGTATTATTTACTTGAAGGAATGAAAAACAAAGATTTCTCAGATAAAGGAATGTTTTACTTTAGCGACTGGGGGGTTTTATTAGTTCTCATCTACACTTCCCACTTTACCTATAGCTTCTAGGTTATTTTTTGTGAATTTGGTTATCAGCAGATATAACTTATTTGTTATCTAGGAATCTCCAGGTTCTGTAGATATTTTTAAGGTAAAAGCAATCAAACATTTTTATCAGAGTTTATATAACTGGGGTTTCCTCTAGTACTTGTGCAATTCTTTCTTAAGTGAATACATAATTTTATGAGATTTTAAAACTCATAAAAATGAATTCCTTGTTCAGAAGATTGCCAGTTTTATGACGACTTCATATCAAGTATGAATTCACATTTGAAACACAGCAGACTCCATCTTAACAAACTCCACTCTTTGATCTAGAACCCAATGAATACTGGAAAATTCCGGATAGATCACTTGATTTCCCACACCATAGAGTAATGGTGGAGGATGAGAAAGCATTCTTCTGACCAGTTGTAAAATCTGCCCTGGCATCACATGCCAATATGAGGTGAGAGGAGGCTAGGCTGAGCCGGTTTTTAAAAGGCAGTCTCTCCCTCAACCTTTCATCCAGGAATTCTTTGACCTACCCACCTGTCTCTTTACACGTTTTTTTTGTTGTTTCGGGGCTATGTAGCAATTTCCCCCTTCTTTAATGGGATTTTTTTCACCTACCCTACATTGTCATGGGGAATTGGCTAAGGGTGGTATTTTAAATAGGTCCCATGGCAGGTATTGATGAGAGAGACAATCCTGCGATTCAGTACACCTATTGGCACATTTTGTGTAGAATGGGAATTTAGTAATGCTCCTGTGTATCATACATTCTTGGTATTGGAGGAAAATCTCCTGTCTTTTGGACTGGTTTCTGGATCTTTCTTCTTCATCGGGAGCTTAAGTGGCTTGGGGGCTTTCACCCTCTGGCTAGCTTTCCAGTTTGTTAGCTGGACCAGAAAGCAAACCTGAGTTTCAGATATTCTTCTTAGGGACTATGGTGTCTTCATCCAAAAGAGGTTTGGGGATACTAACTATTCCAGCTGTTCCCACATCAAATTGCTCCCCCATTTATAGTTGCTTATCACCAAAACAATTAAATAGGTAACAATAAAGTTGGCCACAGTTCATCCCCTCTCTGTTGTTTGGTCTCTCTATTCCTCAAGTTGGACAGTTATAATAATTTCACACAGTGCGTAGCTAAATTGCAGATTTCAGACTGAGGATATTTACTATAACTTACAAAATCTTTTAAAATGACTAGACAAATTCATGGAAGTAATAATAATAATAAAATAATAATAATAATAAACTTTATTTGTACCCCACCACCATCTCCCTAAGGGGACTTGGGGCGGCTTACATGATGCCACATCCATCAATACAATAAACACAATATAACACAAGAGCACAACAGAAAATCATAAAAATAGAATAACTTAAAATACAAGACCAATGTAAATAAAACAACACAACAACATTAAGACACTAAGGACGATCACAGTGGGCAGGGCCAAAATCAAAGATTAAAAATTTTAAATGGATGGACCATAGGTACCATCCTAGGTCAGATAGTAAGAATCTGAATACCAATCACTGAGAATCACTAGCAGGACAGGGCTATTGTTCTCATGTTTTGCTTTCAGCTTTGGGCTTCCCAGTAGTATATGCTTGAGCATCATGGGAAACAGAATGCTGAATTACATAGTCTTTAATCTGAACCACTAGAACTCTTTGAATTCAAAACAGAACTTCTTTCAATAATATCCTACTCAATACTAATTAAACTATACCAATTCATACAGATTCATGTTCCTCACGTGTCAAAGGAGAGCCAGGATAGCAAGCTGTTCAGAAACTGATCTCATGAAATGATCCCGTTTTGGCAACAATATATTTGCAGTGTTGAAGATGGAATCAATGCCCTCTATCTTATTTGTAATCACAGAGTATTTCAAAGACTTGCCTAAAAGGGATGTGTCTGTGTATTGCACTGTAGCAGAAAACAAAACCCACATTTTTTTCTTATTTTTCATAATGTATGATTTCTCTTAGGATAGGGTAGTGCAACTTTGCAGAATGATGTTATGGACTTCATGCCCCATCAGCCTTAGTCAGTATATCCACTGGCAAAAGATGGTGGGTATTGCAATTCAAAACACTGAGTGCCCCCAAGTTTCCCATCTTTATTCTAGGGAAACAAAATCTGGAATAGTGAATGCATTTTCATTGATACTCTCCCCAGTCCAAGTTATTCCTGGCACACAACATAAATCATAAAAGTAAAATGCAACATTTCATTAAAGTAAAAGTCTCTTTACTATTAATATACAAATGGTGGAGAGTGACAAATAACCGATATAACTGTAATCCATACTTTCAATGTCTTCCATAAATACAAAACCAGCATTTGCAGTAACTTTTCTTTTCTTTTCTTACAGTTTAGATATATATACAGCATTTCATAGGAACATAAAATTTTGAAACAATAAACACACCCCAGTTTTAGCTATCACAACAGTCAATAACCCAAGTGGCAGATACCATATATGGACTGTTGAAACAGCATGTTGACAAACAACAAATTGGTATGTTTTAATTAACCTGTACACAGAATTTGGTTTTTTTTTTTTAAAAAAAAAAAACCTTACTAAATGTGAGTGTAGCAAGAAAGCTATCATTGTCTAAGAAGGCTACATATCTGAAAAAGCATTTGTCTCTTTGATTTTAAGTTTTAAAATTATGAATTCATATACATTCAGAAAGTTTTGTAACTGTTATATTGTGGAGAGTTTAAATAAAACTCAGGTACGTTTGTCCTTTATGACACATGGACTTTTACATAGTTTCAACCATGCCTATAATCCTATAGTATTTACTGCTCTGCAGCTTATCTTTTTTTCATTGCCTGCTGTTTTTTCACATATAGGGAAAATCTCTGGCCCTTACGATGCAATCTTATTCCCACCAACCTTCACTATGTGTGTGGTGATTAGGATATACGGAGCTTGTAGTTTCAAAACACCTGGAAGACTAGAGGTTCCCATCTTGTTTTCCATCTTAGACTTTTGCACACAAAGTCTTTTTTTTCTTTTAATTTTGGTCAGCTTTTTTCACAGATCAAAATCCTTAACACTGTGAATGTGAAAGGACACAATTCTTTAAAATTGACTGGGTTGTACTGATATTTTTTTTCATTTCTAGAGATATATAAATATAACTGATCTCAAAACTGAATGTTCCTAGTCACAGTAATGTTTGAATATGATTGTCATTGGTCAGTCATTTATACAGGGATGATGGAAATCTAGTAAATGTTGTAACTTGTAGACATTTTACAACAGTAGACACTTTCATAATGCAATTTTAAAGTCAAAAATATTCAGAGCAGTGTATTAAAGGGAATTCTTCATGTTATAAAAGTGCATCAGTACTGCTACCAATCATTATGTTTTACCACTGTAGTCACTCACCTGCACAGAAAATGTACTGTCAGCAAGTAGTGACACATAAATGCATAGGTCTTCTAGATTTGAACATCATATTACTGTGGACTGAACAAAGTGAATTGACTTCCTATCTCTATATCTATTTCCCAAATATATTTTGAGATCAACATTTAACCTGGTTAGGCGAGATAACATTTAACAGTAAGTGTTCAAGGACAATTATTTTGTGAGATAAGCTGCACTTTCCTCATAGAGAGACCTTGGGTTAAACTAGATAATACATTTCATGTATAATTAGAATGTCTTCCTCAGATTGTGTGAGGTATTTTGTTTGTCACTAGACAGCTCTCATCACCTATACATTTTTTTGCCTTTTGCATGTCTGGCTTTCCCACTGCAAAATTAATTTTAAAGTCTAATTTCAGAAGCATGTAAGCCTCTAGGTCTGGGGGACAAAACAGACTAATCACAGGCAATACATAGTCCCTTGAAATCCAGTTTGACTCTGTCTGGTTGTAGTGGCCAATGACTTTAACTTGTTTTTATCATACTGATAGGACAAATTAAATTGCGTGCTATAGTTAAGAGATAAGAATAAATACACTATTGTGACTACTAAAGGTGAGAAGTTTGGTTCAATAAAAGGGAAAGCCCCATTGTTTAACTTTTCATAATAAACTGAGGGAAATAGTTATTCAGGCCCCTTGTGGGGCAGAATTAATGTTGCTAGGGAATAACATTACTCAGAAAATTGATCTAACAAACTTTAGCCATGAAGACTTAAGGCAATAAAATTTAAAAATCTGTGTCATTGTGTCTTCTGTTTCTCTCTCAGACTTTGTGGAAGATGGCACTGAGTGCTATTTTCTAAAAAAAAAAAAAGAAGTTTAAAATTCATTTTAAAAAGAGAATGTCACCTATGGACCACTTCACACAGCCTCTGGGGTTGTGCCATTTCACCAGAAGACACAGGAGAAATGGAAAGTATGTGAGGTTCCTTGTGACACCCCATGCACCCTTCTCCATCCCCATCATATGGTGGGGACAAGACAAGGCAGTAACACACATTATCCCATTGCCTTTCCCCATCATAGGAGAGTAAAATATGAATAGCTCCATCAGAGTTATCCGAAAACACTTTTCTCTCCATCATGGAGGAATGTAGATGGGGCCAAGCCATAATCATCTTATGACACTCGGCAGGAAATCAACAAATGGAAGAATGAAGCAAAAAAAAACCCCCCACACATACACCATGTGAAGAGGTCCCAGAAAAAATAACTCCAAACTGTAAAGGCAACACAGAATTCTATAAGTACATTTATCAAACAAAACAAATTGGGAAATATAGGATGATTCCACACATTTTGAGTAGTCTTGCATTTTTGTTGCATCTTTATAACATGATATTTGTAATCTGAGAAGGATGCATGTCTGGAACTCTTGTAGTCACATAAAGAGGGATCCTTAGACAAATAATCGAAGGTTTTCATTTTTGTTAGCTTTACTAAAATAGAGTGGCATGAATGCTACTCAAAGGCACAGACATTTTAATTATATAAGGAAAGAAGTCTCACTATTTGGCACTTAAATGTAGAATTTCAGATTAATAACGATAAAACAACACTGTTTTCTGATACTGTACAAATATTTAGTGGAATTCATTTTATGTTTAACTGTTGTTAAAACAGTCCACCTCAATTTAATTTTACTGTATATATATGAGACATAAAATAATTATTCTGTTTATGAAGGATCCCTGCATATTTGTATGCCACAATATGTGATTTTTTTTATGTTGGTGCTGCACTAGACTTGGCAGGTGAGTCTTAGGCTTACACCATCTCTTATAATAATAATAGTGAATTACAAGCTTTCATTGTAAGTGCTTGAGCATAGCACCATTAATGCACAAGAAGCAAACATCAGCATGATTGGAA
Source organism: Anolis apletophallus (assembly GCA_030556195.1). Lineage (NCBI taxonomy): Eukaryota > Metazoa > Chordata > Lepidosauria > Squamata > Anolidae > Anolis > Anolis apletophallus. The sequence goes on along the minus strand of JARBWK010000004.1, from coordinate 38,569,829 downwards.
TTCTGTTGGCTGCAGAACTAGAACATCAAAACAAAGAGGACTCAAGAAAAAATAAGGGGGAAAACCGAAAAAGAAGGGTGAGAGGAAATCCATAGGCAATGGCATGTATCATAAAGGTACCATGGCTGGATGGTGGATCTTTTTCGCTGCCATATTTCATTGTACATCATTCTTATTTAGATTAAGCTTTGGACAAGGATCACTGGAAGCATGGCTCAGTGTATAGAAATAAAAAGAAATTATAATCATCTCGAAAAAGGATTGTCCTCTCATTTGAGAAGCAATACCATCAGTATTGACAACATGATGTATAAGGAGAAAGAGATTGAAATAATATTCTTAAGTAGTTGGAAAAGATATTTTTTGAGTGTCTGAATCCTGAATTGATTAAAAAACTTGCAGTATTCGGCACAAAATTTGCACATGTGTTTCCCTGCCCACAAAATGGCATTCTCTGCACAGCAAATCATATTCACAAGCCTAAATAACAAGAATAAAATGGTATTATCTTTAATGTGCCAACAATGAAAATTTTACATAGACTATTTCCTGGTAATATCAAAGGAAAAAGCTGTTTCTGTGTAGAAGAATGCTATTTTTTTCCTGTGTGTAAGTATACCATTTGAATATTTTGTATAGAATAAGCACTGAATTACAAATAATATTTCAGAATTATGCAGTTTTCAAAGCCTTTCTGACAACACAAAAATGTTAAAAGTACTCATAGTTTAGTTCAAGATTGGAATTGCCAAATAACTCGTGACAAAAATGTCCCATCAGAGCAAGGACAGTCATGACTTGTAGGTCTATGTCACTGGGGCAATCAAACTGCTCAGTGTTTTAGTATCCAGAAAAGAGTTATCCAAAAAATGGAAATAATATTCATCCATTTGATTCCTGGTAGAATAATGGGTTCCAGAATGCTTCGGTAACCCTGCCAAGAATAGTCTAGTTCAAAGTTCCTTTGCACTACTCAAAGTCTCTCGAGTAATTAATTACCCTACATATAACTAAACATAGGGTTTTTTTCTATGCAAATATGTGTTTCTTTGCAGTGCATATCCCTGGAAGGTTTTGCAAATGTGAATACCTCAAGTGCTATGTTTTTTTAAAAAAACTTTTTCTTGAGTAGTGTGGGGAAAAAACTATGTCACTCTTCTTGCAATTGGGAATGAAATAAATGAAGATTTGCATCCCTCAAATGTCCAAAGTGCTAAATCCAATTTCTGAAATAATGTCAGTACCTTGATTAGCTCCATTAACATTCAAATCATAGCAGATTTATTTCCTCCTTAACATGGGAACCAAAGCTGTCAAGGAGTAGGGATGAGATCTGTAATGTCACCAACTTATGCCGATGCTACAGTAATCTCTCAAGACATAAACTTCTGTAGTCTTATGCAGTCACTGCCCAAAGCCCCTGTGCTGCGATCAACTAATGTCTTTTGCTAGCAGCTTTCAGTATTATGTAGTTTTCCATCTATTTTTTTCAGGAAACATTAATAATTTATAACTTTGCTAAGAATTAAATTAATATTTTTACAACTAAGTTTATTTTTACTAATGATTATGATTTCATGATTTATCTGGAACTCAATAGCAAGATGTGTTATTCATATTTATGATATTTACGTGGGATATTTTCCATTTTAGAAGTAACATAAAAATAAAGGAGCTGGGACATTAGTTACCACGTGTATCTTATGAATACATAGTTTTTTCAGACTGCAATCCCATATCTATATATTGAGATTTAATACATAGTAACTCAGTGAGAGATACTTCTGGAAATACATGAATCAGATTGTGTTAAATTATATTGTTAGCTCAGGGTCCACACATAACACTACTATTTACTTGCAAAATCACGGGCAGCTGCTCTTCCACCAGGCATGCTAGTCATTTGGGGATTTCAATTCATTTTAGCATCTTTAATTGGAATTATATACATCTGGTCTATTCATACAGAGACTTATAAAATATATTGAGATAAAATATAGTATTATAAACTTTCTTTATATGAGTAGTTTTTCATGTATAGCCCAGTCCATCATAATGCTTAAGAATATTTATAATAAATATTCAATCTCGGGGGGATACAAATGTAGAAAAATGTTATGATGGTTTGCTAATTGTTCTGCCTGATTTGTTGAATGAAAATTTAAGACTTTGATGTTGTTGTTAAATAGCACTTTTACTTTCCTGACCAAGCATAATCAAGCTTACGATTTTTAAGAAGATTCCAGAAAATCTTTATGTGTGCCTTCAAGATGCCTGTCGACCTATGGTGAGCCTATGAATTCCATAGGATTTTCTTAGGCAGGAAACATACAAAGGTGGTTTTGCCAATTCTGAAATATAGCCTACAGCACCTAGTATCTCTTGGCTGTCTCCCATGCAAGCACTTACTTCATTGTTTTCCAGATGCTTCTGCTGCTACCACACTTCTCCTTAGAGATTGATTTGTTTATCTGCAACACTCTTTTCATATTTGCTTGCCATGACAACATTAGTAATGTATGTAAGAATGAATCTCCCAAATACGTCAGTTACCTGTGAGTGAGATTGATGGCTTTAGTATCCTGTATGCATCAAGTATGCATCCTGTATGCATGTCAATCTATGGTGATTCCATAAATTTTATATTGTTTCATTAGACAATGAATATTCAGATATTGTGTTTCCAGTTCCTTCCCCTGAGATATTGCCTAGAGCTGGTATTTATTGGCAATCTCCCATCCAAGTATTACTCCTAGCTGACCTTGCATAACTTCCAAAATAAGAAGGGATCTAGGCCACTGAAATCAATAGGATTTTGACTGGTCAGATTCACTTTATCCTTAAGGTTTATTTATTTATTTATTCAATAGGCATGCATAATACTGGATGTCATCCTGAGCTGAACTATGGAATTATTGGGTTTTCCCCCCTTAGGCTATTCCAATATAAATTATGTTGTTATTCCTAAGTGGAAAAATGCTGAAAATTTATTTAAATGCTTCACTATTTAATTTTCCCCACTAGAAATTAAGAAATATGTTACAAGTTCGCTATATTCAAAGAGACACTTGAACTGTTTTTGTTAAATATTAAGTCTTAAGTGGCACATATTTTTTAAAACTGAGGACAGCTTCCAAAAAAATGTGATATGGTATGGTGATTGTTCAAAAGAATGAAAACATGAAGACCACATTGGTTGAAATCAAGGAAAAAATAGTTCTTTGGATCCTGGCCCTTGCTGTATAGGTTTTTTGTTTTTTGCTGTCTCTGTATATTATAGCGAAGAGATTTATTTGTAGACTAAGTGACTGAAAGCAAAGAATGAACAATATTATGTTTTAGAAATACAGTGAGGCAACTCCATTGAGCTTGTATTTATTGTTGCAAGATTTCCTTTGAAGCTGAGTGCTATGGTTATATTCCAGGATTCTGATTTTTCACACAAAATAAATTTTGACAATTTTAGCTTACACACAATCCTCCAAACATAAATACAAAATATCTGAAGCACTGAAATTTCTGTGGACTTGGATAGTTAGGATGTGATCAATATTTTCATCAAAATAGTTCACAACTTTGTTAAAATCTGTACATCAAACCTATGAACCCTCCATTGTCTTTAAGAATTGGTGTGAAGTGCAGGATTATCACCATGAGGAAATTCAGTCTATTCTTGTGTCAAAGGTCAGCTGCAGCCAAGGACAGTATTAGCCTTTGGCAGCTACATATATCTAATTTCTAACTGAGACTGATATATTATATATATATTTATATATATATATATTTATATATTTTTTTCTTTTAAAGGCAACCAAAATCTTTTAAAATTGCAAATACAAACAAATATAAATGTGTATGGCACTTTCTCTCATGGGTTTAATTTCCATCACAAGTAGTATCGCTGTCTCATGTACAGTCTGTGGCTAAGGGGGCATTTTAACTTATAAATAAACCTTTTCAGCAATAAAATAAGTTACAATATTTATATTGGCTGAGCACTGAATTGATATAACAGGGCTGATGTCAGCCAGGACTACAAACTAAAACTATTGAAGTAAAATAATAATAATAATAATAATAACAATAATAAAAACACGGGCAGTCAATAGAAGCAGGTTGAACTACTTCTATAAATTATTTCATTTAGGTTGCTTTAGAAACTAAGGTCAGATGTAAAGTTTTGGTCACAAATTGATTTAATCCAAATGCCTTCCCCCTCAAGACAGCTGTATTTGTATAATTGTATTATGCTTTGCCATCATCTTCTTTTGACTGGATGATGTCATTCGAAACTTTGATTTCTAAAGTATCTGAATTTAAAATTTCTTTTCCATTTTCTTCCTTTAATGGCAGTTTCCTGTGAGAAAGCAAAAATGAGATAATATTACACTCGTAACCCATGCTTCCAAAAACAGAAAACACTCTAGGAATGGTTTGACATTACCCTTTCTTTTTATTTTTTAGTACTAACATATGTTTGTTATGGTGCCACTGCTGTTGTCTTGAGTGATCTTCTGCCAGTGTTGCACACCCCATTACTACTGCTGTCCAGTAGCCATTTGGTACATTTAGTTTATTTCCTCAGCAAAAGCTTGTTAATAAGGAAAACCTATCATCAACTATCTTGCCTTACATAGGTGCAATCCCACCACCATGGAAAGACGCATCTTTCGCTTCAAAGAAGTGTATTTTTATATACTTATTACACTTCTATTGTGCTTCCGCCAACTTCTCTTAATTTTGATTTATCTCTGGATTTTTTTAAAATTTTAACAATTATATGAGCTCAGGGTCCCTGCAAATTTTTAAAAATAAATAATTGAATAACAAAGGTTCCTCATTCTTCATTTCCATTTTAGAAATAAGTCATGAATCCACTTCCATTTCTAAAGCTTGCTCTATCACCCACTTCCCCCATAAAAGAAAAACCTGGGAATTAGTGATGTGCAGATATGTGAGAAAATAATTGTAATTTATTGAATATATTTACTGATGCAGATGTACAATTCTCAATCATACCAACAAAATATTTTCTTCCAATACCTAAAAAAGCATGTAGTTCCAGATTGGGAGTACAGTTTAAGAGGAAAGATTAAAACACTCATCCTTCCTTCTCCCTCTTCCCATAAGGCTATGCCTGCTATTTACACCTACAATCCATCTATAAGAGTTGTACTGACATCAATATTTTTTGTTCCACTCCAATTATTTATTGTGAATAAGCATACATATCCATGAAGTATGTAAAATGTCATATTACTTACTCTGGTTCTGTCAAAGGAGTTGTTTCATTGGGTTCATTTACTGGGCTTCCATCTTCATGATTGGCAATTCTTTCATCCTCTCTTCTCATTTCAACTATTGGCTCTTTTGATCCATCTTTCCTAAATAATATTAAAAGATTCTTAGACTCATCATATTATGAAAATACAGATGTTAGTTGTGCTACCGGTTTCAGATACACAAAAGATTATACAATAAAATCTTATTCGTTTATAAGTGATGCAAATAATTTTTAGCTTGATCCAAAAAATGTCACTAAGATAATCAATACATCAGTCAATCAATCTTCTGTTTTTTCCCCCAAATGTCACTACGCCTTTAAAAATCTATTTAAAATAATTGTTTAGATTTCACATGGGATAAAAATGGGACATGAGAGAGAGAGAGAGAGAGAGAGAGAGAGAGAGAGAGAGAGAGAGAGAGAGTAGGTTAAAATATAATTTAAAACAGCTTCATAAAAATAAGAACAACTTCCTTCAGCCAAAGCCCATATAGGTGTAAAAGACCTGCCTGTTGCTGGCAGAAGTGGGGATGACAGCCGAATACTCCATGACATAGAAGGAATTATAACATGAAAGCACTCTCCTATATCCCATCAAACAGGCCTCCTTCAATGGCAAACAATGAAACAATGGCTTCTTGAAACAATTTTAAAACCCCAACAATTTCATAGAAGGAGAACACAATTCAATCCATGTACCTTAAGAACTTATACCTGTGGTTTCATCTATTCACTTGCAATGAAATGTGTCATCTCAGGTTGATTCAATGGTATGTTTCTGCCAGAAGTTACTACAGAGTTGCCCTGGAAAGCCTAGAAAATCCCTAGACAGGATACCTCATTAGGAATTTTCTAGTCCTACAGGGTGCCTCTATCGTAACTTCAAGCAGAAGTTATTTATTTCAACAGGGCTCGTTATTATCCACAGTGTCCTGTTTTTATGGCAAGTTGAAGAATGTATCCTGCATGGATAAAAGGGTCATATAGTGTGATCTTTCAAATATCTTGTTCTCAAGTTTTATAGGATCTTGTTGTTCATATCCATCATATTGAGTTGTGCCACCAAACAGATAAATAGTCAATCAAGCTGTTGTAATCAGAGAGACACATACTATCCATAACTGAGCCTATTAACAATTTGTGCATAGCATTTTGGACCACTTTCTGTATACATGTTTTCCTACATAGATCATGTCCTACATAAGTCATTCAACAGCAGTAGTTTCAAAAGACTGGAAAATCTATGCATCATCCATATATCTATTGACAAATATTTCACTATTATTAGTTCTAGTTTTGCTTTGTGTCAAATATGTTGAAGGTGGAATGATTTATTCAGTTGGCATCCATTTTAACACAAATAAAATAATTTGTTATCAAGATTATGGCTGAATATTAAACAGCAGTTTACTCTTTGGTTTTTTTTTAAAAAAGAAACCAATATTGAAGTTAGTAAATGCAAAGTTCATATTTGATCTGTTCAGCATGACAAATGGTGAAATCCGTGTTATAGTTTAAAATAATATATGATGTTTCTTAATATAATGTTTTAAATACATACTAAATTTAAGTTTCTTAATGCATAATACATTCACTAAAGCTGTTCTCAAATACTTAAAAAATGAATATAAGCTAATAGTACAATCTTCAGAACAGTAGCTAAATATTAGGACAGACTGAAGCACCTTATTTTCATTAATATGTTGATAAATGTATTATGAAATACATTGAAGGATTAGTATGACGAAGTGTCTTGCTTGTCCCCAACAGGTTTGTGGCCTGTGTTTTTTCTTCTTCTTATATAAGTCAGAATGGTGGGGGCAGGGAACTTGAGACCTTTGTTAGGCATGACATGAGCTGTATCATTGTGCTACCTCCTCACTTTGAAACATTCTCCTCACTTCCCATAAAAGCATGTAAGAAGGATCAGATAAATACAGTATGCAAATGGATATTGTAGCACCTTTGAGACTGAGGGTGCTTCCAGACAGCACCAAATTACGGGTTTTAGTCAGGGGCAAAAAAAACCCTGTGATCTGAGAAGAGGTCCACATACAGACCTTTTGGTCCCAGGATTTCTGCCTGTCATCCACATTTCCGCTTTGTCCTGGGATTTTGCAGGCACCAAGAAGGCTACTGCAGATCATCCACTGAAATTTTCCTTTTTAAAAACTTAAGATGTGAATATGTGAATCATTGTATTAGTTCTGTTCCTGGATTATAGAGGCTGAGTGGCCATCTGCACAGACAAGATTGGCCATGTACTTGTGCCTGAGAACTATGGGGTGCTGTTTCTGAGTTATACATGTCTGTTCCTGATTGCTGTTATTGTGAAAAGATGTACAGCACTGACTACAGGGTGACAACTTTGTCCTCAGCAAAGAAAATAGAGCCTAAAATATTTGTAAATAATTTGATCACAACGGTTCTTTATACCATAATTCGTTATATTATAGGTTCAACAAGCCTCTGTCAATTGTACCGACCCGCAGGCCTATGCCGCGTTTATATACTTGTGTTCGATACTCCAAGGTCAGTACTTATGTGTATACGTACTACTTGTTAGCCTATTTTGCACTGTACATATGATATATATATATATATGTGTGTGTGTGTGTGTGTGTGTGTGTGACCTATTTGTTGCAGTTCCCTTCGGTATTAGTATCAGTTTGCTGCATATTGTTTGCACTAAAACATGATGTAATTTGAATCGAATTGTTGATAATGATGGATGATATAACTGATAATATAGAGTGCTGCCTGTTGCCTTGACTGTATTCAACTGTTATCCATTCGAAACAGTTTGTCTTACAATACTTTGTTTATAGAACATATTTCTTGTTATCAAAAATACTTATGATATATATTTGGTTACACAGTGATCCACAAACAGATGTTCCTGTATACTCCCGGTCCCGATGAAGCTACTGCGAAACGGAGCTTGCGCATGGGATGTATAGTCCGTCGACCGGAACGAAGCGACAAGAGCATTTGAAATTGGATTATAATTTACGACAGATGTTTATTAATTGATTTTTGCCGCTTCGGGAGTATTCTGTGAAGAAAACGTTAATTTAGCAGGCTCTGACCGCTGTGACATTTTGACTATTATGGACACACTTTTTGAACCTATAATATAACGAATTATGGTATAAAGAACCGTTGTGATCGAATTATTTACAAATATTTTAGGCTCTATTTTCTTTGCTATTGTGCCAGTCAGGCAAGATACATCCCCTTTTTGACAACTTTGTCCTGACAAGAGAAACATTGCCATTCACATGTTTAATCAAACAAAGTGTATGGTCATAGGACCACTACTTTTGAAAGCAGTACTACACAATAAAATTGGGACACAAACATTCAAGCCAGGAACAGAACTTAGTCATTATTACCACTTTTTAGAGGTTGTATGGCCATCTATGTGGACAGGTTTTGTGGTGTACTTGTGGAATGGAACAACAGGATGATATCCTGGGTTATACATGTCTGTTCCTCATTGCTTTTATCATAAAAATATGGGGAAGTTGATTACATGGCAAAAACTTTTGTTTGTGTGTCACGAACTTTATTAAACATGTGAAGGACAAAGTTTCTCTTGCCAGGATAAAATTTTCGCCCTCTAGTCAACTGTTGCCATGTTTTAGGATACAACAAATCAGGAACTGACATGTACAAACTGGGAACAAATCAACATTAAAAAACCCCATATTTTCTTAGTGTAGGGACATACAGAGATTAAAATATCAGCATTTTCTAACAGAGCCAGGATATTCCCACACCTGAAAATCTTGCTTTTTTCGGCCTTTGTAGTAATTGCTCCCGCATTTTCAGAGGATGCTATTTGGCTACCCACCATTTTGAAGTGGGAGCTCCTGGGATTAAAAAAACCTGTCTGGATGAGCGTTAAAAAAACAAAATTGGCAGCACAAAACATTTGCAGATTAAATGTGCTTCCCCAGATGTACATTGCATTTGAGAAGGTTGACTGACTTCCCAACTACACTATAGAATGTAGTAGTTTGATACCACTTGTTCAAATCTGATCTGTTAAGCATGGCAAATGGTGAAATCCATGTTATAGTTTAAAAGAATATATGGTATTTCTTAATATAATGTTTTAAATACATACTACAATAGCTACTTCCTATGGAATCCTGGGATTTGCAATTTGCACTAGAGGTCTCTGACAGAAAAGGGTAAATATCTCACAAAACAAAAACAAAAACCAGAAATCAATAACATTAACATTAATCTGGTATCAAACAGCAGTGAGGATGTATCCTTAGTATATGAAATCTTATATTAGTATCATAATGGGTATTCTGGACTAACATGGCTACTTTACCTCAGGATTAAGGCTGACAGAAGACATAGGCATTTCATATAGCATGCGAATTAAAATAAAAATGTACTGTTTGTGACAATGCTACATGTTAGCGGCAGTTTACCCAAAAAGTTACAAATATACCACTGAATGAGATGAGTGACATTTTTTTCTAAAACCTTGTGACTGATACTCACAAATATGCAGCCTTTCCCTCTTCCAGCTCTTTGCTCTTTCCACTGGAGCCACTCTTCTTTCCGCAGATCCTTCGGGTGATGCACATGAGCAGTCCACACTGCCTCACAAAAAAGCAGCTGACATCAGTCACAACAAGGATTAATAAAAGAGCTGCTACTCCCAGTCCAATGACTGCACCAAGTCCAAGACCATTGAAAAGTGTGTCTTTAAAAAAAAACCAGAGAAGCAAGCAGGTTAATCCACTGTGAAGAGCCTATGTGTGTTGAAGGGATATCACAAATGTCAAACCTTAACAGCCTAAATCCAATGAAACATGCCCACAAAAATATACTAATTGAATAAACAAAGTTGGTTAAACACACCATTCTTTCCCAAAACAAATTATTTTTCATATATCTGTCCATACACACTCTGTTACATGCAACTTGTCTGAAAATATGGTGTCGTGATTTTTTTTTAAAAAAATAGAGTATTGATTGTGTGTGTGTGTGTGTGTGTGTGTTTTATATCTCATATATCTTGCAACACTCTTACAGCTGATTTAATTCCTCCCTGATTTTTAGTATGGCAATTTTCCTGTGGTTCAGTATGATGAGTTACCTGCAAAACCATAAGTCTGATGCAAACCAGAAACTTGAAACATAAATTTTACATGTGGTTTTTGTAATGAGAATTGCTTTGATAAGTTTGGGATAACAGAAGGCGATTTAGTTACCCACAAAATATACTAATTGAATAAACAAAGTTGGTTAAGTGGTTACTTATGCATTTATTATTAATTTTTAGATCTAAATCTAGTTGGAAATGATAACTAGATTAAAGGGATAGCTGCTTTCTAATTTGCATATTAATGGATGTAGGCAAAGTAAGTCAGTTAATTTTTTTAAAAAAAATAACAAATTAACTATTGCAGCATCCCTGTTGATGAATGGTTTGTCAACTCTAGACTTCACAGGACTGGAAAAGCCACCATAGTATATTTTTGTAAGGATTAAGAGCCCCAAGAAAGTAGTTCCTTTATAGCAAATCTGTGCCTCCACTGAATGGTTCATGGGGCTGAAGCAACTCTGCCATGAGGACAGGTTGTAATCTTTTTGCCTCTTTAAACTAAAAAAAAGGATAAGTGTGATCACCAGAGAGCAGTATACAATTATATAGAGTGTGAAGAAAGCAGATAAGGAGAAATGTTTCTCCTTTTCTCTTCACATTGGAACCTAAGATAATTCACAGATTCCAAAGGGTCAGAGATTCAGGGCAAATAAAAATATGATTTCTTCCCACATTTTTAGTTAGCTGTTACAAAGCAAGTTATTGGACTCCCAGTTAGAAAGTATTGTTGAATCCAGAAAAATACTTGCATCTCAAATAAACACATTTTATAAGAAAATCATACTGTGTTAATTTTTTTGAGGAAAAAAAATCATGATTCATGTTGTCTATGCATAAATTAGCACTTTTTTCCTCACAGAAATAAATATTTCTGGTCTGATTTTTTTCCGTGAAGAAAAAATGTTTTTAGTGCATTAAATTGCATTTTCTGTGCCAAATAGAAAATTTGGTCTGTGGTTCTCTATAGACCAAATTGCACACTGTGAATAGCTTTCAGAAACTGTACTTTTCAAAGACCTTCACATAGAGGGAAGAACATTGCTGGATTTACTTGTTGTTTCCCTAAACAAGGAATATAGTGAAGAATTACATCTGTATTAGTAATAAAGGCTCCAAGCAAGTCCTTTATCCCTTTCCCTTCATCTTTTTATATGAGATTCATGATTGTTAGAACAAGTGATGACAATCAGAAGCAAAATCTTCCAACTCTTCATCCTAAATCCTGTTGTTACTCCCATTGAATCAGTTGGCTTTCCTATGTCTACATATTGAATCAACATGTCTACTCAGGTTGAATTTAACCAAAAGGATTTCTACTACACAGAAACAGGAGAGAGAAGGGGGTTGAATGAATTGATGCAGACGATACTAAACCATATCATGAGAGTCGGTTTTTTTTTACAACACTAACAATTCCTGTTTTGTAGATAATAATACACTAAGTGAATTAGAAGGATAAATCTGCAGAAATCTTGAGAAAGCCATTGATTTCTAGAAGTAATTCCTCAAAACTCAGTAAGAAGAAGAAAATTCCCAAAAGGAATTTTTCAGATTTAAGAAAGATGTTCCTTTCTCCCTCATCTTCCTGGTTTCAGTAAAAAAAAATCAGAATCATAAAATCTTTTAGAACTGGCTAGTTAACTCAAAAAAAATGATGTTTTTCTACAACAAAATTAACTGTCAAAAAAGGAATTTGGAGAGAAAAAGCAATACCATTGTATAATCATAAGCTCTCAGATACTAGCAAGTATACTTTTATGATGTCCAAAAGTAACAGCCATTATTTAATTAATGACACTGGGAAGATGAGGGAGAAAGGAACATCTTTCTTAAATCTGAAAAATTCCTTTTGGGAATTTTCTTCTTCTTACTGAGTTTGGACTTACTGTTTTGGACCCAGTGCTGACAATGGAGGCTCAGGTCACCACTGTCAGCAAACAGGCCTTTTCCCATCTTCGCCAAGTGAGGCAGCTGGCACCCTACCTCTCAAGAGAGACCTTGGTAACAGTAATTCATGCTACGGTCACCTCTAGGTTGGACTACTGTAACGCACTGTACGCCGATCTTCCTATGTCAGCGACCCGGAAGATTTGCATTGCTTAGAATGTGGCCGCTAGGCTACTTATGAAAACGCCTATGAGATGCCATATAACACCAACTTTTCAGCATCTATATTGGCTGCCAATTGAATACTGGGTTTCTTATATTTATTTATTTATTTATTTATTTATTGGTTCCACTTAATATACCGCTCTCTCTGGGGCTCAGAGCGGTTTACAGGGTTAAAATAGCAAGCAAAATACATAAAGTACATAAAAACATAGTAAAACTCGATTAAACCCCCAGTTATAAGGTGTTGGTCCTGACCTTTAAAGCCTTATATTGTCAGAGGCCGACAAACCGTCCCAAGTCTCCTTCAGACTGAGAGGGGCGGTATAAAAACGTGACAAATAAATGACAAATAAATACCTCAGAGACCGCCTTTCTCCCCTTCACCATCAGTGGAAGGGGAGAAAGACACTCCCAAGAAAATCTGCTTTATATACCGGGTGCCAGAGAAGTATGCCTTGAAAGTACAAGGCTTTTCAATCTCTGCTCCACCTCTATGGAATTCGTTGCCACCTTACATAAGATCCATGTGTGACCTATGGTCCTTTATTCAAGCACTTAAGACCTGGCTCTTTAACAGAGCATTTAACCTGTAATCTAATCTTAATACCTGTTTGTGTAAGCTTTCTCTGTTTTTATCTTGTTTTTATGTAAGTCGCCCAGAGCACCTCGGATGGAGGGCGACTAATGAAATAATAAATGATGATGTTGATGATTAGTGAAATAGAGCACTTTCTTACAGAAGGTGCATATTTGGCTAATAATCACAGACAATGCAAAAAAAATTAAGATAAGCAAACATAACTCATTACTTTAAATTTGATTTAAATAAGAAATCTTCAATGTAATTTTAGAGGTTGATACTCAAATGTTACATTTTAGTAGTAGCAGCATCCACTGGAGAATCACAATTGCATAATTGGTTTAACCATTCTTAAAATAAATGGCATGAAGAAATGACATGGCATGAAGAAATGAAATAGGCCTCAGCAAGCTTTGAGCATTGAGGTTCCACTATCAATACTTTTTTAAACAATTATTTTGATTTTGATTCAAAGCAGGATTAACCAAAACCTCAAGATGCTTTAAGAAATAGAGTTACTTACCATTGGCTATTTCTGATTGGAATGTCATGTGGTTCTAACCCCAGATTTAAAGAAACAATTCTTAGCTTTAACCTGTTTGCTAGTTCTGATGAAAGGGCACAGCACGGAGAGAAAACTGAACTAAATACATGTCAATTATGTTTCGAGTCCAGGTATGTTCAGAGGGGACGGTGAAAAGCACATGGGTTGAAGAGTCACTCACACTGTGCTAAATTATAGTTTAGTGGAATAGCTGGTTTTCACTAATGTAATTCTGATATATATTGCAAAACTATATTTGAATTTTCTCACAATGGGTGCTAGTAATCATAAGAACATTAGTGAAGGAGATCAAGTGGCAGGAGTTGAAGAGATAGGGATATGAGCTGATGAGGGATCAGCAGTGAGAAAAAATAGAAGTCCAGAGGGAATAGAATGCAAGGTAATGGAGAAGCCAGATAAGCATAAGTAAATGTAAACAAAAAAACATTTCCAACTTAGGGAAGAGCTACACTGAGTTGCTTTCCTGAGGCTCAACTAACATAGTGTACACTGGATTGGCCTCAGGAAGGGTTAGGCAGGCCGCTGCAGTCACATTACCCCCCCCCCACACACACACACACACATACTGCTGCATATGCAGGAGGGAATCCCAACTGCTCAGGGAATGGCTATCGTTACCATCCTCTCTCATCAGGTGTTCTTAGTCAGAGCAACAAAAGGATGAGGAGGGAAATGGGAGAGAGGAAGACTTTCACTTTTCTTCCAGAATCAGTCCTGGCCAAAGTCACGGCAGGTGATGGCTGACCAGTAGGACTCATATTGTGGCCAGAGGCCATCATAACACAGAGGGTAGAAGGGAACAATAAGTGCCATTCTGCCTCCCAGGCTACCATAGCCCAAGAAAACCCAGGAAAACAATGAAAATAGTTGTGGTCAATTCATTCTAAGGGAATGCTCCAAATTCTGGGCCAGAATTGGGATTATCCCCCAACTTTGGCTAATGTGGAGCTAGGCTGTATTAAGGTGATCTTGCATTATTCTGGACCAGTTTTGTATTTAACCCTATCTAACTGCAGGTGGTTGTCCCATTTATTTAATTTATAACTATTGAAAATCAGAAGAAAGATGTTTTGAAACTCCTTATCCTAAATCCTATTGTTAGTAACAACTAAAGTAGATCTATTGAACTTATTAGATTCAGCTACTTATAGCAACTGAATCTATAGGTCAATTATAATTGAGACTTACTAGAAGGATTCTAAACATTGTTTTGGCTGCACATGAGAAAGAGGAAGAAAGATTTGAAGATGCTGGGGAAGATTATGCAAAACCATTGCAAGATGACTGGAATGTAATAAATAAGAAACATGATGTGCTAGAATGAGCAAAAATCCATTGGACTCAATTCTGGACAAGCAAATTTTCATTGGAATTTTATTAAAATTCCAATTTAGCAAAACACATAAACACCATAGGATACCATTTGAATAATTTTTGTATTTACTAGAGTCCAGTGTGCCATCAATTTTGAGGTGTTCATAACCAAAAAATGGTTTACCATTCATTTTTGCACCCTTTCCCAGCTGGGTGGAAGCAGAAGCCATGCCCTCTTGCTTGCAACCCTGGTTTGGTGGGGGGAATGGGACACTGCTTCTTCTTTCCTCTCAGCTATGAGACAAGGGAGAAACCAGCTGGGAAGAGGGAGCTCTCCTCCTCTAAGCTGAAATGGAAAGGAGGCACTGGCTGCAAAAGGGGTGTGTGTGTGTGTGGGGGGGGGGGTTCTCCTCCCACCTGGGAGAAGGAGATGCCAGATGGGAAGGGTAGGGAAGGTAAAGGAAGGGAAGGGGTGGGTAGAGTGTGGCTGAGGCAAGTTAGTAAGGTTCTGCTCCTCCATCAGACTGAAGCTTGCGTGTTCAGTAGTCTCAGCCAGATGGAGGGGCATAGACAAGTTTTATTGTAACATGCCATCAAATGTAATGCACACCTTCATTTTGGCTAAACAATATTGCCAAAAAAGATGAGTATTACATTTGAGTAAGTACGGTATTATTTATCGACAAAAGCTAAGAAATATGTTGTAGCAAAAATAGCCTTTGTGTGCGTTCCTCAGGCATTATTTTGAAAAGAAGATAGGAAACAAATATAGGGAGAAAACTAGAAGTACTTTACTGTACCACTGACAATGCTAAGGATATAGCCTTCCGTTTTGAATGAATAATTCCTTCTGGGTGGTAGCTGGATATATTGAGGATTTATAGGCATAGACCCAAAGACCACAATACAGCATAGAATACTGACTGAAACATGATTCTCTTGAATCTTTATCATAATTATTAAATTATACTATTGATATAAACAACAATAGATTGTTAGTTTATAGCTGAATCGCATCCTGAATGCTGCATGAAATAGTTCCATTGCTTGGGGTAAAATCAGGTCAAATTAAATTTCTGAAGATGTTTTTTGGGGGATGTTTGTTAGAATCACACATGCAAGGCATCACTCGATGGAGTAAGCATCAGCATGTCTGTATGCACGCTCCGCCAGAAGTACACTGTTTGTACATTTTATTTCTTGCTTCATCACTTGCAGATGATAAATTCCTAAACACTGTTATTCATGCCATGCTTTCAGTGTTTGATAATAGTTTTAGAAATGAGAAATGGTCTTGATATGCGACAATACATATTTCCATTTTTCTTGTGTTGTTTTGTATTTGTTGTTATTCATTAGTATATACAGATTAATTGAACTTTACAAGAATATTTCAAAAGTCTGTGTTGAGGTGATAGAGCCAAACTGAGACCAAGGCTTTGTTTTCTTTTGTCAGGTCTGCTAGCTATTTCAGAGGATATGCTTATCCATGCATTTAACCATATAATCAAGAGGCTAAATTCTATTAACACTAGACCAGGACCAGAATGGAGTGAAGTGAAGGGGAAAGTGTACACTCTGCCCTGTTATTTTCCTGTTTCCAGTACCTGAACTACAAAAAATTATATGTTTGATGAAAGAGATACATGTTTGAATGTATAATGTAGTTTTGTTACAATTTATAGAAGATAATGGACAGTTAGCTGTGGAAGAGCCTACAGTCAATTGCTTTTATTTGCATCAATTTCTTGTAGGTTTTGCCATGGGGATTTTCAAAGTTTATACATATTTTAAGGTTTATCAAAATTCACCATCATGGCTTCCTTCCACTCTGAGTTTAGCATAAAAGTAATGCCATGAGATTTCTTGTGTTTGCTAGAAGAGGAATGTAGTACAGCTCTCTTTGTTTAGCAGTGCTGTTCAATCACTGTCTTTGTGTTTAAAATGATAAGGAATTATTCTAAACAGATTTTTTTCCACAGGATTAGCTTGGTAGAAAGTCTTAAAAAAGGAGTAGTGATGAACAATGACACTTATCTTCATTCTTACATCTTTAAGTCTGACTCACAGAATTCTTGCAGTAATAAAATAGACAGTGGCCAATGAATGATATCCACTATAAAGATAATTAGGAGGTGCACTCTGTAATTCATTATTTTATAATCTATTCAAACTACAAAGACCAATATAACTATTCAATGCCTGCTGGGAATTTCACATTTGTTTATGCACTTTTACATATGAATGTATGATTTGATTGATTAATCAGAGCAACCATTAGGTCTATTCTTTTAACAATATTTCTAATTGCAGTTTCTTGATCAAGATAGACAAATACGATCTGATTATTTACACAAAGAAGTGAAAGATTAATTTTGATTTCAATTTTGATTTCAAGTCTTCCTTGATGTTTTGCATACTTGAATTTCCCTTGATACTGAATCTCCCTGAATACCTTGCAGACTGAAAAGCAATACAGAAATAGTTTAAGTTAATAAATAAAAATGTAACATTGATATTTAAAGGAGTACCTCTCCCTATATATACCTGCCAAAGAACTGGGGGATCCAAGAGGTGCCTTCATCTAGGTCCTATCAGTGTAGGCAATAAGAGGACAAAAGAGAAGGACTTCTTATCATGATTGAGAAATGTCCTCCATTTAGAGGTACAATTTGGATTTATTTCTGGCATTGAGGGCCCTTCTAAACAAAGCCAAACCCCGTCATGGGTTCCAGATTATCCTGAAGCATCCAAACAACATCTCAGGCTAATCCAGATTATCCCAGGATATACCTGGATTTCCAGGATGACTCCAGGTTAGAAAAACACATGAAAAGATCCAGACCTTTCAATAGAGTCTGGAGCTTTGGAAGTGTGGACCCTGGTTTGGCATGGGAGGGAATGTAGCCATTCCTCATACAAAATCATGAGATTTTGGTCCACTTTTGGGATTTATCCCTGTCTGGAAGGGTCCTAAGTCACAACACGGCATTCAGGGACTAATGAGGAAGACAAAATTATTGTTGGGTTTGCTTGTTTCAACACATTTTAGTGATTAAGTATGATTAAAGAAGAATGTTGAAATAGCCAGATATACATCCTGGGAATAGCCATCTCATACAGGAATTCCCAGCCTATAAAATTTTCCTCTTGGCACCCTCAACTTGTAAAAGTGGATCTTGTTTTCTATGCTAAAGTGTATATCTTGTTTAACTTCAGATCATATACCAACTTCAGTTGGATATTTCTGTGGTCACTATTGGAAGTCACCTCTCCCTACAAGTTTATGTTTGGACAGACTTATATTTAAGAGCCATAGAAAGGAAATATATAAAGACTAATTAATTGATTTTTCTCCACAGAAAATATACAAGTTATTGAATGTTTTCTTGTATTATGAATATATATATATGTGTGTGTGTGTGTGTATGTATGTATGTGTGTGTGTGTGTGTGTGTGTGTGTGTGTATCTATCTATCTATCTATCTATATATATATATATATATATATATATATATATGAATGATGTACATACTGGAGTTGACTTTACAAAAAAAGATACATGTCACTAAGTGATTTCCTATATTATGATTTTATTAAATTAGAAGTAATCTTAGATTAGTGAATTATTTGATAGTTATTACTATATTGGTTCTTGTTGGTATACAATGTTTTCCCCATGGGTTATTTTGCATCAATATTTAGCCTGTCATCTCATTGTTTTTCTTGTTTCTGGAGGTATAAGGAAAAAAAGATTTTAAGCCCACATTGGGTATCTGCATTGTTGGCATCCATCACACTTTCATAAAATTCCAAATGTATTCCCTACCCATGAAGTGGAGGTTTTATTGTAACTTAGCCAATCTACATGCTAAAGAAATGTATATCACCAGCTCGCCAGATTGTGACCATTTGGACACATTACACTTTAATGAAGTTCTAAAGGGTATGTATAACTAGTGATATGAGCATCTTTGTTGCATCTTAAAATCTCTGTCACAATTTTGTTGCATTTCTCTGAATCCTATCAGGGTTTTTTTTCCTGTTCATGTTTAGTATACTTAACTAAGTGGTTGATTTATGATCTCTGCTATTACATACTTCGAAAAGTCTTTGGAAATAATTAGTAAATCTTAATGTGGATGAGGTCTTTGTTTTTATGCATACACTTGAGCACCTTGGCTTTTAATTAACTTATTTAATATGTTGGAATAATTATGATTTAAATGTGTTTAATTAATTTTTTTTACTATTTATTGCTTAATTGTTATTTTTTGTTATTGGTTTTTCTTATGAATTTGTCATTTACTTTGTATGTATTGTTTATTGTGTTTAATTCATGTTGTGAGGCTCCCCAAATCCATTCAGGGAGATGGGGCAGGATAGAAATGATGATGATGGTGGTGGTGATGGTGATGATGATGATTATTATGTACTTTGTACACATTCTTCTTCATTTGTTGATTTATTTAGGAATTTTACCTAGTTTAGGATTTTAGGCTGATAGAATAAAATCTGTTAGTACATATTTTTTCAGTTGTGCATATTATATGAATTTGAATTTTAAAATGTACAACAACGTTTTTGTATAGTCTATTTGTTCAAAATGTCCTATAAACCCCAGAAAGGTAAAAATGCTTGAGATTAGAGATATTTATTTTCAAAATAGGTCATAAAAGGCATGGAAAAGTAGCTTCTTTTGGGTCAATCAGATTCAAGGAACCATGTTTCCATTCCCTGCTATAATACTGTCATTTAATTGTAATACTTTACTATGTTGTAAAAACATGATATGTGGCCAGTCTCGCAGGGCTATAACAATGTAACTTTAAATCCTAAACTAATAATATAATAATTCCTTTGGGAACTGTAAGTATCAACATAGTTCAGCAGTCTCCCTTCCTGAGATAGCCGGGCTGGTCTCGGAACTGGCGTTGGAGTGTGAATGGCTAATAGTGCCGGGAAATGTCAACATCCATGCTGAGACTGCTCTGTCAGGAGTGGCTCAGGACTTTACAGCCTCCATGACAACCATCGGTCTGCCCTAGGTGGTGTCTTGACCTACCCATGCTGTAGGACACATCTTGGACTTTGCTTTCTGTGCAGGATGGGATTATGATGATTGTGATGTGGAATAACTTGTCACAGTCTTGTTTATTTATTTACGACATTTTTATACCTCCCTTCTCAGGCTGAGGGCGACTCAGGGCGGTTTACAATTGGCAATAATTCAGTGCCACAACACAATAACAATTAAAAGCAACCAAAAAAGCATTAAACAATTAATATACAGTATAAAATTAAAATGTTAAATATTACAGAACACTAAAAAATCTGTACAGCCTGAAAACATTATCGTGAGCATTAACTATGTCATGCTACCATTCAATTCATCATCGAGTCATTCCATAAGTTCATAAAGCTATGCTGTGCTTGGAAAAGCCTGTTTGAAAAGCCAGATATTCACCTGCCTTTGGAAAGACAACAGAGAGGGGACCGATCTTATCTCCCTAGGTAGGGTGTTCCACAGTCGAGGGGCCACCACCAAGAAGGTCCTGTTGCCATGAACCAATCAATACATGGTCATGATTAGATTCACTGGGACTCCAAACCTCCACAGGGGTGAAGGACCAATTAAGATGGTGCACCCCAGGAGGCTTGTGGATCTGGATGGATTCCTGATGGCTCTTGGGGATTTTCCTGTCACCTTGATAGATGAGTCTGTCAAAGCTCTAGCTAACCTATGGAATGGATAAATGCCTGGGGAGTGGACACAATTGCTCCTGAATGTCCTGTCTCACAGAGAGCCAAACCAGCCCCTTGGTTCCAAGGAGTTGGTGGCACTTAAGCAAGTGAGACTGAGACTAGAATGACATTGCTGGAGAACTCGAATCTGATGGAACATGGCTAGGGTGCATTTGAAAGCCTACTTCTTGGCAATGGAAGCAGCAGAGAAATCATTCCATGCTGCCACTACTGCGTCTGCAAGAAGCCATCCAACTGAGCTGTTTCAAAGTGGTCAGAGAACTAGTACATACTGGTCCTCAAGGAGAAATCCCTGACCACAGCTTGCTGTGAAGAATTTGTAAGGCACTTTGCAGATAAAGTCACTCAAATCCGTTCCAACTTGGATGCTGTTATTGACACATTTCCAAAGTTACAAGTAGTAACTTTGGCTACTGTTTGTCTAGTGATGATGGATAATTTTCAATGGGTGCAACTTGGGGGTGTGGACAGAATTCTTGGAGAGGTGAGCACTACCTCATGTACTGTATTCTAGAACCTTGCTATTCCTAGTTGATCAAACAGGCCAAAGGGGGACTGGTAAAGATGGTGATCAATGCTTCCTTGGAACAAGGCAAAGTTCCAACTTATCTAAAGGAGGTAGTCTTGAGACCTATATTAAAAAGCCATGCCTGAACCCCTCTATAATGGATAACTCACCATTCAAGATTGATTAATTCAATGGGTCTACTCTAGTTGAAAGTACCTAAAGCTAAGGAAGCTGTCCTCACTCAAAACCAGAGCCTGTCATCACTAATGGACTGGATGAGGGAAAATAAATTGAAACTTAATCCAGACAAGAGAGTAACATGGTAGATCAGGAAGTAGGGATCCAGCCTGTGCTCGATGGGGTTACATCCCCCTGAAGACACAGGTCCACAGTTTGGGGGTCATCCTGGACTCAGCACTGAACCTAAAGGCTTAGGTATCGGCAGTAGCCAGGAGGACATTTGCACAATTAAAACTTGTGCACCAACTGCGCCTGTTCCTTGAGAAGCCAGATCTGGACGCGGTGGTCACATCCTGTCTGAATTACTGTAATGCACTCTACACGGGGCTGCCTCTGAGGAGTGCTCAGAAACTTCAGCTGGTCCAAAGAGGTGCAGCCAGGTTTATAACTGATGTTGGCTATAGGGAATGGACAACCTCCCTGTTGCAGAAACTCAACTGGCTGCCAGTTCCATTCTGGGCACAATTTAAAGTGCTGGTTATCATCTGTAAAGCCCTATATGGTTGACTGGCCACATCCCCTTGTACGAACCTGTCTGGGCCCTGAGAACTTCAGGAGAGGTCCTTCTCTCAGTCCCACCTCCATCTCAAGCATGGTTGGTGGGTATGAAAGAGCAGGCCTTTCTGGTGGCTGCCCCACGACTCTGGAACTCCCTGCTCAGGAATGTCAGAATGGCCCTCTTTCTGCTGGCTTTCCAGTGTCTGGCTAAAACCTTTTTATTTGGACAGGCTTTTAAAAATCAAGGCTTTTAAGATCAATTCAGGAGGTGCTATGGTTTTAACTTGAATTTGTTTTAATGGTTTTTAACTGGGAATTTTTAAATACTGTTTATATTTAATCCTGTTTTAATGTTCACGTATTCATATGTTATAAATGGTTATGCTGATCAGCTTTTATGTTAAGCCTCTCTGAGTCCCCTTCAGGGGAGATAAAATGGGGTATTAATAATAATAATAATAATAATAATATTTATGGGTGCTCAGGAAGCATATCTTTGAATAATACATATGTTTGCATATTAGTCTAACTATGCTGAGAATTAAAATATGAATGTATAAACCTTACTGAATTAGCAACACAACACCTTTTAAAAATATTAAGAAATCTACAAAGAAATCAGTGATAATATTGCCTCTTCCAACTCTATAATTCTATGATTAAAGTGTAATTCTGTGAAAATGCAACAGAATTTAAGAGATCCAGAACAGTACAGTAGTATTTAATATACTAGACAAGAATGAGAATTCAAATCTTCATTGAACCATGATGCTCTCTGTATTATCCCCTCTCTCAACTTTCTTTAGAAGATAAAATAGTTTTGCAGAGGACAATGTATGCTACTCATAGCTTTTTATAAGAAAAATGGTATGAAAATATATGAAATAAAATCATAGCCTATTTTGATATTAGCAAAATCTTGTCTTCCAGTTCATGACTCATTAGTTCCACACTGCAGCTTGTCTGTGGTGACCCACACATCAACCGGTAATTTGGTGAAGAGGGTGGAAAAGGGCAAATTTTTTGAAGAGACAAAGAAAATTATATAGGCCATTTATCTTCCACATGGGTGCATTTTGTGTGTTCATTTTGGAAAAAAGAAAATCTTAATTTAATTCTCCATCCTAATCATGCGAAAGATGAATTGGTATTTTTAACAGCAACTTATATCCCTATAAAATTATTTTTGAATTATGTTTCAAAAGATGAGATTGAACATAGAAATGATGCTCCAGTTTATTTCATTTGGAGACCCGTTAAGTGAAAACTTTCTAAGATAAAGTGTTGTCATCTATCAATATTGCTTGACCTGAAATTAGCTTGTCATAAATTGCTATTCCTGCTTTTTGAGTCTGAGTTTCTGAAAATACACTTTTTAAGTGATCAAAGTAAAAAAAATTGGTGCTGAGTGGCTTCTCACACTAAGATTCTCTCTAAACAGAATGATTATTGAATTCATTATTTTAAAATCTTATATTACGGTGTGAATTCTATGCTATTTCCTTGCCCCGTTATAACATGACAAAGTTTTCTAGGTTTGGTCTGAGAAGATATATACAAGTATAATAAAAGAAGTGAAACTCTTGTATTAACATTTTTTCTATCTTTCTTCAGAGACGTTATAATGTGAGAAATGCTTCCAAAAATGGTTCATCCAAACATAGCTATCCAGTTGCTTTTAAGTTGTATTACATAGCTCCTTCACTTCTAGCTATTACTACTTACACAGCCAAGTATGAAATTATTCATTTATATAATATTCTTACAAAATACTATGGAATCATTTAATGCTGTTGGTCATATATTGCATTGGTTATGTTTGTGTGGCTCAACAATATTCCCCACTCCCAACATCATCTTCTAGATCTGAAACACTGCAAAACATCTATCCCCAGTTCTGCATCAGCCAAATGACTCAGGAAATTGACATGATCAATGGCATCAAGTGTTACAAAGAGGTTCAGCAGAATCAATAGGTATGTTCCTTTACATTTGCTGATATAGGGTATCTATGAAAAACACCAAGACTGTTCTGTCTGTTCTGGTCTGAATCCACATTGAAATGCTTCCAGAAAATTAATTAAATCTAAGGGTACTTCCAGACAGCATCATAATCTGGGTCAAAGAAGTGGGGCAAAAAATACAGGACCTGACAGCAAATTCATAAACAAAGCTGTCAATCTAGGTAAATCCTCCCCTGCCACCCTGATACCTTTGTTTGTAGTGGATTTTAGAAATCTGAAAGATGGACAGGGACATCTGGCAGAAATTTACTTTCATTTTTAAAAATTAGCTGTCTGAGATGCGCTAGATCTTATATGCACTGATGCAGATATCCAAATGTGCACACAAGCAGATTTCTTATTATTTCTACTCACCCTACTGAAAGTTTGAGCTCTGTTTAATTTCATAAACATCAGAAAAAAGTAATAGTTGCATAGAGTTCTCATTGTAGTTGTTTTCCAATTGTGATTTTCATTTAGCCACTTGTGTGTCTGTGGTTCCATTGTTTACAGCCCTGATCAGCTGTTTCAGGATTTTAAAATGTGCACATGCACTGAAGCGGTCCACAAAAGCATTTAGGGATGAATTCATGTGTTTTCCTTGGCTGCAGGGATATAGAGTCATGCTAATATGCACATGTTTTGGTTGAAATTGAGTTTTAGCCTGTGTTTTTTTAGTTGTTAATCCAAATCAGTGTGCATTTTCCCTAAATTTCATTTACCCTCTCCCCTCCAACACACCCTTTTTATTCAGGTTTCTTCTGCATTTCAGGGCCTGTGTAGAAGTCCCTAAGAAAGCCTGGAGATGTGTTGCCACCATTCACTCTAAGATCCTATTAAGTGAAGGAAGACTGAAAACTAGCAATTTTTCTAAGGTAGTGGCTTCAATAAATGTCACTTCAACAGCAGTCTTATAAGTGCTTCCTATAGAGGAATTGGAACATGGCTATTTTTTCACAGAAGCATTTGCAGCCTCTGCCACACAACTATCAAAACCTTCTCTGCCATCTCTAATCCATAGAATGGACATGAGCCCAAAGAAAATTTTGGCATCATTTTTCCAGTTTTTCCACATGGTTATGTTGAACAATTTAGAACTCATAAATCAAAACCAGACATACATGTGTGTAAATCCTCAGGATCTACTTTAAATGTTGAGTACAAATTGTAATGAATCTGTGAGTTTATGTAGAATTCTGAGAACTCAAATAAGGGAATGGGTTTTGAGACCTCCAAAATACTCAAGGATATAATACTATATGAAACCGCTATGCTGGGTGAGAGCATACTGAGGCAAGAGAGAGCAAATATGTTTTTTCTTTGCTGCCTTCATGTTTCCACGCTCTAATCTATATTCAATCAGTTCCATCCCAAGTCTTTCTCCACAGTAGCCCTACTTAGTTAGCTAAGTGCTTCTTTTGCTGGACTTCTCAGCCTAACAAGGAGGCTATGCTCTACATTCAAGTAAACATTTCTTATGAACAATTGAGCCAATCACCTAAATTATCACCCCATCTCACAAAATAGCCTTGATGTAAACAGGATTCCCAGTTCAAGAAACTGGAATTCTCTCAGAGTATTCATAACTATTCTTGATTCATTCATTTTTATTGAGGTTGTACTACTGAGATTATTTCTGTACCACTGCAGAGCTTGGAAGCCACAACACATCACAATATTATTAAGTAGTATTCTACACATGAAGTCAGATTTAACTTGGCCAACAAAAAACAGAACAAGAATAAGCTCTTCAACATGTGGATGGCCAGATATTACCTAAAACAGGGGTGGTTGTCATGGAAGCCATGGCACAGTGACAATGGACTCTAGGTGAGTGGTGCACAACAGAATCCCAGTCTATCTTGTTCCTCTAACACCAGGTGGACACAACCATTGGACAGGGTACCACAAAAGTGGAATATGGCCATGAAGAATCTTGGATCAAACTGTTTTTTCCAGTTATATATTTATTTTATTTATTACAGCAGCCAAGAAAATATTGACTGGATGGAATTTGAGCATTATGGATTGAGTGTTAAACGTGTTAGCATTATGTATGAGTGTTGTGGATATTTTGGCCTCCTCTCCATTTCACTTCATTTGTTTGTCTAAACAACTAACCATTCTTTATAAGGAACTTTTTTATTTACCAGTGTCTGAACTTAGTGGAACAGGTATTCTGATTAGTAGCCCTATCTTTTGGATGGATGTATAGATTGAGAGAGAACAATGCTTTTGATAATGAAGAGTTTAATGGATATATATATATATATATATATATATATATATATATATGAGTTTGACTTATATTAAATAAATGATTATGTTTTCTTGCATAATCATAAGAAAAATATCGAAATATATTTTTGCGACAACATCCCTGGTCCTTTTGAACAGTAGCTATTGGTTTAGGTCAAAATCCAGTGGTTCTCAACCTTCCAGATGGTGCGACCCCTTAATGTGGTGACCCCAAAAACATAAAATTATTTTTGTTGCTACTTCATAACTGTAATTTTGCTACTGTTAATAATCATGATATAACTATCTCATATGCAGGATGTATTTTCATTCACTAGACCAAATTTGGCACAAAACCTGATGCGTTCAAATTTGAATACTGGTGAGGTTTGGGGGATGTTGATTTTGTCATGTGGGAGTTGTAGTTGCTGGGATTTATAGTTCACCTACAATCAAAGAGCATTCTGAACTCCTCCAATGAGGGAATTGAATCAAACTTGGCACACAGATCCCCATGACCAACAGAAAATACTGTGTTTTCTGATGTCTTTGGTGACCCCTCTGACACTCCCTCTCAACCTCCCCCCAGGGAACCTGACCCCCAGGTTGAGAAACACTGTCATAATCCTTTACTTTTTAATCTTTGATTTAAAAAACTCTTAGATGCAGAAATAGCAGCCATATTAGGTGAGTAATTTTCTCAGCATTACAATATTGTCCAACCTATCCATTGAAGCTGTGAGAATTTAATGGTTAGAAGTGCCATGATATGATGGTACCTCTAATCACTATTCTAGTAACATTTTAGGATGTGAATATCCATTTGTTCAAACTGGCCTCTTACATTTTATTAATGTTTATTGTTTCATTATTTCAATTATTCAATTGTGTACTTTTAGTAGATTTTTCAAATTATATATATATATTATTTTATTTAGAATTTCACTTTAGTTTAAAGTTTTAAAGGACAGGAGAGAAACTGATGATAATGAAAATGATAATGAATAAGATGAAATGACATTTCTTCCTTTACCACTGGATTTGCAATGATTCAGTCAAATCATTTAATGTACCATGAAGTGACGAACAAGCAGGCATGACTCAATGTTGAGCAAGTTGTTCCTGTTAAAACACCTGTGGTTTATTCCATATATAATGTTGTTCTAAATTGCCTTAAGAATGTGAGGGATAACAGACATATCCAAAATTCTTTTTGTGAGTGGCTTTGGGAGCAGCAAGAGTGTTAAAAGAAAAAGAAAAAAATGGCATTACTTTGCAAAGCAAATTAGTTCATGTCATTACAGTGATTCAGAGGTGATTCTGTCCACTTCTGAGTGACTCCATGTCCTGCTGAAAAAAGACATTTGATGATAAAAATGGAATTGCTATAGACCTTTCTACTATCTTTTAGAGCTAATTTAGAAACATTATCCCTTATACCTGTTTTTACCTGTGTGTTTTTACATTATCCATTATCCCTTATGCCTGTTTTTACCTGTGTGTGTTTTACTGTAAATCGCCCAGAGCCATCTGGGATGGGCGATTAATAAATCCCAAAATAAATAAAATAAAATAAATACATGGCTTATGGGTATCTCCTCTCTCTCTCTCTCTCTCTCTCTCTCTCTCTCTCTCTCTCTCTCTCGTGTGTGTGTGTGAGGTTTTGAATGTATTTGCATATATTTTCCTGCCACAGGCAAGGGAGACAGGGGAATTAGTAGTGAAGCCAGTGACAAAAAACTACTATGTAGTATTTTTACAGTGCTTTATCTCTACCCATTCAGTAGAGATGCGGAATAATCCATTTTAGTTCGTTGTTATTTCAACCAATGTCCAAATACTTGTTTATATTCCAGATGGAAAAACATGAGATAAAAAAACCCATGGAAAATATTTAATGCTTAACTTTTTAAAAAAATCCAGATTTGAATCCCTATTTATTCAGCCAGAATAATCCTGTGTCATGATTGCCATTTCTTCTTGTGAGTCTCCTAACCCTTTAAATACATATGGCAGGAAGACACAACATTGTTGGTGTACACCTTCAAATTGTTTCTGATTTATGGCAGCCTCTCTATGGTGTGTTGATTTGTGTGTGTGTTGTGGAGTGGGGATAGAAATTAGCTCGAGAATATGACAAAATGTTGAAGAATTTGCCAAAATTAGCAAATTTATTGATTTCTAGGACTGAAGGAACTTATTTTAAGAATGTGAGAGAGAAAAAATGTGGTAGCTTTCCTTTGTTATGTCTTTAGGTATTTAGACCAATTGTGCACGCTAAGTGATCTTACAGTTGTTACAGTAAGACAAATGTAGTTGGTGTCATTATGACTTGATTTCAGCACTTTTTTATGTGGAAAAAGGGTGTCTTCAAATTTCATAGGGTTCATGCTTGAAAGATAAAATATAGTTATTACTATTTTTAATATTGTTAATATTATCTTTCTGATAAAAAGTATTGTCCTTGACAGTTTTGCTTTTGCTAAGAATTCTGTTCAATTAACTTTGTGAAAAAATGTGAAAAATTGAGAACAATATTGATATATAGTCTTATTATTATTAATAATAAAAACTGCTGAAGGAATGTTATATCACTTTTATTTATTACAAAAATGGAACAAAGATTACATAAAATAGAATGGACGCTAAACAAGTAATGGAAGACATGCAAAAGGTTACATATGTTTTTTACAATACACTTGGAAATAATTTCTGGGGACATTACATTTACAATGTGCACACTTTGTATAAGGAAAATATATGACACATGACAGTAAACATCAGTAAATTCTGAAAGCCACTGAGACAGAATGCCAATGGAACAGGAACGAGGTGAGTAGAGAGTTACACAATGCAATATAGAATATTCTAAAAGTATATATTTCTACATTTGAAGTTTTTTTTCTTCAGTTACATTCCAGAGAATATACTTAGTGAGCCTAGTACTTCTCTCACTCTCACACTCTCCAACATTCTCAGACAGGTAGCCTTTTACAAAGTTCACCTAAATGAAGGTTTTTTGAGAATGAGTTGCAGCAAGTCATAGGTTTCACTACTACTACTACTACTACTTCATCCTCTTTCTTTACATAAGTAAGAGGACAGGAAAGCATTTTTTCACTTCAGAACAACCTATAGTTCCAGGTTCCTTTTGTCCTTGAGGAACTGTAATATATTCCATCATAAATTAGAGAAACCAGGGTCAAACTCTGTTTTATAAAATCATTTGAACTATAGCTGTAGTCTTTCTAGACTTCAAATGTGAAAGGCCCCACTTCAGAGAAAATATGCACAAAATTGCCCTTTAAGTGAACCATACATATAATTGATCAGATTAATTTCCCTATATTACAATTCAAATAAGAATAATTAAAAATTTAAATTTATGCCAAAAACACACATTTCTAGCATCCAAAATATGTTTCTGCTTTTAAATTACTAAAATAAATATCCAATATCCTTTATCAAGGTACAACAACATATCTTGTATCTAGATCATTTAACATTAGAAAATGAGAAAATGCTAAGAATTCCCAAACACATGGGTAAAGCAAATGACATTTAGAATAGTATGTAGTGATGGGTGAGAATTTAATTTCTTTTCTGTAATCTGGAAGAGCCATTTCTTGATCCAGTCCAGGTTGTCAGAATGTATCGATAGATACATCATGTAGACAGTCCACTCCAGGAATTTTGGTTGTTGGCAAGGAAAGAGCTATGGAATACTCTACATTTCCTAAGCTTGATATGTCTCCAGATTCTCATCTACAAAGGGCCTAGGCCACTGAACACCACAAATAAGAATTTACCAAAATATGCAGACTTCTTCATTTTAAGAATGAAGAAAGCAAAAAATGTTTTCAAGAAGTGAAACTGAGATGCTTGGCCATCCAGGATTTAAGTGCTTAATATTGAAAAGTCTGGCTTTTAATCCCCATGCATAGAACTATGGTAGTGTTAAGGTTCCTACCTCATTTTTTTCTCTGAAAGGTCCTAAACTATAATGGAAGATAGGTACAACCAAGATGTTACCAAATAGGATTGATTTGTTGTGTTGTAATTTGTCTTCTAATATGGACCATCCTCATTACAAAAGTAGTGGTGAGAAACTTGTCCAGTCAGCAATTACTACCACATCCATCCCCACATTTTATGTGGCATTTAGGACTTTTTTTTGTCTAAAACCTCTAATGTACTAGCATATTCCATTCACCTCAAGAATTTATCCTAATTAACTTATCATTATAGTGTTTCCATGCCAAAAGGAAATGTGGGAGAATAGGATCCAGATATGAGGTCATAATCTTATCCTTTCCTTTGTGCATTGCAAAAGGCCGCAATGACAGATGGAGATAACTCTTTTACTTACATGTATTCCAATACTGACATCATTGTCTTGGACAATGCAAAGGCCAATGGACAATACACCCAATTTCATACCTTTCTTTTCCAAACCACAGGGCCAATGGAAAATGAATATTCAAAACTATTCCAAAAAATAGTCAAAATATGTTTCTCAAATGTAGAGAAACCTTGACGAGAATTTCCACTGCTTAGAATGTATTCTGCACAACATTTCCAAGCAGTTGTTTTGCACTGAAATTAGCATTTTCTGCATGATACATAATATTTCAATATGGAAATATTAATTCCTGCAGGGATGGTAATATTTGCTGAAGAACAAATGTTGTACTTGACGATTTATCCCATGTAAAATTTACAAATAGTTGATTTGCATAAAAAACAGTATTTTCTGTCCAGTGAACTGCATTTTCTCTCCAGAAATTAATATTTCTACATTAAAATATTATTTTCCAACTAAATACAATAAATTTTCCAGGCAAAAAAAATGCTGTGTCCTATGAGGAACAAATAGATGGTTATATAGGCTAGGAATTTTGACCAAAATGAAGCAGAAAGGCAGAGGTGCCAGGAGATTTATTTTATTATGGAACGGTTGTTTAATGTACTGCTGCACATTATGGAACCACTGTTCAATGCTTGATACATGTATTTCTTTTGCATGGTTTTTTCTGCTTGATATGGCCTTGAGGATAATGCAATATACTATACTAACTATATACAGAAAATGCTATTTTGTAGTGTGGTCTTCAAATACTTTCTCATAGCAAGAAGGGAAATGCTGGTATTACTGGTCACTACCTTTGAGAGGAAACCTAGTGAAGAGTTGCATCCCTACAAACTAGGCTCTTCATGTAAGCAGTTCTTCTTTCAATAATTACCTAAGAGTTCACTTCTTAGGATAATGGTGAGTGGGAGAGTAAAAAGGAAACCATTTGATATTAACAAAAGAATGGAGAGAAATGTGGATGTTAATTCTACTGTAAAAGGAGTGACAATGTTGTAGGCAATCTATTTTCTTAAAGATTCAATAGCAATTCTTAACTTTGCTGATTCAGCAAATATCAATCCATCACATTATTTAGCTACATATACCAAACAGATCACCAAAAATCAACACATCAAATTATTTAACTATGTGTACCACAAATCATGAAAACCAGCAAAAGGATATATAATTTAAATATGCAGCGAACATCTTGCTGATGCTACTTTTCCTACCATATTATTTTATAGATATATTTAAAGGTTTCAGGAAGAAGAAAACACATATATGACTATATATCAGGTATAACCTTTAAATGTTATCATTAATTATTCCAATAAGCTTCATATTGTCTAAATATCGTTTCAAGTTTTATGTTTACAAAGAATTGGACGTACTGATGGATGGATGGGAAATACTATTATTTTACTAAATACTTACAGGTAGTAATGTCATTGATTACCGGAAACAATCAAGCTCATGTTCTACATGTAAAACAGATTCAGTGTCAGGTTTATTTTTTTTTTCTAGTGATGTGTGGTTATTTGTAATTTCTGCAATTTCATATAAATTAAACCATACTTCATTCTTCTAGGTTAAAATTCTTGCATTTTAATGTAAAACTAATTACCTGGGCCATTAAATATTTAAAGTAACTGATTGGAAGCCTATGGCCAAAATAATGATGAAATAGCAAGCTAAAATAAATATGCAACAATTAATAAAATAGGTTATATTTGTAGTCTCAGACTTTTTACTGCTGCCTTAAGAAGTTTAGACCAGTATTACCAGATCTTGCTTATTAGTTTTATGTTTTCCATCTGAAAGATTTATTATAATCTTGAAGGGGAAAAAGGTAAACAAAAAAATCTAATTTTATGTCCTTGTAAAATAATATTGTCTACAGTATCCTCTGATTGGCCCAATGAGATCTGTTAGGAAGTCTACAACACTGGTAATTATCCTTGAACAATTTCTTTATCTAAAAATAAAAGAAAAATATTTTATTCTTTTAAAGAAAAATTTAAAAACATATATATTTCAGGTTAATTTTGATGCACTATATATAGAGCACCAGCTTTCTAAGAAACTTTGTATTATAATTTCAGATCTCCCCATTTAAAAGTAAGTTACAATTTTATTTGCAGTGAAAAAGTACAATGTGTTATCAGTATGTTCCTTCTCAACAAGATATATTTATATAACCTGGAAGAAATTATTAGTCTTCCTTTTTATCTGTATGAAAGAG
This sequence comes from Anolis apletophallus, assembly GCA_030556195.1. Classification (NCBI taxonomy): domain Eukaryota; kingdom Metazoa; phylum Chordata; class Lepidosauria; order Squamata; family Anolidae; genus Anolis; species Anolis apletophallus. The sequence goes on along the minus strand of JARBWK010000004.1, from coordinate 38,536,991 downwards.
TGTGTTTTATTCCTAATGAAAAAAGAAAGGTAATGGCTACTAGAAGCACTTTGTCATTTCTGTCTACCTAATAAATTATATATTCATTATTGGAAAAATTGTCTTTCTTTTCACTAATGGGATGTAAATTATTTCACAGTAACTAAGACTCCTTCTACACAGGTGTATACAGTCCAGATTATCTGCTTTGAACTGGATTCTATTCCAGTGTGGATTTATATAATCCAGTTCAAAGCAGATAATGTGGATAATCTGTTTCTATAATCTGGATCATATGGCAGTGTAGATGGACCCTACATTTGAGAATGTCATGCAGAACAGCAACATTTAAAAGAGAGTGTGTTTTTTAGCGTGTCATTTAAGGCAGGAATGAAATTTTTGAATTGGAATAAACATTATCTTCTGTTGCTTGTCTTGGAAGAATATTCTGACACAACATTATGAAGAACAGTAGTAGGAAGCCTATTGAGGTTAAGAAATGGTTGCATGTTGTTGTTTTTAAATAGCTAAATCAATTTTTTTTAAAAAAAACAAACAAACAAACATCATATTATGCAAAAATGTTCCAGTCAAAGTTCCATGTGGAATTCAGTAAACCTAGTTTGAAGACCTTTAATGTTATGGGTAATGTTATATGTATCAGAGGGAATATAACATTTAAGCTGTCCCTAGTAACATGGTCAATTGAAGAAAACCTCATGGGGGATATAAAAACCTTTATAGGTATTAGAATTGTGGTATATAGTAATGACCCCTAAAAGACTGCTGCAATCATACAGTTTGTTAAAAATAACATCATAAGAAATAACAAAGAGCATTTCAATACTTCTCAATAAAGGCACAGCATTATGCATAGTGGAATATAATAAATCTAGATGTTATAATAAAAGGGCTAAAGTCATACCTATTATTGGAACCAACTACAGTAGATCTGATGAATCAATAGGAATTACATCTAAGTTGAGTAGAACAATTGAACAATTGATTCACTGGGTTTACTCTAGTCTGGATTCAGGAGTTATGATAGGATTAAGTTCAGAAGCTAAAATATTATCTATAAGTGAATCCATAGACCCATGAATACATATGTAATTATCTGCAAAGAAAGACAATTGAGACAGGATGGAACATTTTAAATTCGAAGCGTGCTTTCAGCAGCCATTTTGACGTTGTTGGTTTGGTTTTGGGTTTTGTTTTTTTACATTTTGACAAGTGACACTAAGAATGCATTTTAGTCTGGAAGGTGTGACTTTCAACTTGTAAATTGAATCTACTTCCATGAACCATTTACATTCAAATTGTAGACACAGGAATTTCAAAATATAACTTAAGCATCACTTGTGGAAATGGCAGTCAAGCTTCTTTGATGAAAAAGCCACTTGTGAAGAATATTCATGCATAGCTTCTTCAATTTTTGTCATGTTGGTGTCATATAAGGAATGCTTTCACAGAGCTCCAGAAAGTCAGATATTCAAGCCTTATTGCCCCATGAAGAAAAAGTTCACAGAAAAACTCTGCACCACATTATGTTTGCTTCACAAGCAGTATCAAAATGTACACAATTGAATTATGACTATAAGAAAAATAAAACCAACAGCATTCAGCTGCTGTGACTGGCTTCCATTTTCACCTTTACGAGCTTCACAGCAGGTATCTGCTTGATGACGTTTGATATAAAAATTAGGTGTAAGAAAAAATTATAAAGTATGTAGAAAAATAAAAGTAAAGAAAAGTGACAGTGAGAAAGAAAAAGAGAAAAGCAATTAATGCAATATTTTTACAATGCTAAAGTCAAATACTTTAACCAATCATCTTAATCTAACGTGATAAAAATGTAGATAAATGAAGGGCTTTTAAAAAGAGTGAAAAAAAGATCATTTGATGTAGTAGAAACTGACAAGTTAAGATACCTCCAGAGATTATTGTCTTTAAAAATATTTAAAAACTCAATACCACCCCATAAGCCGAGACAGCAGGAAAAATTGATCAGGAAACTAGGAGCAGATTAATATTAGATAGTAGGGTTGGTCTCTGCAGTTTAAAAATTATTTGAAATCGGATTAAATTCTATAAAAAGCTAATTTTGTTGTTTTTTGAACCATGTGCGCCAACCCAGAAGTATAATTTCTTTACCGAACCTGGGGGCCGCCATTTTTCTTAATTATTGTAATTAGATCGTATCTTCCCTCTCAGTTCTTCTAACAGGAATATTTATCTCTTCCAAAATAGCTTTTCAGGGTTACTTACAGACATATCACGGCCCTTTGCCTGGTCGGAGGATAATTAAAGTAAAAGGCCTCCTGGAGGAAGTGAGGAAGCAAGGGGAACCATAGACAAAAAACGGGGGTCCTAGAACGCCTTGGAGGACTGAAGGGGAAAAAGCAGTTTAAACACCAAGAAAATTGGGGTAGATAGAAGGAAAGGAGGAGAAGGAGACAAGAAAGGCTGAAAGAGGAGGAGGAGGGAGTGACAAGACAACTGAGTGAAGAAAAAACTACAGAAGCAAGGGGAACCATAGAGGAAAAAACAGGGGTCCTAGAGCACCTGGGAGGACTGAAGGAACCATAGAGAAAAAATGGGGGTCCTAGAGCGCCTTGGATGACTGAAGGAACCATAGAGAAAAATGGGGGTCCTAGAGCACCTTGGAGGGCTGAAGGGGAAAAAGCAGTTTAAACACCCAGAAAATCAGGGTAGATAGAAGGAAAGGAGAAGGAGACAAGAAAGGCTGAAAGAAGAGGAGGAGGGAGTGACAAGACCACTGAGTGAAGAAAAAACTACAGAAGCAAGGGGAACCATAGAGAAAAACAGGGGTCCTAGAGCGCCTGGGAGGACTGAAAGGGAAAAAGCCTTCGCACGCTTTTCCTCCGACCAAGCAGAAGGGCCGCACAGCACTGTGATATGTCTGTAAGTCACCCTGAAAAGCAATTTTGGAGAAGGTTGATATATTCCTGTTACAAGAACCTCATACTGTATCTCTATCTATTGATGTACTTTCATCAATATGCGCATGCGCTGGAATAAAAACTAATAACAAATTTCGTTATTAATTAAGTTACATTTCAGAAATTTTTGGAAATTTTTTTGTATTTATATTACTAATAAAAAAAATCCCTCCCCCCACATTGTGTTTTAGAACCACTTTTTATGGATCAACCAACCCTATTAGATAGTGTTTCATGTCTTGCTAAACTCACAAACTCTGTAACGTAGAATACTGTTGTTTAAGGCTACAGCTTAGAGCCAGATAAACCTAGTCACAACTTGAAAGGTGCATGGCGGTAATGGAGCAAAATGGCTTTCTACTTCATATGCATTGACTACATGGTCGGCTGGAGGCAACATGTGATTTAATGTCTTGTCTTCAACTGATCTGCTGTAGAGCCAGTTAACTCAAGTCCTTTTATTTCAGCTTTGGAAGCATAATGGGTCCATGAATTATTAACATTTTAAAGTGGCAAATTATTCTACTGGTACAAATCCTGTGAAAGAAATTCACACACACACGGGAATAATGAAACAAGGAATAGAACTCTGAACATACTAAGAGCACAGTTTATAAATGAAAACAGCAAGATCTGGAATTTTAAAATGTGGTTGGACACCTACCAACTTTTGTTTCTGCCTAATAACTCAATTCATCACAGTTAAAACCTACTATCTGGGTAGGGTATATTTACTGTAGATTCTCAATAGTCACACTTTTCCAGGTGTTCTTTTCCCCTTTGAGCCAGGTACTAGCACAGACTTTGACAGGGATGGATATGTTTGTAAAATAGCTTGTAAAATAGATTATTAAACAGTCCCTTAGGAATAGTTTATTATAGCATTTAGGGGGAAACTCGATTGTGACTAATATATTTCTGAAAAACACCCATATATATAGATATTGATATATATATATATATATATATATATATATATGATGATGATAGATAGATATAGATATAGATATAGATATAGATATAGATATACAGTAGATATAGATATAGATATAGATACACACACACACGCACACACACAATGTTGTTAAAGGAAAACAATGAATCATAGAATAAGAACATAAGAACATAAGAACATAAGAAGAGCCATGCTGAATCGGGCCTCAGCCCATCTAGTCCAGCATTCTGTGTCACACAGTGGCCCACTAGTTGTACACGGGATCTCTAGCAGAAAGGAGGGCAAAACCCTCGCCTGCTCCCGACCCCCCACAACCAGTACCCGGGGAAAATTCTGCCTGCCTCCATCAACACAGAGGTGGCACTTGGGTGTCCATTTCAGTAGCTACTGATTCCTTTGGTATCCATGAATCTGTCTAATCCTGCCTTGAAGCTGTCAGGCTGACCGCTGTCACAACCTCCTCTGGAAGTGAGTTCCATAACCCAATGACCCTCTGGGTGAAGAAATATTTCCCTTTATTAGTCCTAACTTTCCTACCTTGGAGCTTTAGGGAGTGCCCCTAGTCCTAGTGTTGGGTGACAGAGAAAATATTTTTCTTTATTCACCTTTTCTATCCCATGCATGATTTTATACACTTGATCAAGTCACCTCTTAAACGCCGTCTTTCAAGGCTGAAAAGACCAAGGCGTTGCAACCTGGTTTCATAAGGGAGCTGCTCCATCCCTTGGATCATTTTTGTTGCCCTTCTTTGTACCTTTTCCAGTTCCGTTATATCCTTCTTAAGTTGCGGAGACCAGAATTGTACACAGTACTCCAAATGTGGCCTTACCATAGATTTGTAGAGAGGCAATACAACATTTGCCGACCTATTTTCGATTCCCTTCCTGATCATGCCAAGCATAGAATTTGCTTTTTTCTGCTGCTGCTGCGCACTGGGTTGACATCTTCATTGAGCTGTCCACCAAAACCCCAAGATCCCTTTCCTGGTTTGTCTCGGAAAGCTTTGACCCCATCAATTGGTAGGTGTAGTTGGGGTTCTTTGCCCCGATGTGCATGACTTTACACTTGTTTAGGTTAAAATGCATTTGCCACTTGGTTGCCCATTCACTCAATTTCAAGAGATCTTTCTGGAGCTCTTTACAATCAGTTTCATTTTTAACTACCCTGAACAATTTAGTGTCGTTTGCAAACTTTGCTACCTCAGAATTCACTCCTACATCCAGGTCATTAATGAATAAATTAAAAAGTAACGGACCCAAAACTGAACCTTTGGGGTACGCCACTTTTCACCTCTTTCCACCCAGAGAAGTGTCCGTTTATTACCACCCTTTGTTTCCTACAGTTTAGCCAGGTTCCAATCAGGACAAGACCTGTCCTCTGATTCCATGGCTGAAGAGCTTATTTAGGAGCCTTTGGTGAGGACTTTGTCAAAAGCCTTTTGAAAGTCAAGGTAAACAATATCGACTGGGTCCCCTTTATCTATGTGTTTATTTACACCCTCAAAGAATTCTATCAAGTTAGTAAGACATGATTTGCCTTTGCAGAAACCATGTTGATTTTCCTTCAGCAATGCCTGTTCTTCTATGTGCTTAGTAATTTTTCTTTAATAATGGTTTCCATCACTTTGCCTGGAACTGAGGTTAGACTAACTGGCCTATAATTTTCTGGATCACCCCTGGATCCTTTCTTGAAGATCGGAGTTACATTTGCCTCCCTCAGTCCTCGGGTACAGTGCCTGATCTTAGAGAAAGGTTATATATTTTGGCTAAATTTCAGCAATTTCACATTTGAGTTCCTTAAGAACTCTGGGGTGGATGCCATCTGGCCCTGGTGATTTATTGACATTTAGTTTAGTAAGGCATGTGAGAACATCTTCCTTGTTTATCTCTATCTGGTTTAATTCATTTAATTCCCTCCCTGAAAAAACTGACTCAGCTGCAGGCATATGTTGTCTGTCCTCCTGTGTGAAAACGGAGGCAAAGAAGTCGTTTAGCAGCTCAGCAATCTCCTTGTCTTCACTTATTGTCCCTTTCTTACCATTTTCGTCAAGTGGCCCAACTGCTTTTCTAGTTGGGTTTCTACTTCTGATGTACTTAAAGAAGTTTTTGCTATTTTTTTAAATATTCTTAGCTATATGTGCCTCAAAATCTCTCTTGGCTTTCCTGACGGTTGCTTTGCATTTAGTTTGCCAGAGCTTGTGTTCCTTTCTGTTCTCCTCAGTAGGAAGAGCCTTCCATTTCTTAAATGAGTTTTTCTTCTTTCCAATCACATCTTTTACTTCATTTGTAAGCCATACTGATGTCCTCTTGGACTTTCCCGGCCTCTTTCTTATTTTAGGAATGCATTTTAGTTCGGCTTGTTTTAAAGTATTTTTAAACAGTTTCCAAGCATTTTGGAGGGATGTGATTTTTTTTACTGTTCCTTTTAGTTTGTTCTTTACTATTTTTCTCATTTTGGTAAAATTCCCTTTTTGAAAATTTAAGGTCTCTGTGTTAGTTTTCACTGACAGTTTGCTATCCAAACTTACATTGAAGGTTATTGTGTTGTGGTCACTGGTACCTATGGGCTCAGTTATAAGGACATCTTGAACGAGATCTTGTTCACTAGTTAGCACTAGAATCATAGAGTTGGAAGAGATCTCATGGGCTATCTAGTCCAACCCCCTGCCATAAAACAGGAAAATTGCATTCAAAGCACCCCCGACAGATGGCCAACCAGCCTCTGTTTAAAAGCCTCCAAAGAAGGAGCCTCCACCACACTCCAGGGCAGAGCGTTCCATTGCTGAACAGCTCTCCCAGTCCGGAAGTTTTTCCTAATGTTCAGAAGGAATCTCCTTTCTTGTAGTTTGAAGCCATTGTTATGCATACTAGTCTCCAGGGCAGCAGAAAACAAGCTTGCTCCCTCCTCTCTATGACTTCCTCTCACATATTTATACATGGCTAACCTGTCTCCTCTTATTGCTATTTATGTAGTACATCCCAGTTTCAGTAAGGTCTGTAATTCTGTCTGGATCCCCCAAGATATTTTTGCAGACAAACGTGGGTATGATGATGCTACCATTAGGTGAAGTTGTAGCAAGTTAAGAAGACTGAGCCAAAAAAATGTTCAGTGATGGTTTCTTGTTATTCTTGAGTGAACACCCATCATCAAATTGTCAGATGATACAACATGGAAAAGGCAGCGAATATAATACCGTGTTTCCCCGAAAGTAAGACAGCGTCTTACTTTCTTTCCCAAAAGTCCCCCTACGTCTTACTTTCGGGTACGTCTTATATAACCCAAGACGTGCCCGTCGCCACGCCCACGCCGCCGCCACCGCCGCCGCCGCCGCCGCCACGCCCGCCCGCACCGGAGGTGTGCCGCGGCACCCCTGCGGCCCCCCTCCGCGGCACACCTCGTCGCCAGGGCTCCCGGCAAGGGAGGGGGAAAGGAGCCAGGGGGGGGGGAGGAAGCGGCGACGCGTCACTGTGACGCTGCGATCCTCACCACGCCCCTGGCTCCTTTCCCCTCCCTTGCTTGAGGAAAGAAGGGAGAGGGAAAGGAGCCAGGGGCGTGGTGAGGATCGCAGGCGTCACAGTGACGCGTCATCGCTGATCCGCCCATGGCTCTCTTCTCCCACCCTTGGAAGGGAGGAGGAAGGGAGCCATGGGCGGGAGAGAAGGACGACGCGTCACTGACGCGTTTCGTCCCGCCCCCATGGCTCTCTTCTCCCACCCTTGGAAGGGAGGAGGAAGGGAGCCATGGGCGGGGAGAAGGGACGACGCGTCACTGACGCGTCATCGCTTCGTCCCGCCCAGGGTTCTCTTCTCCCACCCTTGGAAGGGAGGAGGAAGGGAGCCATGGGCGGGGAGAAGGGACGACGCGTCACTGACGCGTCATCGCTTAGTCCCGCCCATGGCTCTCTTCTCCCACCCTTGGAAGGGAGGAGAAGGAGCCATGGGCGGGAGAAGGACGACGCGTCAGTGACGCGTCGTCCCTTCCCCGCCCCATGGCTCCCTTCCTCCTCCCTTCCAAGGGTGGGGAGAAGAGAGCCATGGGCAGGACGACGATGACGCGTCACTGTGACGCTGCGATCCTCACCACGCCCTGGCTCCTTTCCTCTCCTTTCCTCAAGCAAGGGAGAGGGAAAGGAGCCAGGGGCGTGGTGAGGATCACAGCGTCACAGTGACGCGTCGTCGCTCCTCCCGCCCCTGGCTCCTTTCCTCCCTTGCCTGGAGCCCTGGCGAAGAGGTGTGCCGCGGAGGTGTGCCGCAGGTGTGCCGCGGCACACCTCCGGTTGCGGGCGGCGGCGGACGAGGTACGTCTTATATACGGGGTATGCCTTATATAAGCCGACCCCCCAGACACCCCCGATACGTCTTACAAACGGGGGTCTCTTACTTTCGGGGAAAGACGGTAGGACCAGGATATTAAAGATGACATTAACAGGTGACAGGTGGGATGATAGGTGGGAATTTCAATGAATTATAGTCTGCATCAAAAAAAGGATATTGTACAGTTTAGAGGAAGTAGTGGTGCCATTACAGTCTTCTATAGATATACTTATGTGAAACAAGTCCAGAAAAGGGCAATTAATGTGGCAATAAGAGTATGAAACCACTTGCTATGTCAGAGGGTGCTAAGTATTTTCAGCATGAAAAATAGAAGAAAGTATATCTTTTATGTAAAAGCACTTTTGTTTCAATGTGAATACTCTTAATTTCTCTGGAATTAATACAATCAATAGGTGTTACCTATTTTAAAATGTACACTGATTGGCAATTTTATGTTAGTGTGGATGAAAATATAAAGAACTCTGGATGCTATGTAACCCTGTATATGAAGATTAAGCTTTCAATCAGGTAGTCTTCACGAGCCTATCGGAGGGGGCGACTAACAAATCGAAATAATAAATAAATAAATAAATAATAAATACATGCAATTAAAAAATAAAGTTGTGCTTACTCTAAATTGTTGTTCTTTGAGCTAGTCCTCCAGAGCAGAGCTTCTTAAAGTATGGTCAGAACCCCAAATAAGGTCACCATAACTTTATGTTGGGGTAGCTTTCCTTTCTTTCCTGTGTCTCTGCCTTTCTCCCTCCCTCCCTTGTGTATGTCTCTCTGCTTTCTCTCTGTCACATGCTCCTTCTGGCTTTCCCTTCTCTTTTCCCTCTCATGCACATCTCTCTGCTTTCCCACTCTCTCCCTCCCTTGCACATGTGTCACTCTGTGCATTCCCTTCTCTCTCTTACATACACGTCTCTTTCTGCTTTCCCCTTTTTTGAGAGGGATGAAGGTACAGAGATGTGCACAAAAGAGCTCTCTGTTATGAAACATATGAAGATAGTATATACTAAGTATTTATGGTGAGTACTGCAGGAGAGGTTTATGTTTTATAAAGATAAAGGTTTCCCCGGACATAAAGTCTAGTCATTTCCAACTCTAGGGGGTGGTGCTCATCTCCATTTCTAACCCGAAGAGCCGGCATTGTCCATAGACACCTCCAAGATCATGTGGTCAGTATGACTGCATGGAGTGCATTTACCCTCCTGCAGAAGCGATACCTATTGATCTACTCACATTTGAATATTTTTGAACTGCTAGGTCGGCAGAAGCTGGGCCAAACAGTGGGAGCTCAGCCCGCTCCCTGGATTTGAATCATTAACCTTTTAGTCAGCAAGTTCAGCAGCTCAGTAGTTTAACCTGCTGTGCCACCAGGAGGTCCATTTTACTTGATGTTAAAAAAGGATTTGCACAAAAATATAGCTTGATTTCTATATTTGTATCTCTATTCATTCTCATACACTGAAGGATGATGAATCACTTTATCAAGGCAAAGGGATCAATGTTTTCAGGCGTATGAATCCAGAACAACTCATTTTCAAAAGAATGTATCTGTCTCTAGAGATATAACCAGAGACTAACATTTGATAAAATTGTATGGTACATGATGCTTTGCACACAATTTTGCATATTTTGCACAAGAGGGCTTTGCATTCTTTTCTTTGAATTTATAGTATTAGGCAGTATCTTGTACCTTTCTGGGAACACATACAGTACTCATCCAATGGATATTTTTGATTTATTTTTCCCCCACTAGATTTTAACGAATGCTATTTGAATTCTAGAAGGCACTAAAATGTCAGACTTGCAGCATAGGATGCACCCAGAAACATTAGGAAAGTTTTTGCCATTCTTCTTCTTCTTTTTCATCATCATCATCATCTCCTTCTTCATACCCACATCTCAATTAATTTTCAGCAGTGTGTCACTTATTGGCATAATCTCATTCTTTACTTACAGGTGCACTGGATATAACTGACATTTTGGGGTTCTGCTTTCACAGGCAGAAATGCTTCATATTGTATGCTTTATATCAGATTATTCTCTGTATATATGAAACCTTCATTTATAATCATTCTGTGTTAAGTATTTGTTATTAAGGTAAGGCAACAGTTCATAACAAAATGGTAAACAGGCAAGCACTGTGCTTGGAATGCCATATTTCAAAGGTTTCTTTGCAGCTATCATTGATATGCACTCAGTATCACAAAATACAACAAATACTTTGATCAGAGAGGAAGAGCATTCTTGAAAATATTTAGCTGCTTATAGGGCCACAAGAAAGCAAAACCATGCCTACTTTTGCTTGCTGGGCCTTGCTTGGCAATTCAAACAGATGTAATCATCTCCCTTTTGTATCAGCAGTGACCTGACTGATTTTTAGTGACATATAGCATTTATGAGTATTTTTATACCCATATTTCTGTAGTCTTAATGAATCTGTTTTTTACATATCCTTTTTGCAGGGACTTTTATCACTGTTGTACTAGCCTCTAAAATTGTGCCATCAGTTAAAACAGGACGATTTGAGAAGTCTTTCCCTAAGATTTGGTAGAGTCCACTTTCTTGTCCTTTGAAGTTGAGGTTGTCTTCTCTGGAGCAGCTAAAAGCAAGTTCCCTGTGACTATCCTTCAGAGGGTTAAATACAATTGTCATGTCACAGAAGGTGTTGAGGGTGGGGTGAGGGGTTTTTAAGGAGAATCTAATTGATCTGTATTGAAGTACAAACTGAACCTATAACTTAGTCACAAAAACTGTAAATAGTCATCTGCATTCATTCATAGAATGTACGGTAATGTATTGTTATCTGTATAAAATATAAAACAATTAAGAAATACAATTGTCATGTCACATATTTAAAAAATAAACCATATGTAATTCCATCAATTGTTCCTCTGGTCTTAGTTTCCAGCTCCTTTACCACCTTGATTCCTCTCCGTTGGCGCCCCCGTGTTGTGGGGGAGAGGCTTGCTTACCCTAATGAAGTTGTGAGTTATGCTGGCGATGGCATAATAGACACCGGTAGGGCCTCCCATGCCAGACAGGTAACAACCAAAGGGTCTGACAAAGAGCGTCAAATGAACTCTCTAGCCTTTTGGCAACCAGAGAAAGAAAACTCTGATTTCAAACCCAGGCAGATGGTGCTCGTTTAACCCTGTAAGGTCAACCATCTGGAGAAGGAAACTTGAACCAAACCTACGACCTGAGGACCTCACTGCCACCCCCCCCCCCCCACAGCTTTCTAGGCCCCGGCAGATGAACCTTTGGTTTAAAGGGTGAGGCCAGTTCTGTGCATGTTGCGCTCCACTAGAAAAATCAATTGCACAGGTTCGAAGGACACATCCAACCCCCGAATCATCAACTCGCTTGTAGAAAGTGTGGGATGAGTCCTTCCTGAATCTTTGTTCGCAAAGGGGGGGGGGAGCCAAGAACCACCTTGATTGCACATTTCCAGTATTGAACATAGTGCTTCTGTGGAGGCCAAGCAAAGGAAAATATGCTTGCGCTGTTATTTCCCTTGATGTGCAAATTTTATCTCTGGCTAGAATTTACTGGCTGTTTTCCTGCTCCTGGCACACATACTATTTAATTCATGTTAATATGTTGGGTTGTTTAAATTTTGTTATTATGGAAGTATTGTTGTTGTATTCGGGCATTGAATGTTTGCCTTTTATGTTTGGAATCCGCCCTGAGTCTTTTTGTGGAGATAGTGCGGAATATACTGTAAATAAAGTTGTTGTTGGTGTTATTATTATTAGTATTATTATTATTAAAGGGAGTTCATGTCTTCAATTCCTGTAATTCCTTATAGAGTACATAGAGATACAAACTGGTTTTTTTAAAATAAAAAAATTGACCACTCTTAAATGAGTATTGGCCTTTTCTGAGTCCACATTGTTTGCTTCCATTGTACTGTATGCTGTGGTTTTTCTTTGAGAAATCTGTGTACATGGGTATGTATTTCAAACTTAAGAGATCTTTTCTGCTTTCAAAATTGAGTCTATTTTTCTGGACATACTCTCTACAGTGCACGAAGATAATTTAATCACAGTGTTTCATGCAGAGATAACTTCTCAATTAGAATACCTCAACACATTCTTGGATATAGTTATTATGAACTGAACTTTAAAAGCTTCAACTAGTGCAGAATACAGCAATTCAATCATTGACTGAAGCATCTTAAAAATAATATATAACATTGATATTAAAGGACTTGCATTGGCTGTCAATAGATCACCTAACAGTATTTGGGTTTGTAGACAAACCAAAAATCTTTCCAGAAAAATTATCTTCTATCCCAACTGAATATGGGGAGAAAGAAATGATTTGGTTGGGAGATCTTAATGGGGTAATTAATTCAAAATTGGATAGGAACAGTAAAAGAAAGAAAGATACCAAGGAAGGAAGACTCTCATGGTTGATACGTGGAGGTTATTTAATGTGGGGAATTGCTAATTACAAATTAGGTGGAAAGAAAAATAATGTCTAAAAGAGAAATTTCATTGAAAATGCAAATAAACCTGGGAAATTGTTAGTGTGACAATTGGAGAACTAAAAGAGGCAGCAATTAATTGTTAAAATAAAGAATAAATGGGAAATGGTTACTGATATGCAATGCATTCATAAGATATTTGAAGATAGATATAAGAAAAATGGACCAATATATTGATGAACTGAAAATATGGAGAAAATGAAAGCAGAATTAGATAACAATGGAGAAGATAGGTAAGGCCACTAAAAAGTCTAAATTAAACAAAGCTCCAGGCCCAGATGGGTTCTTTGCCTTGTACTATAAGACATACAATAAATAATTGGCTCCAATTCTTCTCTCAGTAATGAACCAAGCTCTTCAAAAAGGAGAAATCCTAGATTGTGGGTGGAGGCCACTATAGTACTAATTCCCAAACAAGATAGAAATATGGAAAAAAATTAAGAACTTTGCCCACCCATCAATGAAATAACAAGACCAGATAACAGTGATGGGATAAATATGGGCAACTTTTATTAAATTATTACCGATTTAAACTTTCTTCATGAATTGCAACCAGCTAAAAGCGGGGGTTTGAACTTGATATTGTGTCAGCAGAGGCAGTGACTGGTTTCGTTACCACAAATTATATGATTTATTGTAAAAAGATAATAAAGTAGGATTTGCTAATAGAAAATCAGAATTGAACAATATTTTAGAGAAGAGAAATAAGGGATTAATTTTCAGGTTATATGGGTACATATTACAATACAACCTAGAAGACAATCTAATAAAAACAGTAATGGTTTTAGTTAGATAACTGGGAATGTTTGTGGGAAAGAGAATATTAATTCTCAATAACAAGATCTAGTAGAATGAATATGCATAAAATGTTTTATAGAAGCTGTGTAACACCCGGGATAATAGCTAAAATAGACAAATCTAACTAGGGGGATTGTTGGAGATGTAAAGTATAGAAATGTACCTTCTTTCATGCCTGGTGAACCTGTAACTTTTTTGGAAAATTGGTTAAGGAAGCTAATGATATGATCACTAAAATGATTACAAAACATCCAGAGATGTACCCCTTAGGGTTATTTGGTGAAAAAATAAGTAAAGAAGATGTAGAAATCTGTGGATACAGTTTTGTTGCAGTGAGACTATTAATAGCAACATCTTGGAAAGGAGAAAAAGAGTTATTGTTAAAAGCCTGAACAGAAAAATGATTAGAATATATCCAAATGGCCAAGTTATCCAAGTTATCCAAAGCTATACAGGGAGGAAGCAATGAAGATTTTGTCAAGAAATTGAGGCTTGTATTTGGATATCTAGAAAAGAAGACAAAAATAGATTTTAAAATAATCACAAGGGGAACTTATTAATGTAGGATAAGGGTAGGGTTTTTTTGAGACACTAGTTTCATACTGTGTGGTGCCTGAAGTCAGAGGTGGTGGTTCACGGGTGGGGGAAGGGGGTACAGAATTCGGGGATATGGCATAATTGTATTATGTGTAATTTATTGATTGTAATTTTTCTCATTCTTATATTCTGTATGCCATTAATTTACTTAATAAGACTTGTTCTATATAAAAATAGATCACTTAACAGTATTAGAATCATTCTAGGAAATGTGATGACATTTAAGAGTCCTGCAATCCTGGGAACTGAAGGACCACCTTTGCCAATATATGAAACTGGTTACATATTTAGTTACATGTTGCCCACTCCAAAAGGAAAAGAAGATTTTACTTATAAACTTCTAAGGCATTATCCCTCATTTCATACAAGATATTTTATAAATTTTAATCTTGTTCTTAAGTGCATGACTAATTACAATTCAAACCTTTCATTCAAATTTTGCTGCAAGTTATTTGGCAGCTTTCTGAAAGCTACAACACATCCATATTATTTGAAAGCCACAGCCAATCCACATTTAACTTCCCAGGGCTCTAAACTATTTGAAGAATGGTTTTTTCCCTCTGGAATAGTGATGGTCTGATAAGAGAGTATGTGATAACAAATCTCCAAGAATATTACTCTCCAAGAATATCACTATCTCTTCCAGCTGGCCTTCCATGTGTAGGTCTCATTGGTTTGCACCCCCCTGTTGAAAAGCTGTTTCCCACTCCAGGTCGTTTTTTTTAACCGCTGTTACACACTGTGATGTTTTTATGCTCTTTTTTAACCTGTGTTGCCATTTTTATGCTGTTGTTTTAGTTTTGTGAGCCGCCCCGAGCCCGCCGGGAGTGGCGGCATAGAAGCCGAATAATAAATAAAAAATAAAAATAAATCTGAAAATGTTCATGTCCAATGTAAGTTGGGCCAAAGACACAGAATTTGGGAGGCAAATTGTTGCTCCCATTCAAAGTATGTTCAAGTTCATGTTTAATCCCAGGAAGCACAAATTGATACAGTTGCACAAAAATGTGAAATGATTTTTTTTTCTATTTTAAGCTTCATGGTTATAGCTATGGAAATAAGAAGCAAGATATTATGAAGTGAAATAATATGACCTCCAGAGAGACTGAGGCTGGATCTACTCTGCCCTAAATCCCAGAATCTGCTACCAGATTTTCTGCTTTGAATTGGATTATATGAGCCTACACTGACAGATAATCTGGGATAAGGATCCTGTGATATAGGACAGTGAAAAAGAGGCCTGAGTCACAGAGTCTCTTTCTTTTGAAGTTAGATACCTCACCTCACCATTACATTAAGCAATTAATCAAGATGGAAAACTTGATTCAACTGAACAGTAAGAGTTGGTGCATGATCTCTCTTCTTCCTCTATAGACTGTATCAAAAATCGCAGAAAGGTTTTGTTTTGGTTTCTGTTCCAGTGTCACTGCAAATATTTTTGATTATAAATAGTTTAAATGATGAATGATTTCCAAAATCACCCTTGTCCACTTTCTTGTTTGTATCATGCATAGGAAGAATAAAAGACACGTAAGTAATATGGTGCACATGCCGTCCTACATTTACAGTAAGAAACTTCTATGCCTTGAATGCTAAAAATGCATTCTTCATGTGTGTGTTTTGAAAGGCCATAGCTAAGAAAATTAGTATACATTTAAAATTTTCATATTTTCATATTTTCTAGAGTATTTAGCTTTCAATGGGATAGAACCTGAAATACATACAAATACATATTTTATCACAATGTGTAGATCAGGTATCTTTAATGTTTGAGACTAAACAGTACATTTGTAATTTACAGAATGAAATGTAAGGCACAGAAGCTACAGTTCTTTTTTCTTTCCTTCAGGATTTCTATTCAATGCTCAGTCTTTCCCCTTTTTACCATACAAGAGCTATTCAATCTATAAATTCAACATTCAAACGTCATTCATCCCACTGAATCATACCTCTTTTGCTGTCACCTTTCCCCTTTCACTGAATTATTCCTGGTCTTTCCGTGGTTTGCCCACATTTGTCCCCTGAACAGGATGCTGAACTAGATTTTATCCATTTCTGTTCTCAGTTGCCACTTAAATATTTATCAAATATTGTGAGTTCCACAGACAGAGAGATGGTAGGAAGGGGAAAGCGAGCAATTACAGCACATCACATAATTTTAATAGATCGGAACATGTACAAATCAGAGGTAACAAAAAGGGACTCTTGGGTGATATGTATGTCTCTGTGGACACAATGGTACCCATGGTCACCACATTGCCAATACCTGGCAGAATATTTTGTAATATCTAAAATATTCCAATAATGGTCAAAATAGTTCTTAAGTGCTGGCAAACCCTAATAAGGATAATCCTCAACTGATGAAAAGCCTTGCAGTTCAGGACTTATTCTGCATAGAATTTTCACTTTTTTGCGCAGAAAACAGAATTTTCCCTGCAGACATATAATCTTCTATGTGTACAACAGTTTTCTGTATAAAAAACACTACATGCAAATGTTATATAGGATAAGTTTTGAAGTCTGCACTTTCCAAAGACTTTCTAACAGAAGGAAGAAAATGTATCAAAAGACTAATTGCATCCTCGAAAAATACAATTAGAGGGGCAATTACATTCCTAGTAGATATGATCTTGGCTGTAAAAGTATCATAAAACTTCACATAAAATGACTCTCATATTACTTCCCTTTGACTTGCTGCAGACCTCCCCCTCCAATAAATTTGTTTAGAAGAAGCAACTGTGTTTCTAGAACTGGAAGTAAAGTAAGAAGCACGCCATAAACCTTAATCAGGATGTTCAAGAGGATGACATCACTGCTGTGAATGATTATTCAGAAACAGATATGTATGCTTCTGCCCTGCTATTCACTGGAAAGCAAATGATTTATTGGTGAGGGTTGCAGAAGCTTTAAATGTCTTATTGAGGAAAAGTTTGGTCATTGTTCAGTCAGTGGAGAATTCTAACCTCCCCAATGATAAAAAAAAGACAAACTAGGCAGATATACAGTATGTAGGGCTTATGTCTTCCTAACCCATTAATAGAATTACCCCCCCCCCCCCAAATCAAACATCTGTTCCTCGTTGAACAAACGTAATATTTTTCATGTTTTCACTGATATATTTTATATTATTTTTGCAATTTAATATTTCACAAATGTTGTGGCTGAATGATTAACTGAATCAGTCAATTTTCATATTTTTAAACATTAAAGCATTGCATTTTTGTGAATTCCCTCCCACAACAAAACATATCATGGCTTCCTTCCCTCACAACCCTTTCCAAATCATCACAAAGTCCTCAATTACAACATTCTTGCAACAGTTGATTCCTCACCTTATCTTTGGGGAAATTAAAAATGAAAAATATTATTACATTAATACCCTGTTCTAGTCTGACAGGTTACATTACACAGGAGCATTAAAATACCTCTGTGACTTTTGTGGGTGGTGCTAAACTGGATGTTGTTTAGAACCTGTCCCTAATTTCAATTTAGTTTTCCACTGTTACAATATACCCAACACCAAAAACTAAGATCTTAAAATATTCTTTCACTGCAGGAACCAACATATGTTGAAGTTAAGTCGTACAAAATGTAATTCAACATAGAATAAATCCTTAAAAGGTTCCTGTTGAAATGTTATTTTGATTATGTTTAGGATTCAATTCTTAGTATTTTTTCCAAATGAACATGTGGTAATGACAAAATTATTGAATAGTAACTTCATAAATGTCTTAGCCACTAGAGCTGAGAATACCTTCATAAATATTTCAGCCACTAGAGCTGTGAATAACCTCATAAATGTTTCAACCACTCTAGCTGTGACTTTTGACAAAATATCACAGTAAATAAATAGATGCAAACCTTTCTTGTTGTTACCAAGGCAAATAATGCAACATTGTTATTTGATGAATTTCTAACAAAAATTATCAATCTTATTCTACACAACTTCAGAATGCAGATAGACCTACATTTTATGGGAAAACCATACCTGACAGCATGCATTCAAACACCTAGTACCATGCTTTTCTGCAGCATTTGTGAATTATCATGCAAGTTGTCAACAATTGCACTTCTATTTCCTTCACTGATACTCTCCAGGAGTGATTTACATTGTACCATAGACAGGATTCTTCTATGTACCAGTACAACAAAACTGACTAAAGCTGATTGAATACAACTACCAAAATGTGAAGACTTTTTAAAATAAAAAAAACCCTTTTCCTTCATAATACTTTATAATACAATGTGCTTCTCACATGTTAGCACATAAAATTAATAGGAGTACTCATGTCTAAGAATTCTACTAGTTTAAAGGGAGCCCAGTGAATTTTAAAGCTCTCTGCAGTATTTAGTATGCCTATGACTCTCAACAATAAGAACACTTGGAGATATTATTTTAGAATTAACTTACCTGTAATGATATTGGGCTTTGGTGGCATGATGAATTCATATAAAGTTGGTTCTGAATATCCCAACCTGTTTGTAGCAGTAATTTGCACTTCATAGCCCACTGTCCATTGCAAATGCTCTAGAACAATGTGGTCCTTATTGCCTTGGACCTTTTTCTCTTGCCACTGGTCTTCCTTATCTTTCTGTAAAAATGCAACAATGGTTTAAATGACAGAATAAGTTCTTGAACTGAATACAGTTGGAACGGAGACACAACTAACATTATTAGGCAACTATTGTATATTCTTTCCTACTAAAAGAAGGAATGCAATTGTAGAGCTTGTTTCCGAAAAGTACCAAATCCAACTGAACAAATTTTACAAAAGTCAAAAACAAAAAAACCCCCCCAAAAACCTAACATGCTAAAAGTATGCATTATTTTGCAACAAAATGCAATTTGCCAAATCCTGTACCAAAGTGATTGCATTAAGATTGCTTTAATTCTATGATTTATTTATTTGTGATATTTATATACCACCCTTCTCAATCCTGATGGGGACACAGAGCAGTTCACAGTGTTAGCAACAATTCAATGACATCAATAAAAACTACTCCTAGCCAACAATGTACTGTAACTTGTAATACATCCCCGACCCCAGCACATTTGGTACCTTCGGGAAACAAACTCCACAATTGACCAAAATGCATTGATTATAATGCTTAAGAAGTGCATTGAGCAATGGTCTACTGTTTCTTACAATACTAAGATGGCATTAGTAACTCAATATCTGTACTATGCAAATGAGGTCATTTGCTACTTTCCTTAATGTAATTCCTTGGCCTAAATCCAATATAACATTGTTGAAGGAAAACAGTGTAGCTGAAAGTAATTTTTACATTAATAAAGTAAGTGTAACTTTTGCATAATTTAATTAATACCTGGATTTAGTTTCCCTCCATGGGATGAGCTTTCTGTGACAGTGGGATTGTCTGCTTTTATAAGGGCAGGAAGCTGTGTTAATGTTAGCACTGCCTATGTCACAAAAGACTTTTTCTGAAAAGCAGCTGTTAGATAGCAGCAATAATGGTTGGTGTGTGTGTGTGTGTGAGGTGGGAGGTCCTAAGAACATAGAACATAAGAAGAGCCATGCTGAATCGGGCCTCAGCCCATCTAGTCCAGCATTCTGTGTCACACAGTGGCCCACTAGTTGTACACGGGGATCTCTAGCAGAAAGGAGGGCAAAACCCACACCTGCTCCCGACCCCCCACAACCAGTCCTGAGAATGAAAGAGAAGGGGGGAGGGAGAGACTGGTGGATGAACTCTCAGGGACAACAGAAAAAGCACTTAAGCTCATTCTTTTGAGTAATGTACAGAATTTGACATCAGTAAAGTAAAGGCACTAGGGCAGCGGTTCTCAACCTGGGGGTCGTTTGGCAATTTGGGAGGGGTTGTGACAGTGCCTCCTTAGGCCACGCCTCCTCAAAGTGGCTGCTGGCTCCCTCGGCCAGCCTGCATCCACACCCATGTCACTTTGCCTCCAGGTCGGCGCAGAGGGGTTCCTCCTCCTCCTTTTTGGCAATGAGGAGTCAAGGGGAGGCACTTGGAGGCAGAGAAAAGAGATACCTGCATCTGTGGCCTTAGTGCCATGGCCATGCGCAGCCCCACCACCCCTTGGCCCTGTTGGCCTGACTGGTTCCGGTGCTGCTCTACAACTCAGGGCTAGGGAGGAAGAGGGAGGCGGAGGCGTGGACGCTGTGGGTGCTGGATCTGACTGGAGGGAGCGAGCAGGCGGCCAAGCACAGAGGCCCCAGGGAAGGAAGGGATGCAGACAGGCAAGCAGACTGGGGTTTTCCTGTCCCCTGTCCCGAAGGGCACTGACCTCAGATGCTCCATCTCTGCCAGTATAGCTCCAGGGTGTCCGAGGCAGGGTGCACCATGGCTGGGGCTGCAGGACTGGCAGGCAGCGGGAGGCACATCTGTCTCTTCACCACGTTCCTAGTCTTCAGCTCCTCTCCTCTTGCTGCTCCTATTGCCCCTGGACGGGAGACCAGCAGCAGCAACCAGGCCAGCAGCAGGGCCAAGGGGCAGCAAGAGGAGAGCAGCTGAAGACTAGGAGCATGGTGAAGAGAGACAGACGCGCCTCCCATTGCCTGCCAGCCCTGCAGCCCCAGCCATGGCACAACCCGCCTCAGACCCCCTACAGCTCTACCAGCAGAGCTGAAGCATCCAAGGTCAGCACCCTTCGGGATTAGGGGCCAGGAAAGCCCTGGCCTGCTTGCTTTCTTGCTTGCTTGCATGCCTGCATTCCTTCCTTCCCTCCCTCCCTCCCTCCCTTCGTCCTTTCCTTTCATTCCCCCTTGTTCCTTCCTTCTTTCCTTCTGCCTTAATCCCTTCCCTCCTTTTACCTTTCCCATATTTTCCATTTCTTCCCTTCCTTTGCTTCCTTCCTTCCCTCTGCACATGGCTGCTCCCATCCTCCATTCAGATTCACCTCCTCATCCTCACCCTCCTAAGCCACTAGGCAAGAGGACAGTAGCAGTAGCAGGGCCAAGGAGCAGCACAAAGGCCACAAATGCAGGAATCTCATCCCTCTGCTTCCATGCACCTCTCGACTGCACCAGTATTCCAATTTCAGCTTATCACTTTTTTGTGCCAAAATTGATAACAATCCATCATTTGAGTTCACAGTGCTCTCTGGATGTAGGTAAACTACAACTCCAAAACTCAAGGCCAATGCCCTTCCATTGACTATTATTATTATTATTGCTCCTGCAGTAATGCTATCTTCCTGCCTGGCAGAAAGAATGGGCTATACTAGATGACTTTTGTGGGTACCTTTGTACTGAGTCGTCTAATAATAATAATAATAATGTATAATAAAATAGTAACTCTGTATTCCTGCCTGGCATAAAGGAGGGGGCTGTACTATATGACTTTTGGGAGTCCCTTCCAACTGAGAATAATAATAGTAATAATAATAATGTATAATAATAAAATAGTAACTTTTTTCTTCCTGTCTGGCATAAAAGAGGGGGCTGGACCAGATGACCTTTGGGGTCTCTTCCAACTGTCTGAGAATAATAATAATAATAATAACGTATAATATCAGAATAGTAAGTCTATCTTCTTGCCTGACAGAAAGACCAGGCTGGATTAGATGACCTTTGTGGTTCCCTTCCAACTGTCTGAGTCTTACAATAATAATGTATTATTATAAGTGACTGCAGGTGCAATAAAACCCTTCTGGTATTTTCTGTTGGTCATGGGAGTTTTGTGTGCTAAGTTTGGTTCAATTCCATCATTGGTGGAGTTCAGAATACTCTTTGATTGTAAGTGAACTCTAAATCCCAGCAATTACAACAACAAAATGCCAAGGTCTATTTTCCCTAAACTCCACCAGTGTTCAAATTTGGGCATAATAAGTGTTTGTGCCAAGTTTGGTCCAGATCCATAATTGTTTGGGTTCACATTTGCTCTCCGGATGTAGGTGAACTATATTTCTCCTAAATCATTGGCAAACCCCTCCAGTATTTTTTGTTGGTTATGGGGGATGTGTGTGCCAAGTTTGGTCCAGGTCTGTCATTTGTGGGGGTCTAAGTCGTCTTTGGAATTCAGAGCTGAATCTGTTGAAGGTACTGCAAATCCCATCATCCATTGTCCATACTCCCCCAAACATATTGTTTTGGTGATTAATCTCTAGACTTTAATTATGTTCAATTTGTAATATTGAAAATACATCCTGCATATCAGATATTTACATAATGATTCATAATAGCAGCAAAATTACAGTTATGAAGTAGCAATGAAAATAATTTCATGTTTGGGGGGTCACCATAATGTGAGGAACTATATTTAGGGGTCACAGCGTTAGAAAGGTTGAGAACCACTGCACTAGGGAATGTATTTTGCAGGGGAAATGCCATGATGAGATAATTGAAAATGAAAGAAAAAATAATGAGGAAAGTGAGATGTTCAGAAGTATAAATAACAACTGGACTTATATCAAAAGGATGTTCATCTGTTGATATGCTCAGATGTGAAAGGAAAGTCCATGTAATATGAATATGGAATGTGGCATTCATGTACTAGGGGTAGTTATAGAGTGTAAAAAAAGGAAAAAAATAGAAAGTGTAAACATTGCAAAACTTTGGGTAAGTGTGCTAAAGTGGAAAATAAAGGGAAAGGAAAATAAAATCTAAGAAGTAAAGTAGCCTTAATAGTAAGATGAAATGTAGCAAAATTAATCAAGGCATATGATGGAAATTCTCATCAAATAATATCAATTAGACCACAAGGAAAATATATCAATTACAGAAACAGAATAAGAAAAAATGAAAATAATTTGTGCTACAATCTAGAATGAAATTGTTCACACACCCAACAAGGCATATTGATAATATAAAGTAATTGGAACACAGCAGAACCAAACATCATAAAAGTATTTAGTGTGACATCAAGAAAGAAAAATAAGAGAGGGACTTGTCAAATTTTGTAAGGCAAAAAGAAAGTTCACTGCACATTCCCCAGGCAACTTAAGGAAAGACTATGTATATGGACATTACCTGATATCCATTTTTTTTAAAAAAAGAAGCAAATATGCTACATAATTGAAAAAAGAAAATAGAGTTTTATTTCCTCTGAAAACACAATACTGCATTGGTATACCAAGGTACTGCAGAAAAATAATGAGATTGATTTTCTTTTAACAATGAATTTTATTATGTATCCAAATCAAGTGTATCCCTTTCAGAATAGTTTACTTGTGCAACTACACAGTGATGAAAGTGTTGTTCCCATTATTCATAACAGTGCTGGAAGGCTTCTCCTGGAATAAGTTTAAGTTCATTGGTTACTTCTGGATTTCATTCAAATTCCATCCAAAGTACCAAAGTAGTGCCCTTTCAGGTGGTTTTTGAGTTGTGGGATTAAGAAGTCACAGTGACTGAAGTCTGATGGGTAAGGGGGCTCGGGAACCACAGAAATCCTTTTATTCTGCCAAAAAAAATCATTGATGGAGACTGCTGTTTGTCATGGGGTGTTGTTGTGGTGCAGCATCCAAATGTGGCGGGAATGTGGCGCAGCTGGCTAAGTGTCAGCTGCATAAGATCTCTCTGACCTGTAGGTCATGAGTTCGAAGCCTGCCCGGGTCAAGGTGGGTGCTTGACCTTAAGTGTAGCCTGCTGTCGACCTTTGCAGCCCGAAAGACAGATGCATCTGTCAAATAGGAGATAAAAGTACCACATTAAGTGGGGAGGCAAAATTTATGGGGCCATTAAAAACCCAGGAATGCAGAAGAACAACAAAGGGATGCTGGAAAATGTTGAGAGGAGTGCGTCAGCTCCCCCTGGTGGCCAGAAACTTTGCCTCTGTATGTGTATATGTGTATGTAATATGTCAAAAATGTATGTATGTAATATGTGATATGTCAAAATGTATGTACTGTACTGTGATAAATGTCATATGTCTATATGTCATATGTTCAACTGCAGGGATTGTCTGCAAGTATGTGTACTGTAATCCGCTCTGAGTCCCCTTTGGGGTGAGAAGAGCGGAATATAAATAAAGTAAATAAAATAAACATATAAATAAATGAGTGAAATGCTTGGTCACACATGTGCCACTCTATTCCTGAAACTTCCAAATACTTCCTGATAAAATGGTTGTGTCTTGGAGGCACAAATTCCTTGTCGACCATGCCCCGACTGTTAAAAAACCAAATGAGCACTGAATTGGTTAATTTTCTCATCTTGCTTTCTTTCTTTTTCTTTTTTTTAATAGTTTTTATTGATCTTTGCTTTCTTGGGATGGAGAGTTTGCAGTATGCCACTTCTTACTTTGGCGTTTGGACTCCAGGTCATATTCAAAAATCTTGTTTCATCACCTGTAATCATGCAACTGAAGAATTCTGGCTCCCTTTCAAGACATTTCAAGAGATCAACACACACATCCCTCTGAATGGCCGTCTGCTCATGAAGTTTGGTTTTTTTTTGGGAACTATTTCCTTTTTGTTCTTCTTGTAATGCACGTCACAAACACAACTTAACATTTCAACTATTGTGTCACAACTGTAGCAAGTTCAAATGTGTACTGAGTTTACGGCAGGGGTTAACTGCTATGTGAAACGGGAGGTAAAAGCGTTATCAGTGCATGAACAGAGTGCCAGTTTCATTACTTTTCTGCTGTATCTCAATTTTTACATTCCATGAAAAATGAGAATTCCTTTCCCTATCTGCCTGATATCTTGGAGGTTTACTTAATACAACACTTGAATATTTTATTCAAATGGAATGAAAAACATAGTTCCAGTCTGCAGAAAAGTGCACAAATCTCCATTTGAATAGCATTAGAAAGGAATGGGAAATTTAATTATTAGGCCTGTTTGCTTTTAAAAAATGGTTCAAAACTTGTTCCAGATGGCGCTTCATATCTGAATGACTTCTGAATTTTTCCCCAAAAAATCAGAATTTTTCCGAAAAAATTCCGAAATTTTGGAATGGCTTTGTTAATGGTGTCCGTGATTGCGCAATGCGCAAAAAACTTCAAACGGGAAAGGCAAAACTTGGGGGATTCCCTTTCCCTCATGTTTAGACTGCTACTGACAAAACTTGCCACAGTGGTACAAAAATTTAAAACATTAAACATAAAGACCCTCTTTATGGTTATAAGTCTTTCTCTCTGCTGACGCTCCCATTGCAATGCCTACAAACTGCCAAGTTGGCCTTCTGAGAATGGACTGTAAAGTGATCCCAGAGCAGGGACTTGGGGCTTCCCAAACGCACAACTACTGGAGTGGTGGGGTTATCTCTGTCGGTGTCGGTGGAATTGTTGGGGGTGGAGGAACTCTCCCGCGAGCCGCCCTCCTCCAGATCGCTGTGATCCGAGAGTTAAGTTGGTGTTTGGGAAGCATTTTCCATGTTTTGGTCCACCCACACCATGATATTATCATCATCCCTTGGGGCATGGGCAGAGGTTTGAGCTCTCTCAGTGCTTGCAGAAGCAGTGGCCTCTGCAGCCCTAGTGGTGGCATGCTTCCACAGAGTGATGTGCAGACCACTTCCTCTCCTGTATTTTTGGGAACCACGCAGCAAAGAGATAGGTGCCTTACATCCCGAGCCACTTGCAACAGAATGTTTCATATCAGAAGCCTCAGTTTTTGGATTACTATATTTCTAGTTTCACAAAGTACCATGTGTAAGTAAGCACCAGGCAGACAAAGGGGTCCCCAAATGTTTTTAGAGTTCTTCTCCATGGAAAAGCTTAGGTTACTAGATTTGTAGTTGTACAAAGTACCACATGTGAGCCCAAGGAGAGAGAAGGGGCCTTCCAAAGCATTTTGTGTTGATTAGATTGGATTATCTGATTTATAGTATGCCAAATGACAACTTGGAACCCCAATGAGAGGAAAGGGGGTTTTCAAACTGTTTTTGAGGAATAGTTGATTTCTAGTTCCACAAAGGACCACGCCTAAGCCCAAACCAAGAAGCCCAAACTCTTGCAAAATGGGGGCTGCTGGCTTTGTACCCACCCAACCCCCAGACCAGTAATCCTTCTCTTCCAAAGCGGTGGCTCACTGGCTGGCTTTCCACCTTCCCCACCCAAGCAGCTGCCCTAACTAACCTCTTTCCCGTTCATGTTCCCAGCTCGCAATAAGACCTTGAGGCACGTGCTGCTCATTTTAAAGCCCAATGGCGGCCATCCAGAAACCTAACCCCACCCCTCCCAAGGTGATTTCTCTTCACTGGCTGGAGGCAAACAGCTGGTTGCATTCAACCACCTGTTCGCCTCCAACCATCTTGGGAGGGGAGGGAATGTAAGGCTGCTTCCTTACCAAACCAGGAAGTGGGTCTTTACAAAAATGGCAGCGATGGCTTTGATTTGGCAAATTTACTTCCGGATTGCTTAAATCGCCTCAAAATCGCTTCAAAAGAGGATTTAACCCAAAATCATTCCGATTTACAAGGATTCCGACCGAACCTACCCAGGCCTAATAATTATGATGGCGGCTGTGGTGTGGCGGTAATAACTAAAAAATCCAACTAAACCAGTACACACACATATCTTTAGTATATAGTGTCCATCCCTGCACCATGGTGGTCTCCAGCCCTGACATGGGTCCTACCTGTTTTCCATCATGTGATTTGATATGAGCCAGGATGACACTGAGAGATAAAGGAGGGAGAGAGAAAGAATAATTTCTCCATCCCTTCCCAACATTCCTTATTTCTGTGGCCAGTATGCAATGGAGAACAGGTAGGACTATGCCACAGCTAGAGACCACCATGACATGAGGGATGGGAGGAGACCTCCATCCTGTTTCCTGGGTCTGGAAAATACAAGATGACAGTGGGAGACAGTTGTGTCTGGTTCCATCGTCACATACGCTAAATCAGGGGAAAGTCCAACTTCTGTATTATCTATAATCTAAGAGCCAACAAAGCCCCGGGTGAGGATTTCCTCCCGAGTGAGTTGTTCAACCACATCAATAACACACTTAACATCCCAGAGGGGTGGAAAGTGGCCATTGTGGTCCCAATACATAAAAACGGATGTGGAAAAGATCCTAGTAATTATAGGCCCATCAGCTTACTGAATATAATAGCAAAGATTTACTCGAAAACCTTCCTGTCCAAATTAGAAGCATGGGTACAAGAGGCCTGTATTCTAACAGAAGAACAAGCAGGGTTCAGAGCTGAGAGATTGGCTACTGATAATTGCTTTGTCCTATCCCATCTTATCGACAAGCACCTCTCCCACAAAAAACCCCTATATGCAGCCTTCATAGACCTCTCGGCAGCCTTTGACAATATCAGTAGGGAGATCCTATCGCAAAAACTGACCACCTTTGGTATAGATCGCAGACTGCTAGCTTTGATTAGGAATTTATATTCAGACAACAGTATACTGGTCAGATTAGGAACAGGAGGTGCATTGTCAAATAGAGTGGACATACACAAAGGGTTCGGACAAGGCTGCCTGTTGGCGCCTCTTTTGTTTAATCTATTTCTTAGTGACCTCCCATCATCACTTAAGAATAGAGAGCTCCACATGCCAAAAATCGGCTCCATTCATTGCAACTCTCTATTATATGCTGATGACATTGTGCTGCTTTCCCACACTCAGGTTGGCTTAAGGAGGACCCTGAAAACAGTCCAAGGGTATGCCCAAAAATGGTCTATCCATCAATAAAGACAAATCCAAAGTCATGTGCTTTGCCACAAGATCAAAGAAGCACAAATGGTGGAGTAGGCATAGAACAGGTAGAAACCTACACCTATCTAGGCCTCACCTTCTCAGAGACAGGCAAATGGCTAGACCAGTGCCACTCCTGCACAATAAAAGCAAGTGCCCATTCCAACCAATTGCTACGGTTGGTAAATCACCATCATCCCGGATCTCTTGGCCCCATTCTCAAAGTGTACTCAGCCAAAATCATCCCTTTACTGCTATATGGAGCCGAATTATGGGGACCTTTTAAAATGCCAGTGTTTGATCAGAACCAAACACATTTTTAAGACAGGTGTTGGGAGTTAATAAAAGCACACCACCAGCAGCAGTCAGAGTTGAGATAGAGATGCACCGAATAGAAGGCCTTGCTTTGGCCAGGGCCTTTAACTACAGTAGCAAAACCAAAAACCTTGAAGCTCACAGACTCCCCGCTGCTGTCTAGAACAACAACTTAAAAACACTGCCCAATCTACTTGAACAAATAAATTAAGCCACTCACTAAGATCATGTGGGTTACCCCCAGACTCCTTGAGCAATAATACCATCAAAGTTAGAGCAGAGGTGAAACAGAGAATTTTAGACATTCAAGCCCAAGAGGACTTGGCGTGCCTCGCTAGTGCAGGCTCTTTGAAATGGCTAGCGGCACTGAATTCCACCTACAGTTGTGCCCACTATCTGATGGCCAATCTACCAAGATACCTAAGAGTGGCTCTTACAAGGGCAAGCTTTGAACAGAATGAATCAATGGTTAGATATGGTAGATACCATTTCATCCCTTACACAGAGAGAACATGTGTCTGTGGGGCCCAGGAGGTGGAAGATCTAAATCATATCCTCCACCAATGTGTAATATATGAAAAAGAAATAAAATTTCTACTTGAAGTTTTCTTACTCAATAAATCCCACTGGACTCTGACTAATAGAACTATATTCCTCCTCTCTAATCCCAACCAGTTATTAATTACCAAAGTAGCAACATTCTTCTACAAAGCTAGTAAAAGTAGGCAACGATATATTGCCTCAATTGGAATTGATTGCAGAAGGGATGAGGATACTTGAGGAACAAATAGATGGGTATATAGGCTAGGAATTTTGACCAAAATGAAGCAGAAAGGCAGAGGTGCCAAAAGAGTATTTGTTATTTCATTACGGAATGGTTGTTTAATGTACTGTTGCACATTACGGAACCACTGTTCAACGCTTGATACATGTATATGGCATTTGCATTGTTTTTATTATTTAAAAATAGCACCCAACGTATATTAAAAATGGCCAAAAATATTTAAATAGTTGTTTTCTTTTCATTACTAGGGCTGTTTCCGAATTTTAAAAAGTGCTTCAAAAGTCGATTTGGATGTTGATTGCGATTTAGCTTTGGATGTGATAGACTTCCGATTTTGGGGGGAAATATTTCAGAAATATTTCCGAAATTCGGAAGTCTTTGGAAGTCTTCAAAAATGGTGTCCACTTTCAAAAATGGGCAAAAAAATCAACAGAAGGGAAAGTCAGCTGTTAGCCATCAGCCAATGAGCAATCCACAAGAAAATTCGGAAATGACATGCGAAATTCGGAATTTGGAATTCCAAAATTTGCAATTTGGAAATCGGAATTCCTGTTGGGAGGGCTGCTCTTGAAATTTCTTCAAAAGTCGGAAGTAGGCAAAAAAAAACTTCAAAAATTCAGAAGTATCCGAAATTCGGAAACAGCCCTATTAATTACCTATGTTTTCTATGCTTACTTACTTAGGTTTTTGGGATATAGACAATTTGCTGCTTTGTATCAGACAATAAATGTTTTTGACAGCCTTGCATCAATTTAACATTTGGAGAAGATATAACAAAAAGAAAAGAGATGGGGAAAATACCTTGTATCATCAGTATTACACAGATTCACAAATATATTAATATGGTTTAATTGCCCTTGGCAAAGCATTTTAAAATAAAATATATTTTATAACATAAAATATCAGTGTCTTTTAAAATCATATAATAGATAAAAGAGAATATCTTATTTGTAATAATAATAATAATAATACTTTATTACTTGTGAGTCGCCCTCCACCAATGGTGCTCCGGGCGACTTACATCCTTTAAAAACATAGATACATCAGTTAAAACAGCAGATATGAGCCGTAGAAGGCTCTGCCATCCATCCAGGTCAGTCCCCGAAAGCCTGGCGGAAGAGCCAGGTTTTCAGGCCAGCCAAAAATCTGGCCGGGGCCAATGTGGCCCTGAGCGCAGGCGGGAGCGAGTTCCAGATCGTAGGGGCCGCCACCGAGAAGGCTCTTCTACGGGTCTCTGTCAGCCGGGCCTCTCTCACCCCAGGGATAGCTAACCGGTCGCCATTTATTACGCGTGTACTGAATAAATGTTTGATAGATGTTTCAAGGACAAAAAGCAAAACAAGTCTACATTCATCATGTTGTTTTGCTGTCTCTGAAAAGCTAGTGAACACCTTTATTCAATGTTTTATAATGTAATTTTAGAAAGCAGTGATTGCTGTGAAGCCCAAAAACAGAAAGAAAAAAGGAAGATTTATTAGTGGGCCACGGCCAATCCTATATTGAAAGTAAATGAAAGCTAGACATTAAGAGGCTTTTTTCATTATACGTAATAATAGGAAACTCTCCAGATTTACAATGACAGATGGAAAACTCCTTATACATGAAATGTTGCCAACAGAGATATAAAATGAATGCAAAATATTATTGCTTAAAATAGCCTTGCCTTTTGAAAAACCCATCACCCATTAAAAGACTTAGAAAGAGGAGATGAACCCGAAATCAACACACACACACACACACACACACACACACACACAGTGGGAGGGAAAACTAGAATAAACTAGACATTCCACAATCAAAGTCTCGGTCTTTGCACAAATGATCTTCACCTTATTTCTAGGAACAAACAATAACCCCTATTTGTGAATGTTTTGTAAAAAGAACATCTATTGAAAATCTTATTTCTTTTTCTTATGTAAGATCAAATATTTTAAAGTGTTTTCCCCCCTCTGTTTGAGTTTGGCTTTTTTGTTTGTTTTCATTTCGGGACTCTGAGAATTAAGAAATGCATAGAATCTTTTCTGGAGAAACAGTTCTACACAGAAAACAGAAGACATAAATATTAGAGTTGGATAGGTTCATTTGGAAAAGCCTGAAACTCATAAAAAAAACTTCTGACTTTTGACTTTCGAAGTATTTATTTATTTACTGTATTTCTAACCCTCCCTTGTCAACCCCTCCCCTTGGGGGGGACGACTCAGTTGAAGTAGTTGAACCATGCAAGAAAGGTGGGAGGGGCAAATCCGAATTTGAACCACTAACCTTTTTTTCCTAGAAATATTTCATAATGTTTGGATGTCTCCCAATATTATTTTAATTTTCACAACCATTAAGCAACTTTGGTAAAGCTTAAAACCTTGTAAAATCTCATGTTTTCACTCCTTGGCGATGCAAGGGAGAGATGAAGTGGGTGTGGCTAAGTACAGCCCTTGCTGTAGTTTGTGAAGGCCAGGCCCCCAATTGCAAAAGGCCCTCCTGTTAAACTATATTTCTCACACTGCCTTGCTGCTCATTAGCCAAAATGGCTGAAGGACCTCTCCCCTATAGCCGTCTGCAGCAGTCATCATCTAAATATAAAATAAACTGATTGAATCAACAAAGGTGTCTAAAGAAGGCAGCAAAGCAAGAAGCAACTTTTGCAAAGCCAAGAGAACATAAACTGCTTAAAACCCCCAATTATTTCACTTTGGCCTGACTGCCATGAACAAGGCACTAGGGAAGTCAGCCACAGCCAGCCAGCCAGCCAGACCTTTACGTCAGTAAGTAATTATAAAATAAAATGATTGATTCATTCTGCAAAAAGGATTAAATGGATGGACGTGTCTTGAGGGTCCCCTACAACTCAGTAGAGGAAGCAAATGGATGTCAGGAGAGTTTGGATGGTGCCTAGAAGAAGGGGGTCAGACCCAGTCAGTCTAGATGTCCATTGATGGAGTCTCTACTATGATTTCTGTTCTCCACCAATTTAACACAGTTTCTGGAGTAGAACAACTACTTTAAAAGTAAAGACTGCCCAATGAAAGAAGAAATAAAACTTTCAAACCAGGAACAAATTTTCTTTATTATTAAAAATATTTTTTATAAAACTTTGCAAAATTTGCCAAAAATCCATGAAGTCAAAGCTTATGAAATTTGGTGAGCTAATAGTGGTCCATGTGCTCTACCACTTTGGCAAGTTTCATCAGGGTTGTTCTAAAAATGAAGGAGGAAGAATTCCCTGAAGTTTCCCCAGTGCCAGTGCTGTTTTTTTCCCTACTGTGCGTGTGTATCTGCCATTAACGAATCAATTTGGAAGTTTTGGAAAATTTTGATTTTTAAAAAAATTCACAAGTGCCTTTAGAATTGAATCACCAGTGCCCCCTACATCTGAAACAATATTTGAACCATTTTTTTGCTCAACCAAGCCTAATAAAGATATTGTCAATTTTATTTTTTTTTAAAGGTTGAAGAAAAATATCTTTCATATACAATTTTCCTTGTAAACCATTCAAAAATGCAAAGAATGTGCAGCAATTTGACCATTGGCTTAACTGCCGGGGCACCTTTTTTTCAATGAGTATTTTTTATTCAAACATATTTTTTAAATATCCCTAGTTCAGAAATCCTGCCAAAGTTCAAAAATCCTTCCAAAGAGATGCAAGGTTTCACATGTTTTGGTTAAACTTTATACATTCTGTCCCATATATGTATAAATATACTTTATATCTCATAAGACCCAATTAGTCTATGGTGCTGCCACATTTCTTTTTCTCTCTCCTTCTACCCTACTATCCATATAGTGTTGTTGTGCGGCGTTCCAAATTGTGGTGACTCTAAGGAAAAGCTATTATAGGTTTTCTTGGCAAGATTTGTACAGAAATGATTTCCTATTAAATTTTGTTGAGATAGTGTGAATGCTTACTTAACAGGTTTCCATGATCAAGGGGAGATTTAAAACCTGGTCTTTTAAGATTCTTCAACATCGAAGCTACTACACAATGCTAGCTCATTTCATAGATACTGTATGTCGTTTCTATTTTTTTAACCTTTTTTAAAATCTTACAATTCTTAATGGCAAGAAAGAACATATAAGCAAGTACCAAAAGTAAACAAAAAAGGACATTTTTCAAAGCAAATGTTATTTAAAAAACAGGTTCTGTTTTATTCCTATAGTCACATACCAGTTAATATTGTAGTTCATGTTCCAACAATTTCTAAATGTGTTTATTAGAGGTTCTGACAAGTTCAAAAGTACTGACTCCCAGGATTATGTTAAAATACAGTCTTCCTGAATACGTACTTTTAGTGATTCTTTTCTCTCTCAGTTCTATGCTACTTGAAGATTTCAAATATCCATTTGCCACACAAGTATCTGTCCTGCTATTAGTTTAATTTTCTTATCTGCAGAAAATTATTCCACAGGAGCTAACATCTTAGTCTGGTGTAGCAAATGAAAAACATTCTGGAAAATATATTATGATTTTTTTTAAAAAAAAAACCAATGTAATTTTATCACTAATAGAATACTTACACTTCTGTATTTCACAATATACTCCAGAATAGGTGCTCCTCCGTCATCTTGTTTTATTATGCTTAGTTTAAAACTTTTTCCACTGCCTGGTTGGCCATGAATGGATGGTGGACTTGGTTCACCTATATGATAAAAGGCAAGATGATAAAATATAATGCAATCCGTCTATGATGTATGTGATTTGTATTTACAGTGTTTCCATTCCTTCCTCGTAGGACATTCTCAGAAGGTGGTGCTGGGGAACTTCTCTTCGACTCCTTTGACCACTGGTCTGTGGGGTCTCTCAGGGCTCTGTGTTGTCCCCCATGCTGTTTGACATATACATGAAACCACTGAATGAGGTTATCTGAAGTTTTAGAGCGTGGTGTCATCTATATGCAGATGACACCCAACTCTATTACTCCTTTTCACATACTTCCAAGGAAGCGTTTCCTGTGCTAAACTGGTGTCTGGCAGCTGTAATAGACTGGATGAGGGCAAACAAAATGTAGCTCAATCCAGACAATACAGAAGTGTTCTTGGCCAGTCATAAAACAGATCTGTGAATAAGGAATCAGCCTGTATTGGATGGGGGTCACACTGCCCCTGCAAACACTGGTTCATAGTTTGGGAGTACTCTTAGATTCATCTCTGAACCTGGAGGTCTAGGTATCAGCAGTGAGCAGGAGTGCTTTTGCAGTTAAACCTAGCATACCAACTGCGCTTCTTCTTGGAGAAATCAGATCTGGCCACAATTGTACATGCCTTGATTACATCCCAGTTGAACTACTGTAATATGTTCTACATGGCGCTGCCATTGAAAAGTGCCCAGAAACTTCAGTTGGTCCGAAGAGCAACAGCCAGACTGCTAACTGGGGCTGTCTACAGAGAGCACACAACTCCTCTGTTGCAAAAGCTTCACTGGCTACCAACATGTTTCTGGGCACAAGTCACAGTAGGATTATTCATAGTAAAAGCTGATAAATTATTTCTGGACAAGTAAAGTTTATAATTTTAAAAAGTGCACCAAAATCAGTTGAATAATCAATGAATTTTGAGGTTCTCCTACAGAAGAAATTGCTCTCAAAACTATAGAACAGATGACAGAATCTATAACATTGTTATTTAGAGCACCCATCAATGAACAATTTTCTCTTCATTCTGTAAAACTACTGATAGACATACAAGAGGAGAATTAAAACAATGACAACACAAGTTCATGTGTTACTCCCCCCCACCCCAAGTATGAGTAATTTGAAACCATGTGTGTGTATACATGTATAAACATAGCAATAAGATTACTTACGAACTGGTAAGGTTTGAAATGTTTCTATTTTGCTATATTCTCCTTGCCCTTTGCCATTTACAGCAGCAACCTTGATTTCATATGTTGTATTTGGTTCTAGACTGCTGAGAAGCACCATTGCTAAAAGAAAAAGAGCAAAAGTTATCTAAAAATAGACACATTGTGAGAAATGTGCAAAGCACTTCATAAATGTCAGCTTCATTTCTTTCATGAGCATAAATAAAACTTATGCTGAGAAACTAAATATCAGTAAATATCTTCTACATGCAATAGAAGACTTTGGTTGAAATCCAATATTGTACTAGTGGCCTTCCGTTTGCACAAAAGAGGTTCTCTTTCTCTCTTCTTAAAATCTGATCCAGCAGATTATCTGTTGTAGTTGAGCCTGAGACTGAGAGAGAAGAGACTGTAGCCAGAAATACTAAAAGGTCTACTTGTGAGCAAGAGTCAGATGAGGAGCAAGAAAGGAGGAGAATCAGGCAAATACTTAACGAGTCTTCAGAGGATGAAACGTGTTTAGGGTTTTCAGAAGATGATGGGTGTGGTGATGAGGAGCAGTCTATGGGAGATAGGGTTGGGGACTCACAAAGCTCTGAAGAGGTCTAGTGACATGTATTGGACTAAGGTGCAATAGATACGGGACGTTTGTGAAGAACCTACTAGTAGTAATTCATTTGTGGGATTCACAGGAGATGGAAAATGGAGTTATGGGAATCAGGCTTCTTGCTGGGGTGAACTAAGTTGTTGCAGAAGGCATATGGCTTGGCGTGAGAGGCAAAGGTCAGCATGTGAAGACGTGCTGGCAGCTGAGAGAATAACGGGGCATTGATTCAATTAAGTTCTGAGGAAGAGCTTTGAATAAAGGGGGCTTGCAAATAACCATTCTTTGCAACTGGCAAGAAGTTGTACTTGCCCTCCAAGCCCTGCCCTTTCTTGCTGGATTGCTGCTGGACTGATCATTGGATGTGGATTTCTGGACCTTGGACTCTCTTTCTGGATGCTGGTATTGTATTTGGTGGGTTCCTCATCTTGTATACTCTCATCGGCTACACCACCTAAAATCCCCGTATGCTAGATTTGGTTGCCTTCCAGTTTTGACTCCGGACTGGTTTGACTTCGCTATTTCACTGACTTCTATTTTCAGCTTGACACAGGATTGCTTTGATGACTTCATACTGCTTGCCTCTCTCGCAGTTTGACGACGACGGATTGGCTGACAATGTGCTGCTTTCCATTTCCCTGTACTTGCTGAATTTTTGAGTAATGGAGGTTTTCTGGCGGTTTAATCTGCTTTTTCTTTGCATGACTCTTTTGACCTGGCTAGTTGTGTTTTTGTTTGTCTCAGTTCATTTGCTCTGCTTTTCAGTGCCTTTAGGCAATTTTGATCAGCTTTTGGAAGCTTGTGACTTGTTGATAAACTTTTACTGTTTACTTTACTGGGCTTGGGTCCTTTAAGGTGATCTGAATCCTGACATTCTCTACTTTCCCAGAGAAGATTACAGGGGCATATGAGAGGAGATCTGCAGAGGAGAGGGCAAATAGCTCCTCTTTAATATTAAACAGCTGAAAACAATTACATGAATGGACCTGTTAATTATACATTATTGTAATTTACTCACACAAGTATATTGTGACAGTAACATAATCATTTTTGTCTGGTGCTGTTACATGGTAAAAACATGTGTGCTTTATAGTTACTTACACATTATTTGTATGTGTATACAATCATGCATATTTATTTAATTGTATATATGTGGATACCTTAGAATGGACAAAAACATGAGAATTAAAAGTAAAATCATAAAGTCATCTAAATATTTCCCTATTACTTTTCAATTTACAGATAATGTGCTGGAAAAATATGTATGATTACAATAAAGAAGGAAAGTTTTCATGTTTTCTCAGTACAGCATCAATAATGGATAAAACTAAAGGAATTTCAAAGAGAAGTGACATTAGATATCAAATTAATTCCCATTCATCAAGAGAGGAGGGCAAGATAGCAAAGGAAGCAAGTACTTTCTGTTCTGTTGACTCTCACTGTTTGTGAGGCATACATTTATTTAATGTTTCTTATCTCAGTGACAGATGGTTTTACTCAGAGAAGCATCTGTAGAATGCCAGTTTGGAATGTGCTTCTAATCCAGACTGGTTCCCTACCCCAATTATTTGCACTAGTAATAAAGTTTTTTTTTCCTGATTGCTATTAGTTTCTGGACATGCAGTTTGCAGGAACAAAGAACAACCTGAAATGGGAGTTTTAACCTCAATAATAACATGGTATCCCAACCCAGAGAGACAACATATTTTAGATATCAGGTTATCCTTTTTTAAGGATAAAAGCAACCAGGTTAAGTAAGTTTGCTTAAACAGATTGGAAATAATGACTTAGAGATGTAATTAGAGAAGAGAACTATAATAGAAAACAGAAGCCAAGATATGCCCAATTATGCAAACATGATATTGCAATTAATCAGATCAGTAAAAGTTATAGAAAATGTATATAAATTCTATGACTAGATAGTGTGAATATAGTAAGTATATAGTTCCTACCCACCCACTCTGCAAGCTAAGATAGAAATGTGGCTTCCATGTAGACACTGATCTAAGTATGAGGACATACCCTTATGAAGTTTGAAAGCTCAAGAGAAAGTTTGGTCAAAGCTTTACTTTAGAATAGACATAGAAAGGAACAACACAAATTTTATAAAAGTCTACTGACTGAAGCTGAATCGCATATCTTGCCAAATGATTGAAACGTCGATATTAAAATACCACTGATATTACCGTGTGATTAATCTAGCTGTCCTTTCACAAGGAAAAATTCAAAGTTCTCCAAAATATTTATCATGCTGTGTATAACATATTTTTTCCAGTGTACCCTTGATTGTTGTAAAAACTATATTCAAATGATCATGAAAATAGTGTTTCTGTCTGATTTTACAATGCCGTTTTCTAAGAAATTGTTCACAAATATGAAGTACTGTTAGCAAGTAAAGGACAAAAATATTTCTTTCTATGAAGTCACTATATTGATTTTAAGCAGGAAATGTCTTACTGGCCCAATTACACCTGTGTGAAATACTCAAATAACAATTCAATTAATAAATTGTGAATCAGACATCTGGTTAAAATGTCACAAAACAGCTAAAATGCCAGTTTGCTTTCATAATAAAGATATTTCAATCTGTATGCTAAAGGGCAATCTATAAATAATAAGATAATTAAGCCATGCATTCTACCTTCCATTAAATCAACCATAAAACTCAGAATAATACAGGGGGGGGGGAATGACACCCTCCCCCCACCTAAGTCCTTCTTTGAAGCATGTGCTCTGACCTTAGAAGTAACAAGCTCAAGCCACGCAGTTATAGTGAGCTACTTCAGTAATCAGGGCGGAATAAAATCACATTTCAAAAGCAACATACTAAACGTGGTCAAAACATTTCATTAGGCTTACAAGTATCTAGTTACTTACAAATTTAAGGACATGTTAGATTGAAGGTTCACATGAAGACCTGCTTGTATCTTAAGTATATGGAAATGGAGGATTTTGAATCCAGGCTCCCCCATTTGGACAATAAGGATTTTACCACCAAGGGTACACGTAAGCATGCCAACCTCAGTGCAGAGATGATATGAAATGGGATATCAAGGAAAAGGAGGAGGCTCACACTACGTCTCTTGGCAATGACCCTTGGATACTCTTGAACTTGTAGGAGGGGGGGAATACCATCAAAGAGATGGTAAATTATGTGACTGGTGTCCTCTTGATGTCGCACACCGGCCGTGAACCAGGGCCATTTAAATATTCACACAACCACAGCTGGAAATAACAGTCTATTTATTGAAGTAAACAATGTCCAAAATAATATCAGTAAACGTCAGTCCCAAAAAGGCAAGCTCAAGTTCTGTCATGAATGACCAAAGAAACATGAAACCAGGAGTTCATGGAACTGCTTGCAGTAGAATCGAAAGTTGACCAGGAACTGAATTTCAACCTTTAGAGGGCTAATAACAGGATCTCAACATTCTAAACATTTCCCTCCCTTTTCCCTGGGAAAGTAACAGCTGCGGCTAGAATCAACAAGCCAGGTGTCTCAATTCCCGCCCACTGGACTCTCAGAAAACTACACAGGCCCAACACTTGATGAGTTTGAAATCACATATATTCGTATATACATTTTCCTATAACTTTTACTGATCCGATTAACTACAATATCATGTTTGCACAATTGCGCATATCTTGGCTTCTGTTTTTTCTTACAGTTCTCTTCTCTAACCACATCTCTAAGTCATATTTTTTCAATCTATTTAAGAAAACTTGCTTAACCTTGTTGTTTTTATCCTTAAGGTTTCAAATTTGACTTTGTAGATTTAATCCTGCTACACAGTGCTCCAAAGAACCCCCAATAAGCACAGAGGGCCTGTCTATGATCTCACCTTTGAAGACAGGATCTAGTAACTGAACATCTCTTAGTCTTCTGCTTTGGAGCTTATCCAAAACTGGCATGGGATACTGGGGAGCCTATCTGAAACCCTGGTGAGAACCAAAGTCCTGTCCATTATCTCCTCTTTAGAAACAGAGCCCAACAGTGAATATTTGCCTCATATGGAAGATACCTGGAAGAAGATACTGGCAAGCGTATGGCCTACTTTGGACTCCCATAGATGGCCTCAGGTGGTATGACATTGAAACATCCTTGGTAGAAATGAGACTTCTGATTAGTTACAATATGCTTTTGAACGCCTTGTCCAATTTTGAGGGCAAAGACTGTTCCTATACTGAGAACACCATCTTTTTCTTAGGAACTTAGGTTGCTCATCTTTACAAGTAACCTGATGTTTGTAAATCATCAAACAGCACCTCATAGTTATGATCCTAGATATCCTTAAACTCTGAGAAGATAAAAAATGACAATTTAATGACATGGCATGCCATTTGGAGGAGTGTGTAACAATATACAGTACTTGGTGTTCAGAATCAGGTAATCTGCTTATTGAATTCTCAGGTTTCTTCACTATTTTTCACCATTTTGCTGGGAGCCCTTGCTATAGGCGGTTTCATGAACAGTAGTCCTCAGTACCAAAGAAGATATAGAATGATGAGACTGAGTGCTGAGTTTCTGAAGACAAAGGAGCATCAGAGATTTGCTCTATATGCATATTAGTGAAGCAAATGCCCACTGAAGCCATGTATAGGAACTTATCTGGGGCTTCCCAAAGAAGGCCCTTAAGATGTGAAGATGTGTGATGGGGATGGCAACTGTCTTTCATATATAGAGGATGCCATGGGAGTGATTTTCAGATTGAGAAATTTTCTGACCATGTCCAATAAATGAAATGGAAAAAAGGAAACAAAATGAAGAGGAAAAAAAATAATGCATAACTTCTCATAAAACTTGTAATGTTCTGAAGAGCAAGTTCCTTGCAAAAACACAGATGAGGTGAATGAAAAGAAAGGGAAGAGTTTCAGCACCAGGGGTATGCATGGGAGCGGGAGATAAGGTTTCTGTAAGAGATATCTAGCTCTAAGTATTTCTGATGCTGCATCTGCACAGATACAGAATGTGGAAGACAAAGATACAATGAATAAGAATAAAAGCCTTTCAGTTTTGCTTTAGCAATAGGACTATCAAAGCAAGGAAAACCGTAAGAGAAACAAATAAATTGTAGATTCCACATGGCCCTGCTGAGATCTCTGCAGCCTTAGATCCACATTGAACCTTACCTTTCCAGAACTATTTCACTAATGGAGTTGACAAATGTTTGTTATTTATACCACTTTTTTCTCTCTTAAATGCCAAATCATAATTTCTGTTCTAAAGAACAAAATAAATATTTGCTATCAGGATAAGAAATAAAGGTAAGCCAATACCTTTGCTTTTAAAATTCGCCTTTTCTCACTGTATTTTATTGGTGAGTAGGGGAGTAAGAGTCCCTTTTATAATTTAAAAATGCATAGTTTTGGGATTCCAATAATTATTCTAATTGGGGTTTTTTTCACTTAATTTGTTGCATCAATATATTTTAATGCATATTTCTGATATCTATCAGAAATACGGAAATTCTTCAAAACAGTTAAATGCCCCAGTTTACATTTTACATATTTGATATTGGGTGAGGCTTACTATACACTTACATTCTGAAATGAAATGCATGTAGGATGGACTTTTACTAATAAAATATAAATAGCATGTTCTTCTGCTATTGTATGGTTAAGATTTCAACCTCCCAGTATAAAAAAAGGGAAAAGAGATACTGAAGCTATAATTAAACGTACATTATATAAATAGATGTGACCAAAATTAATTTTCAAAATTTACATCTGTTCTTGGAAATTTAGCCTCTGGGTGTAGAAAATGAGATTATTCATTACAATGAATCATTGAATGTTGTTTCTACAAAGCCATTAGAAGTCACTTTTTCTTTTTACGAGTTCTTTTAGGAATATACATTTTATTTTCATGCTTCTAATTCTTTACAGCTTTTCAATCATAAAGGTTCTATTTAATGTTACCATGTGATAACATTAAATAGAACATGTATGAGGTTGTATTTAAGGCAAAATTGAGCACCACAGAGTTTCAATGTAGTATAAGAATATAAACCCCTATAATGTTACACAGGCAGGGGCAACCATTCCCTCCTGCCAGACACAAGACAGACACACAGTGTTGGGATAATAAAAGGCCACAACTTGTTTATTGGTCACAAAATGATAACAGGGTTGGCAGCCATGCATTGGTCTTTGATCAAGAATCAGACAGCCGGCTGCTGACTGATACCACTAAACATGTCCGGGGGTGCAACTGTTTACCAAGTGGTTCCATACCAGGACACTGGTACAGTCACACCCCTGGTAAGCCACTGGATACCCACCACTTCCAAAATGGGGGGGGGGGTTACGCCAACTGGATCCATGGCCCAATGCCAGCAAGTTATGACAAAGAACATAATTCTGACAATACAACTAACACAAGGTAATAGAATTGAAGAGTGGGTGAGGTGGCATAGTCTGGAAAAACACTGGCTGGCAAGCGGCTGCTGGTGGATCCAAGACCAATCAGGGGGGGGGGGGCACGATGCACTCCTAATTAGCTGGCAGGCCATAGAACCACAACACTCTTCTGGCTCTAGGGGCTCCTGGTGAGAGGGAGCCCCAGAAAGTTGGTGTGCGGGACAGCGCCCACCAACGTAACCTCCCTGCCTGGGTAGTTGGGCAGGACATTTCCAGGGATACACCAATTTAAGATAGTTAAAATTGTATTTCCTAAATGTATCCGTAGTATAGAAACCACATGAAATAGTCTGTAGTGTTGTTTGCTTGACCTTAAGGTAACGTCAAAGTAGCTGAGTATGTGGACTGACCCTATGATCTTCTTTTAACACAATGCATGGGGACATAGCCTGCATTACATATAGAACCAGCCATTGAAGATTCAAAACGTACCAAGTATTTTTTTAAAAAAATTCAAAAATAACTTTTAGAAATCAAATATAGAAGAACATGAAAAATTGTGTCATAGATAATTCAGAATACAAATACACAGAAGCCAATACCAACACAGTATTAGGAGTTCTAACACTGCACACATTTTATGCAATAAATCTCCAATAACTTCAAATATATTAACAGAACCAGTACTGTATATCCCAAAATATCTTTTTAAAAATTGGGAGACAACTGGTTGGTACAAACATAGTGAATTCACTGTAATGTATAATGAAATATTGTTCAGATATAATAATACGAGTCTATGTGTTGTTGTCTATCTCCAGCATAGGTCCAAGAGTTTGGAACATTTTTTTAAACACTTTTAACTTGGTGTGCATGCTAAAGGGAAGTTATTAATGTACATGCCATAGAATAACTTAGTCCAACCTTCTGCCATGTAAGTTAGCTTTAAAGGTGAATTAATTTAACTACTTAACATGTATTTGTAGCTTGTAATACTACAATAAGTTAGTAGGTCACACTGTAGAAGATATCAAGCTCTTCATGAGTAAAAGTAGTAAATCTTGATAGTTGGTCTAAATGGTTTCAGGTGGCACATCAGAAAACTAGGATATTTAAAAACTTGGTTTGCTTTTTGGAAGAACCAAACAGACACTACTTTTATAATCTGGGGGCCCTTCGAGACAGACAAAAAATGCAAGAAAAATTGGGAATGTAAGT
Source organism: Anolis apletophallus (assembly GCA_030556195.1). NCBI lineage: Eukaryota > Metazoa > Chordata > Lepidosauria > Squamata > Anolidae > Anolis > Anolis apletophallus. Next base: position 38,494,231 of record JARBWK010000004.1, on the reverse strand, counting down.
ACCACTTCCTCTTGGGATGAAGGCCACACAGCTGCTCTAATTGCTGGGTTTTTTGGTGTTGGCTGGGGGGGGGGCGTTCAGATACTCGCCATGCTGATCTGAGATCAGCAGGGGTGGGCATTGGCATTGACGGCCTCCCTGTCCCTGTCCTCCATTTCCCCCTGCACAAGGCATGAAAACTTCCTACCACCATCCCTCCCTACTTTGGAAGAACCAAAAGAGGGCTTTGGATAGGAGAGGGGAGATTTATCTTTCAAGGCCCCCTGTTGAATCTTCCAGAAAGGAGGAACAAAGGCAATGGCTGCCAGCCTGCATGGAAGGCTTCATCCTGTAAGTTGAGATGGAAATGGGGGGCATGAGAGGAGGGAAGGAAAACACATTTTTCCATGCCTGCAGGGATACACAGGCATGGAAAAATATGTGTTTCTCAGGAAGAATCAGGTTTAAAGGACAACTTTTAAACATATGTTATGCAGCCTTTAACCCGATTTATCCTGCATTTTGACTAAATGACATTTAGCCACCCCCCTTTTAACCTGGTTTAACCTGGGTTATAATCCAGGTGTGGAAGGGCCCTGGGTGAAACTGGTTGTGTCTGCTTACGAAGGGTGGAGCGAGGAAGAGATATGCAGAACAGTGTGGGACAGTTCAAACTTTTTCTTATATACGTATTTCTTCATGATCAAACCACACAACAGTAGAAGGGAAACAGGGAGAAACAGAGGCTGTCTAGTCAAAACATTGGGTGAGGTCTAGTCACAACATTTTAGCATAATTTGGGAATTTGTACAAGTAGTATTTCATTGCATAGGGTGGTTTTTAAACTACAGGCTGAGATCTGATGCTAGGTTACAAACATCCTTGGGTTGGGCTTACTCTGGTCTCTGTACCAAGTGTTAGCAGTGGGCATCCTCTTCCATCCTACTCTCTTTTGCAGGCAGCCTTACTAATTCAGGATTTTGGATGTATTCAGAGACATAACTATGTTAGCCTATATCAGCATAAAAAGGACTGGAGGAATCCTGCAGCACCTTTGAGACTGAGAGAAAGAAATATGTAATTTAGACTGCTGACTTGGTTTACTCCTCCTACTCAATCAGCAACATCATTTGCTGTCGCAATAACAGTAAAAATGGATTGTCAAGGACTTTCAGCAACTCACAGCAACAGAGTAATAATGCAATGGCAGCATAAGTGACAGTTTGGTGCCATTTTGCAGGTATGTTTGTGTGAATGGCACATGTACATGGCTACAGACTCAATTCCTGCAGCTCAGAATATGGCATGTTGGTGATCAGGCAAATCCAACAAGGTATTTGTTGGGTTAAGGCTGTTGTGTCTGTTGTGTGTGTGAGAAGGCTTCATTGTTTGCATGCTTGTTAGGGTCCTGTTGTTTTCTTGTATTCTAGTGAGCTTAAATTTAAGTCTGGTTTTTTGTGTGAGCTTGAAGGGTCAGTGGGATTCTATTGTTCTATTGGGTGTATGTCCATAGTCTCTACCTGGGCATGTAGTTTCAGGGGCATCTGCTAAGAGAAAGTGAGTCAGAGACATAGTTGGGAAGCCACTAGCAGCCACTAGCTGTCTATATAGCTGCAGCCTCAGTTCCAGGAGCGCTCTATAGACGTCGGGGCATTTTGTATGGATGTTTAACATGAGTCTTTTGAATGGGAGATCCAGAGTTCTTTTCTATTGTCTCCTCAGGATCAGGATTACTGAATGTGATGAGGGAGCTGCTGTATTCTTGTAGGAGAATATTGGTAGCTATATCTACAATAGATGCAAGTTAGTAGCCCTCTTGGAAGAGACAATCCAGCAACTTGAGTATGAGGGTTTCTTACACAGAAAGAAGACAGACTATCCTGCACCAGGAACACATGGAAGATATCTTTGAGGAGGAGGTCTGTGTCCAAATACAGGGTTCAGACATTTGATGAATGTGAAACAAAAGAGTAGAAGGACTGTGGATCATCCTTGTGAATTTCAGCATGGCTCTTCTTATGTTCTTATGTTCTTAATTTAGAACTACATAATTGGTTCAAAGTGTTCATTATTATTAAAGATGATGAGGAACCTAAAAAAACCAATGTCAGTCTTCAGGGCTATGTGCAGGTGACAACTGTGGAAGACTACACACATGGAACATCCTCTGACAATCCTCAGAGGAAAAATGATGATGGTAGGGACTTCTGGGTAATGGAAAAGAAATTGTGATGTGTGGATTGGCAGGATGTCTTGAGAGGTGTTCTCTCTTCCTGAAGCAAAAGTCCATGATGTAACAGAGAAGTTGACAAGACTACTCAAACTCCACAGTTTGGTCCATGTGGGAAGCAATGACACTACAAAATGTATTTTTCACAATATCACAAAGGAGTATGAGGTTCAGGGTAGGAAGCTGAAGGAATTTGATGCACAGTTATCATTTCATTTCTCCTCTAGGTTGGGAGACATGGACCAGGAATGGAGTAAAGAATAGTGGAGGTGGGATGCTTGACGGACACAGCACACATTATAAGGTAGCTATTTTATTACATATAGGATTTCACTATTCTGTGGGATTGCCTTGATCTGTATTCCACAGTTCCTGAATCCTGATTTAATTAGTATAAAATGATGATAGAAAATGGTACACAAAACTTTCAGTTCTGCAAATGTATTGGTATTTCATCTGCTTTACATTATTGATTCATACATGCTTATTAGTCAAATTAAGTAACAATATATTCTTGATATGATCAAACTTATACAAAGAAAGAAAAATAGAAATATTCACATAAATTCCTGAAGATTGGCAGAAAACCTTATGAAAACAATATTGGGACCACCACAAATTTAAACTATTGTTTGTTGTTATTTTGTGGCAATACTATTGTAATTTAAAGAATAACCTGGATGTAAAGCATGGATAAACAGAAGAAAACCTAAGACCTGCAGGAAAATTGAGATACCTATTTTGGGCGCAAAATTCAAGATGAAAAGCAGAATATTAAGAAATGTCTAAACCCTGTGCTTAATCTTGAACATACAATAAAGTACCCCCAAATTCCAAACAGAGATTTACACAAGATACAACTGATACATATTTAAGTTTTTCATCCTTTATTAGTGGGAATTAAATGACCAGAGCAGTGGTTCCAAAACTTTGGCTCTCTCATCTACCAACATTGTTGACTAGAACTTTTGGAGTTGAAGTCTGATAAAAAGATGTTTGGGAACCACTGGAAAAACGTGATTTTTTAATAGACAGCATTCCCCATTTTTTATATTTCTAACTGCTTTTACTTTTCTTTGTAGGTCATTACTCTGTTTCCAAAAGAAATGCAAGTAGTATCCACAAATAAGATTTTAAAAAACCTGTTACCAAGCTGAACAGAATAAAAATGTTCTTCAGAGATGCAAGAATGACCAAACATAACCTTAACTTGCTTGTCAGTGAAAGTGCTAGATGGGGAAGAATGTATGTTATTCTATCAAATAAGAGTAGTTTGTGAGAAAATGAAGGTTAGAAACTTATAGCATAAAAGACTGCTATAGCTCCTCAGTGGGAGGTGTGATGAATGCCAGCAGGGAATAAGTGTGTTGTGTTGGGAGATCTCTTAGACTGCATGAGAGAATGAATATGAACTTGCCAAATTACAGTTCCTTTTGAATAGCTAACCTTATTTTTTTAATACTAAAGTGAATTTTCAAAGTTGTGAAACCCAAGACATGAGACTCAGGAAAAAGTAATCCTAGTTTGATAGACTTAATGTTGCTGTTGTTGTTGTCACTGTTGTTGTTAACATTGTTGTTGGTTTCTTTATGAACAACAGACAGAAGAACTACCACGCCTGTTGAAAAGCATTTTAGTAATCTGTTAATGACAGCTTCTGGGGGTAAATTTATAGAGAACTAAGAGCTGGGGTTTTTTTTTCAACACTGCAACTTGTTATTTAATATCTATAACTGAACAATAGTGAATTATTCATCTTTTAATAGATGTTGAATAGAATGTTTCCTTTCCAAAGTTATATGGGAAAATATACTAAGTTTACCATGAATCAGAAACTACTTGAAAGGATACAAATAGCAACAATTCAACGTATATTTAAAGATCCCAAAGTGATGTGGAGGAAAAATGGGGCTCTGTGTATGTGTGTGCAAGCCTGCACAGATACCTTGTTTTCTGCATAGAAGACAGATTTAACTGTAGGGCAGGCATGTAGCCAGGGGGGGGGGGCTAAGGGAGCTTCAGCCCCCCCCCCCAATTCTCAGGGTGGTCCGCGAAAAGGCCTTACTGGTACATTATTTAAACTGTTATGTTTATTCATATCATGATCTGATCACCATGCTCATTATATCCCACATTAATAGGGTTATCGGGATAACAATACAAAAGGTTTGCTAGGGTAGACCCTCTTCCACAAAATAAACTACAAAGGCAGTGTAAATATAGTATCAAAACGCATTTAGGTACATAACATACAGCTCACAAAGTGAGTATCATAATGAACAGTAAGAAATCACATGAAAGTTACATAGGTAATACACAGGAATTAGATAATCAACAAGATTGTATACGATTCAAATAGCCATAGAGAAATCATACATTCAAATGCATTGCAAAAATAACAGGGCTACAAGAACGCTAATAGGGTCCGTCTGGAAATCAAAACCTAAATGGTAAGCAGGCGGTCTCCCTTTCTGGAGGAGGAAAGTAGCAAGGGGCAAATAAGCCCCGGCTGAAACCCGTGATCGGGTGGCGAAGCCAAGGCTACTTCCGGGGTCTTGCTCTTGCCGAACAGCGTCTCCCTGATAACCGACGCCGGCTCCGCCTCCTGTGGGGTAGCAATGGATGGCGGGAGTGGTAGTCCACTGTGGAGCAAAGACGCCCGAGCTCAGCTATGGCGAGCAGCACGGAAAAAAGAACTCAAGTCCCGACACTGGCGTATGCAGGGGACGTTTCGTGAAGGGACCAAGCCTGATGGCGAAGAGCTCAATACAATGCCGCCAGCGGGCTGTTTCGTCCTTTCAAACAGGACTTCCTCAGAGGCAGCGTTAATCATTCATGACGTCCTCACCAATGCGGGTTCTAAACAATAAGCCATAATGAGGGGCAGTGATTAAAGGTCTATGCGAGCAGTGCCATGAGGGAAAGGAATATCTTATATGATAGGTATATTTACCATCAGGAGTCTTAAAAGAGTCTTGGAGGACGGACCATCCCATCCGGTGGAAATGGCAGGGAGGAACAGTAATGGGAGACTTTTATAAGAGTGGATTAAAGGTACAGTAAGTAAGGGGCAGGTTAAAGGCACAGTAGGCTGAAAGTAGCCTATTTGTTAAGTAGAGCATTCAAGCTGAGTGGGTCATTGAGGCCCCCAAATTGCTTTTCTGTTGATAGTTGGATTATCCAGAATGTTTCCCTTTGTTTAAGGTGCTTGATGATGTCACAAAGGGGGGGGGGCTCTCACTCTCTCAAGAACTTGGATTTTAATGTGGTTGAATGGATGTTTTTGTGAGGTACAGTGATGGTATAAGGTAGAATCTGTAGCTAGGAGCTTGATCCGAGACTTGTGCTCTAAGCCTCGCTCACGGAGACTGCTGCTGGTGAAACCTATGTACTGCATAGCACAATTACACTCTAATAGGTAAATGACTGATGTCGTTTGCCAGTTTGAGAAACATTGTAGTTGGAACTGTCTATGATTGGTGGAGCTGACAACAGTTTTCTGGGTGTTTATGTTTCTGCATATAACGCATCCTCCACATGGGTATGTGCCTTTGCCTAAGGAACTCCTGAGAGGGGGTTGATAGAGGTCAGTATGGGACAGGTAGTCACCGATGTTGTGCGTCCTCTTATGTGCCACCATAGGGAAACCTTGAAGTCCATCTATGTGGGAAACGAGTGGCCAATAGTGTTTTACAATATTCACGATGTGTTGTTTGTGAGGGCTCAACGTGAGTGGCCAGACAATTCGTTTCTCCTCCCTTCTCACTTTTGGACCCAAGAGATTGGGTCTGGAGGTGTTGTCAGCTCTTCCTTTGGCAGATACCAAGACGCCAGTGGGATAGCCCCTCAATGTCAGATTTTGTAAAAGTTTCTCAGATTCTTTCTTGTAGTCATCATCCCTTGTGCAGTTGCGCTTCAATCTGAGCAGCTGTGCAAAGGGAAGGTTGTTCTTCATACACACAGCCTCAAGAACAACCTTCCCTTTGCACAACTGCTCAGATTGAAGCGCAACTGCACAAGGGATGATGACTACAAGAAAGAATCTGAGAAACTTTTACAAAATCTGACATTGAGGGGCTATCGCCATAGCTGAGCTCGGGCGTCTTTGCTCCACAGTGGACTACCACTCCCGCCATCCTTTGCTACCCCACAAGAGGCAGAGCCGGCGTCGGTTATCAGGGAGACGCTGTTCGGCAAGAGCAAGACCCCGGAAGTAGCCTTGGCTTCGCCACCCGATCACGGGTTTCAGCCAGGGCTTATTTGCCCCTTGCTACTTTCCTCCTCCAGAAAGGGAGACTGCCTGCTTACCATTTAGGTTTTGATTTCCAGACGGACCCTATTAGCGTTCTTGTAGCCCTGTTATTTTTGCAATGCATTTGAATGTATGATTTCTCTATGGCTATTTGAATCGTATACAATCTTGTTGATTATCTAATTCCTGTGTATTACCTATGTAACTTTCATGTGATTTCTTACTGTTCATTATGATACTCACTTTGTGAGCTGTATGTTATGTACCTAAATGCGTTTTGATACTATATTTACACTGCCTTTGTAGTTTATTTTGTGTAACCAGTCAGTGCTGCCCCCAGTTTTGATTGATAGACCCTCTTCCACCCAGTCTCAGCCCCCCGAACCAAATTCAGCCCCGAATCAAAATCCTGGCTACGGCCCTGCTGTAGGGGAACCTGTTTCTCCACTAGGATATTAGTAAATATGAATATTGCTTCCATCTGCAGAATCTACTATCTCTTTAATTAAGAAATGAATTTGTTGTTAAGAATTGTAGGCTCCTAACATAATTCAAACACATGGGGGGGATCAGGATTCTCATCACATGAGGAACCAAAACCAACAAGAAAGTAATCAATACCAGATAGGTAATTTGTTGAAGGGAATAAAAAGGGAGGTATTTAAAGCAAGCATGCCCATTCTCATTTTATTAGGTTGCATTTTGGCTGAATACAAAGGTAAAATATCAAAATAAGACATTTTGAAGCTTCCTGTACTCTTTCGAAAAGAAAGGATTCATTTGAAAAGAAACTACACAGAAGAGGAAATTTTAATGAAACTCCTTGTTGCTGTTTTGTGTAGGTCTATAATAATATGGGCTAATTGATTAAATAAAACCTTTAAAAAACCCCAATATTCAGAATTGTTTTATAAACTAATCTATTGAAACAATATGTTACTAGTATAACATAAATAGTTAAACAGAGAAATAAAAGAGCATGTATCATAAATAGTTAAACAGAGAAATAAAAGAGCATGTATCAGAAATGCATCAAGGTCCTTCTGTTCAAACTATAAAGTATGCCAGACAGCTGGAATATCTTACTTGAAGGGTAGAACACTAAAACTGCAGCTTCATGCTGAAGCTTTTTCTGCATACTAAAATGGTCACGTATTTGCAGTTGCTATGATAAGGGTTATAAACTCATCAGAAAATACTCAAGAGGCTGATCAGAATTAATTGCTACACAGGATAATTCATATAATACTCAAAAGACATCAAATTTCATCTGATCTCAGAAACTAAACAGAGTACACTCTGGTTAGTACTTGGATGGGAGACTGAAAATGAATACCAGGGCTATATTTCAGGGGAGATGACTGGGAAAGCCATCTCATGAATATTTATTGTCTGACAAAACCCTGTGAAATCTATAGGGATAATATAAGTAGACAGGCAATTCAAAGTCAAATAAATATAAATTGAATATTGTATAAGGAAAGCATGGTTAGTATTTGTCATGGAAATTACACAAATTGGAATTTTGGAATATTAGCTCGACCCAAAATTGGAAATCCTACAATCACTGCAATGCAAAAGAAAAATGAGAAAATAAAAATACGAGTAACATATTGTTTCAATAGATTAGTTTATAAAACAGTCTTCTGCTTTTCACTTTTTGATTGATTTAGTAAAACTAAGGTAAAACGAAGGATGAATATTTTGAGAAAGAAAAGTCCAGAACAGTCAAAGTCCTCAAAGGCATTTCTCAGGTTCAAAATAAATAAGGTAGATAGCTGTCACTTTCACCTCTTTGTTTTACAAAGCAATTTGTATATATGAAGAGGCTTCTGCTATTTGTAAATCAATATCTGGCATTTTAATTTATTTACACTATTTCTATCCCACCCATATCAGTAATATAGTGATGGTGATAAAGGCAGACTAGGATTTCAAAAGTTCAAAATCAAACAAAAGTTAATCTATTGGGAAAACCTGTTGTGTTATGAAAATACAAGTGTTTAAAAATAAATTCAGTAAACTAACACAAATACAGTTCTGTCCCTGCTTTGTCTTCCAGATTATTTTCACATATCCTAGAACTAACTTTATAGTCTGTCTATCACTCATTTCTAGCTTTCTGATATCAAAAACCCCTTCTATTGCAGTAAGTTTCATTAGAAGATCTCATAGCAACCTACTCTTTTCTGATCAAGACTCAATTTATTCTGCTTTCACATACAGCGCAGAAATATAGAAGTAGGCCCCACCTACACTGCCATCATAATGCAGTGAATTCCATTAAATGAGCAATGTAGGCTAATAACTGCACTGAACTGGATTATATGGCCATATATTGCAACTCAATCTGCATTATAATGGTAACGTAGATGGGGCCATAGGCTGCATTCCAATTCTACATCAACATAATTGTACTTTCTTCTTTTTAATATTTTATTGTTTCTTTAAATGTTTTATTAATTTATTTCCTTTTATAATTGATGCCACTGTTATAAAATAATATTAACGATATAATATGAACATAGGGCACAGAGCATACACAATTTAAGAGTCAATTACAACTCTTTGTTGTTCCTATTATGTGGTAGTGAAAAAAATGCTTGGTATCAGTTTCAGTTATTTAAACTTAATTATATTAGTGAATGAGTTCATCATGCAGCATATAGGTTTGTCCTGTGCCCATTTTAGCTAATAAGCTGTAGTAGAAGTGAACTGATTTTGGAATAAGGTGCTCCAATGTGTGATGGCATGAAACATTTAGTTGTACTTGAAAAGATTATCTAAACCCATTTCCTTCTTGTTTCATCTAGAAGGATAAAAAAGCATGAAGTGAATCACTGAAGAGGAATTACAACAAGTAGCCAACACATGTAGGGGAAAAGTTCAGGCTAAATTGCAAAATTAGCTTGAGCTTGCCAGTGACATTAACAGCAATAAAGAGGGGATCTTTGGTTATGTCAGTATAAAAAGGAACAGCAAGGAAACTGGAGCAATACGGAACTGATAAGGTAATAGGGGAAATGCAAACCAAAATAGTCAAAGAAGTGGTCCAGGAATACCTACTACTCTAAATGAACTCAAAATCAGCAGGGTCTGATGAACCTCATCCAAGGAGCCAGCAGGAGTAATTTCAGAACCACTGGCAATAATCTTTGAGGATTCTTGGACAACAGAAGTCCCAGAAACTGGAGGAAAACAAATGCCCCTATCTTGATAGAGGGGGGGGGGGGGGAGAAGACACAAACAATTACCATCCATCAGCCTGACAGCAATACCAGGAAATTTCTGGAGCAGATCATTAAGGACGCAGTCTGCAATCACTTAGAAAGGAATACTGATTGTTAGAAGTCAACATAGATTTCTCAAGAACAAGTCATGCCAGACTAATTTTATCTCTTTTTCTGATAGAGTTTCAAGCTTGGTAGATGCAGGGAATGCAGTGTATGTAGCATATCTTGATTTCAGTAAGGCATTGAACAAGGTCCTCCATGACCTCCTTGCAAACAAACTACTCAAGTGTAGGCTAGGCAATGATACTGTTAAGTGGGTCTGTATTTGGTTAATTGAACAAGTCCAAAGAGTGCTCACCAATAGTTCCTCTTTGTTGATTGCACATCTTTATTTATTTTATTTATTATTTCAACTTATTAGTCGCCTCTCCTGTCAGGCTCGGGGAGACTTACAAATGTTAAAAGCACAGTAGAAACACAATAAAACACAGTAAACACAATAAAACACATTAAAACACAATAGGGTGACAAGAGCTGGCATCCATATATCTTTATGGATACATAATCCGGATGTTCCTGAGACATACTCCGAATTGGATTTAACTATGGACATTTGCTACCTTAGTACTACTCCACCAGGACTTATTGGGAGGTACTCCGTTTGTGACTCTGCAATTTATTCTCGGCAATATTGTTCAAAGTTTCTTCACTATATTATGAGATTTGTATACTGAATGTGTTTGATACGTGAGACTTTTCTACTGTGTATTATATTTCTATATGTGCTATTTTGATATATGGTCAATACATGCTTTATATAACATGGTCTACCAGTCTTCTCATGATTGGTCACCTACTGACAGCAAGCTTTTTTTAATCCTTCTCAATATGGGGAGAAGCTGCAGCATACATCACTACCGATTGTCCTTTTAAAGAGGAAAATGGTAATATTTGGAATAATTAAAAATGTCTTAGGAACTTTTGGAGGTGGGATGTGATATGTTTGTATGATTTTAAATCTTTGAGGTTATTTCTGCATGGTTTGAATGTAAAATGATGGTTTGAGGACCACAAAAATGGGGTCAAAGATATATCCAACCCCAGGGCAGCACAATGCTTTTACTGATTATTTAATTTGGGTAAAAGACAAAGTGAGTGCTTCTCTGTTGCTCTACTTGGACCTCTCAGTGGCATCTGATATGATTGATCCTGCTGTCCTACTGGATTCGTTCTAAGTGTGAATGACATGGGTGTTATAATAATTCTGTTCCTATCTTTCCAGAAAGTAAATAGGATGACTACTTTTCAACATCATAAACATCAAGCCATAGAGTGCCATTCTTCTGTTCTCTCTGTGTGTGAAATTGCTAGGCAAGGCTACTAAAAATGTTGAGTTTCAGAAACTCAGTCCTACTTGTTTTGACATTGTGCATGAGCTAGACCAGCATCTAGGTATTGCCATAGTCTGCATAATGAGCAACCACTTAAGAAATCTGATATGACAAGTGGCTCCCAGTTCTGGGAAGTAAATATTTATTATTTGCTTCATTTATACGCTGTCTTTCTCACCCTCGCAAGGGGACTCAAGGTGGCTTACAACTCTGGCAAAATTCAATGCCACAACCATTTATTGGTAGGATTTCTCTCCAATTGAGGAAGTAGCATAATTTGCTATATCAATGTACACCTGTTCCACTTAAAACTTAGAAAGACAGCTCCTGTTGGATTTCCTGGGTCAGCAATAACTTATCTGGACAAGAATAACCTAGCCATAGTAGGTAATGTACTGATAACTTCTTGCCAAGACTACTGCTATGTGCTGTTCTATGGAAGAATTGGAAGCAGCAGCTAATGCAAAATACAACACTAAATTGCTGACTGGAATATCACAAAGCAATACAGCATAGAAAACCTATTCTAAATGAATTGCATTGACGGCCAATACCTTTTCAATTTGAATTCCAGCCATAAATCACTGGGACCTCAGGGCCTGATGCAACACTTCTTATATACATTTGCCTGGACAGAAGTGAATGAGATTTTTTTCTCTGTTGTGGAATGCCCTCTACTTGTAGGCTTTTTTTGTTTTTGCACCAGCACTAGCTTCATTTTGGCAGCAGAATAAAACTTTTTAATTACAGTCTCGGATATTTAATTGTTTCATCCAATATGTACAGTCATGTGGTTTAAAAATGTTTAAACAGTCAGATTATTTCATTTATGTACACTGTTTTACAATGGGGGGGAGGTTTCAAACAAATTTATTGCAAATCATTCTGAGATCTAGCAATACAGGGCAGGACATAAATATGACAAATCTTAAAATAAATAATTATTTAAGTCAATATAATTGAAATCTTAGTTTCCTTGATTGGATGGTCATACATTGCAACTTCATTGATTTAGAGTTCTGGGGCCCCTTCTGCACTGTCATATAATCCATACTATCAAAGCAGATAATCTACATTATCTGCTTTGAACTGGATTATATAAGTCTACAGTGCCATGTAATTCAGTTCAAAGCAAATCATCTGGATTTTATATGGCAGTGTAGAAGGGGCCTGGGAGTGAAAGACCAGCTTTGGAAGGGCTTCCCACAGAGCTTGATTTATTATTTCAAAATAATAACTAAAGTCCCTTCTACATTGCCAGAAAAAAATCCAGATTATCTGCTTTATAATCTGGATTATATGGTAGTATAGAAGAGGTCTAAGACTGTAAATTGAGTACCGAATTGTTTTCAAGGTGTTGGTGTTAACCTTTAAGGCTCTACACGGCCTAGGGCCTGCGTACCTGAGGGACCGCCTTGCCCCATACATTCCCCCGAGATCACTACGTTCGGAGGAGTCGAACCTGCTCCTGATTCCATCGGTCCGCACCTGTCACATGTCTGCTACCAGGCAAAGGGCTTTCTCTGTGGCGGCTCCGGTACTCTGGAACTCTCTCCCGGACGGTGTCCGAGCCGCCATGGAGCTTATCCCGTTTCGCAGGGCTTGTAAGACCGCCCTGTTCAAACTGGCCTTCGGCTAGGCTAGTAAGCCGAGCGTACTCATCTTCTTAATCAGCACCCTGGCTCAGGGAATGCTTCAGCTTGTACATAATTTTATCTCGGGACCTACACTGTATTTTATGTTGTATTTTATTGTACGGCGACATGGATGTGACATGCCTGCCGAGTTTTTACGATGTTATCCACCCCGAGCCTGCAGGGAGGAGCGGAATACAAGATGGAACAAATAAATAAATAAATAAAAATAAATATCTACACTTACTTAAATGTAAAAAGCCACTGGCATAAATATGGATGAATTAAAATCTCTGTACTGAACCTTTGTTGTTGTATTGGATTATACTTTTGCATTACTGGACACACAAAGCAAAAAGGCACTGTAACTGGCTACACAGGAACCTGTGAAGATGTTGTGTAACTAGTTGAAGAATTCCATTATTTTTGCATAAACAGTTGCACATCATCACTTCAGAACCTTTTAAAAACAATAAAACTAACTCAAATATTGTGTTGGATATATATCTATTATGAAAGTGTTGAATGGCCTCAGGGCAAGCATAATGCATGCATTCAGACTACTGAAAACAACAAGACTTACTTTTGAGCAGACATAAATAGGTGTGCTTCATAAAACAGTTAGAAATTATTGTAGTCATTGTAGTCATCTTTCTCATGACTACAAAATGTCTCAAAATTGGGGAGTTCTTATTTGCGTGCATACTCACGCAAGGTCTTATGGGCAAAAGGTCTTATGGGCAAATGCAACAAAAATTAAACATTTCCTTCCATTTTCCTGATTTAGCCCTATATTTCCTTTATGAAGACTCACTTTGAACTCCAAGGGAAAGTACAACTTTCCATGTTTCTGAAGTGACTTCTTTCACATCCACTTGGTAATGATGGATTGGGACCCCTCCATGTGAATCTGGTTTATTGAAAGAGACTTTAGCAATACTCTGTGATACCTCTATTATCTTCACTCCATGTGGACTGGATGGTACATCTAGAAAAGAGTAATATCAGTTAGAAAGCAGAAATAAAACCATGAAACATTTAGAAGTACATACTTTGCATAGCACCTTTGAAGAAAAATAAAATATGCAAATCATGCTGATTATATCTGTGTTATATAGTTGAAACTACAGTACAGTAATATAAAATGGGAACTATAAAAATTATTGGCTTACCTGTAACTTTAGTTCTTTGGTCACCTATGAGCTCAGACAGTGGTTTTTATCTCTACACAGAGCCATGACCATAACATGCTAAAACCGACTAACTATTTGACAAATAACCTGATCTCTCACTCTGCTTACATGGTTGCGCACACTCAGGACAAGCATAACATGATGTAAAAGAGGAAATGATAAAGGTTTTGTGAATTCACACATGACTATCTGATGAATCACAATTACACATAAGCAACTTTTTACCTCTTCCTGTTTTCTTGGATTTACACAAATGACTGATGAGTTAGCTGACTTACTTGATGGTGGTTCCACCCATACCTAAAATCCAGTAAGTCTTCTTTTATTTTAAATATTGGGGAGGGGGAGGCGGTGCTCTCCAACCCCTCCCACCTAAAAAATGTGAAAGGCCTCATATCCCACTAACTTCAGGCCTTTCAAATTTATTCAGGAGAAAGCAAGGTTTTTCTAAATTAATTCTCTTTTACCAAATGCATCATTTGGACGCTTCCAGTTGAAATCAGACAGGGAAGCTACTAGACAGTGATTGCATGAAAGGGTACAACAGTGGTATCCTAACCACTGAAACAGGAGTGGTCCCCCAACTTCATCTCGTTGACAGTGGTATTGAGGGTCCTTGGCAATTCTAGGTTATGTCTTGGGCCAACTTCATCAATCTCACATCACTTGTGTCCAGTGCACGAAGGTGGTTAAACCCAACAAGACAGGTTATCATTAACATTCTAATGGAGCATTTTAAAGTATAGGGATTTCTGAATATGTACATGCTTTATTATAAATATCCAAATACACTCTCTCTCTCTCTCTCTCTCTCTCTCTCTCTCTCTCTCTCGGAAGAAACAAAGACATGGCAGTTAAGGGTGGTGGATCCATTAAAAAAATGTTTCTAAACTCATGTGGGGGGGGGGATTGCAGCTGTTGTTTCCAAATAGAAAGTGTTCCGAAAAATTTTGTAAAAAATTTGAAATTATAACGTAATAAATAACGAAATTCATTATTATTTCATTATTGCTGCCACGCATGCGCAGTGTGCAGGGGATGCCCACCTCAATGCCCCCCTCACCAGGTCAGAACCAACCCACGATATCTCTAAGGCTGGTTGATTCTCAGCTGGTGAGGAGGGATGGTGTGCATGCCTTCCACTCCCCTCTTGCCTGCTGACAACCAAACAGGGGTTATCTTTAACCCGCGTTTGGTTGTCAGCTGCCGAGAGGAGAGTGGAGGGTGCTGCCTTCTATTCCCCTCTCACCAGTTGAAAACCAAACAAGGGTTATTTTTAACACCCGTTTCGTTGTCAGCTGGGGAGAGCAGAGTGGAGGGTGCTGCTGGATTCCAGGCTCCACTCGCCTCTACCAGCTCAGAAACCAACGTGAGTTACCTTTACCCGGGTTGATTTCTGAGCTGGCAGAGGCAAGTTGTCACACCTCAAGGGCCTCAGGCATCACTTTCGCTTGAGCAACGTTCCAGCCAAGGTAACCAGAGTGCAGTTTCTAAACCAGCTTGCTTTGCTCTGAAACCTTGCTTGGGCCTCCCGTGCCTTTCCCGTGAGAAGACTAGGGATGCAAGCATAACATAGGCATTTCAAGGTTGTACCATCTCTGCCTCCCTGATAATGGAAGCAGGCTGCGGGAGTAGAAAGCACGACTCCCGGCCCAGATGGCACTCGCTAACGAGCACCACATTCCAAGAGCACTGAGTTCACAAAACATACAAGGGATCATCAATCTTAGCTTTTGACGTGCGACGCAACTGAGGAACACTATAACTGCCTTGCAGACCCCCATGCCGGTGTCTTGTACCAACAATGTGTTTGGGAGAAGATCCTGTGGGTTAGGCCAGTCGGGCCTTTCATCAAGCCTACGCCAGCCAGCCTGCTTCGGGCTGACTTGCT
Source organism: Anolis apletophallus (assembly GCA_030556195.1). Taxonomy (NCBI): domain Eukaryota; kingdom Metazoa; phylum Chordata; class Lepidosauria; order Squamata; family Anolidae; genus Anolis; species Anolis apletophallus. The sequence goes on along the minus strand of JARBWK010000004.1, from coordinate 38,478,428 downwards.
CCATGACATCCTTGTTCCTGCTCGTCATCGAGACCCAGTGATTGATCCTGAAAGACTCTGTTTACCTTTTGAACTCTTTGCTTGGTAATCGACGAGTCCCAGCCTCACTTGCTTCGGCTGGGATTCTAAAAGACTCTTTGCATCCGGCTTGTGTTCCCGCTTGTGCTCCATTTGCTGTGGAGCACTCACACCCCTGCTGATTCCTGTTTGCTGCTAGTTGGAGGCACTATAAGGATTGCCTTCAACCTCTTTCCTATACTTACCTATTCTCAATAAAACCCATTGTACCTCAGCTGCGGTGTGGTTTATCCAGGGGTGTCAGGTTGCCAAGGCCTCAGAGGGCGATACAAGTGGAGGTGCCTCCACTCGCTTCTACCAGGTTAGAAAACATCCCGGGTTAAAGGTAACTCATGTTGGTTTCTCAGCTGGCAAAGGCAAGTCAAGGCATCGCTTCCACTCTACCCGGGCAGCTGAGAACCAACGCGGGTTAAAGGTAAGAAAGGGCAGAAATTATAATGACATAATAACGCGCCCTTTACAGAAATGGCAGACCTGGTTTCGATTTAAAAATGTCACTTCCGGGTTGCTGGCCGTGGGTCGAATTAGGGTCTAAATTGATTTTAATACGAAATAATAACGGGTTTCTAAGGATAACGACTGGAGATATCCACCCCTAATGGCAGTGTCTGGGCACTTACACTATAGTAAAGCATCATTACATAATATCATATCACCGGCAAGATATATTACTTTTACACAGACTTTTGTAATAATTGAACCTTGAACCCTCTGCATCCCTTTGATGGGCTTGGTAATAAGACATCTAAGAATGTTGTCCTAAACCATTGAACACACTCTTTTATCCACCATGTGCCTTCTCATTGCCATCGTCTTCCATATTTTAAGGTGTTTTTTGTGTCCGTAAGAGTTTTACATATAAACAATCTTGACCCTTATATGATATTCATTAGTGTCTTAATTATCTAATTAGCTAATTATACATGAATGAATACCTTCTCATCTTTCTGAGGAATTTGCAACAGGCTTCTAACAGGGTTCTGTGAAACACAGGCATTCAAAGGTTAATTAAGCTCCTTTTTACTCTTTTTGCTTAAGTGTATCTATTTTTCATTAAAACCTTATCAGTACCAGCATAAATCAGCATTTTAGGACTGCATATTGTGCCAGTCATCAGTCTTTAGTTTATCAGAAGGTTTTCATAGACAATGGTCTTTTTCCTCTGGAGGGATATAGAAAAGCAGTCGGATAAGAATGCTGTCTGGGCTTTTTTATTTTTTAATAGTCACACAATTAATTGGCTGAGCAATCACAACTGAGGTGTACACTTGATTTTATCTAACTGAAGTCGAGAATTGAGGTAGGACAGGTTTCTTTTATGTAGCAGTACCTTATATTGGCTAATATACTGCTGCTCAAACAGTGGGTGTGGAGAGGGAAGAGAGTAACTTGGTGCCCATTTGTGGGCACAGAGATGGGACAGAGTTGGGAACTAAAAATAGCATCTCAATTCAAGAATGCTCCATTAAGGGCTGCTCACAGGTGCATTATCCATTGGTGTGATGCATAGTATTCTTCATATCATTATTTAACTAATTGTATTGTAAAAAAGGAATACCAACACATCATAAGGGGTTCAGTTATCTTGACTTTTTTTCCAAGTCAAAACCATATTCTGATTATTTTTCAGGGAATTTACTTTCAGGTGTTTTTACATACATTGTCACAAAACCACAGACCAAATGCTGTATCAAATTATTTTGCCCTTCTTTCCCCTTCTTGTGTCAGAGGAGGAGGAGATTTAAAAAGAACATAGAGAATTCTGTGGTTGGAAAATTAGGATAATGCTTCACTCTCACATTTGACTAGCAGGAGTGTTTTTCTTCTTTCACGTCTATTTAGGCATTACACCATTTCTGTATGTCCTTCATAGAACTGTCCACCCGTTCAGCAATTGGTTAGAGAATAATGCATTGGATAAATTAGAAAGGAGTCAAAGCTATCCTTCATAGATCAAGGGCTAATCCAGTGCCTATGGGAATGAATGTGACTACCAAGTCCATTGAGTCTTTTGATGGACAGGAACAGGATACTGCAATGGAGTGAATCAAATCCATCCCTCTACACATCCTCCTTTAGAATTTGGCCTTTTAAAGGTTCCGGTGACATTTGAAGGCATTCTTACTCCAGAAAGTGTTGTATGGCTTGGCTTTTAAAATTACTTTATTTTCCTTTAATACCTCATATGCTTTAAAAATTCTTTTTACTGTTGGTTTTGCTTCTAATGTTGGACACTTTAAAATGTTAGAAAGGAATGGTAGAAATAATTCTTTTATCAAAGTAACACAAAATTTTCAACAGTTTGAGCATATCAGGATGGGAAAAAAATCAAATAACATTGTTTAAAATGCTGACATTTCTTTTTCTTCTGTGTAGTGGCCTTCACTAATGATTGGTTTTCAAACAGACTTTAATCTATTTCAAAAATTGTTGTAGTACAGAATAAATGTTAAACAAATTGCATGCTACGGTTGAAAGATATTAATGTATTCTTAAGCATATCATCCTTCCTCTTACACAAAACTGCTGTATTAACAGGTATAAATACACAAAGGCAGGCTGCACTACTGGTGAAATATTTGCTTGGCAAACAGTTTTTGTTGCTTTGAGAAAATGTATTGAGCTGCATATCCTATTATTGCGTCACACAAAAATGCTCTATAACAAAAACTACTCCTTCCCCTCCCCCCACCACTTCCACTTTAAATAATGTATTAAGGGTCATTCTCATAAAACTGATAAAGAAAATGTTAATTGCTTATGAAAGAGGCACAGTGACATTTAGCCAGCATAATCAACCTTTAAGAATTGCAGAACAATTAGAGTAAATGAAGTTAAAGGGGGGAAAGGCTGTATAGCCATCAACATGCAACAGCTTGGCTTTGTAATGATACTAGTGCCTTGATCCATATAATTAGAATAAATGACACAGTTCCAGTTCCAGTAGTCCTCAGTTTATATCAGTTGGCAATTCAAATTATGTGCGATTGTACAACACATGGTTAAAAAAACTGCCTTGCTGAAAAGTTGATAAGAAACTGACTTGCTATGTAACACCCCTAGTGGTGTAAGTTGTGCATCATTTGATGGTTGTGATTTGCACTTATTTGCTGTGTCACACAAAGAGTACTCGGCAGTTCTTCAGAGCTTTGCCTCATAAACATTTGTTGAAATTCAAAAGTGACTTATTTATGTATTATTTATAAATAAATTATAAAACAAATTAATTATCTTTATTACAAATATCTTTTTCTCTTTATTATTTGTATATATTTCAAGTAACTGAACAGAGCACAACAATATTCTATTTAATGCTATACAATCTGTGTGCAATCCTAAAAACACTAATCTTAGATAAAGCCTCAAGGAGCTGATGCATAAACACGAAATTATACTGTAGAAATTATCACTGTTAAATTTGAGGAGTTGTGTTCTAACTATGCATAATTAACAATGGAAGAATACTCACAATATTTCTCATCTCAAGTTAGAAAAGCTATCTCAGGAATGAGACACTCTATTGAAAACAATGTTTCCCCCCACAAAATACATGGAATTTTGGATTATTGTTTTCGTTTTTGCAAATAAAGTTCCATGTTGTAAAATCTTAAAAGTTGCATAAACTCTCCTAATTTTATTCAGGAGGAACATTATTTTTTGTCTGTGAAATTCTTTGTTTGGGTATTCAAGAATGAAATGGGCAAAGATTTGCATTCTAAACCATAAACAATAAACAATATGCATAAGGAACTATAATGTACAAGGCAGCTACAAGTAATACTATAGGTATAGGCTTATGATAAACTTCTCAGTTCTTTATGTGGGAACAGAAGAGTGCATTTAAAACAGTGGCAAGGAAGCATAGTGAAATGGGAATTCATTTTCATCTCTATGCCAACCCATCAGGTCACAGCTTCAAATTTTGTATTGAAAATATAATTGTAAAATACTGGAAAATATTATCCTGGTTTGCACATCCCATATTTAAGGCCTGGACTGGACTGGACGGATAGTGGGAATATAGTAAATAAAAAATATTTGAGTTATTGGGAAAATGTCCAGTATTATTCCATTTTTGAAAGCAGAATGCCAACAGGGCCTCAAAAATGGATGGCCTCGTGGGTCACAAGTTGTTCATCCTCTTTTAAAAGCATTGTCTTTGATAGTCATTTGCCTTTCCCCTTTGCAAAAGGCAGGATAGAAATGTAATAAAATGATGTAAATATAAAATATAGGGACTTATTCTTTTAAGGGATGATGAATGTATATAAAAGGTACTTCAGTGTCACCTTATATTTTCTGCATCTCACTTCCAAGAAAAAAGCTCCAAAGAGATTCACAATTAAACACGCACCTCCAGACAGAATGAGCCAACCAGAAGGCTGGAGGGGAGCAATTGAACCTGGCCTCACACCATTACCCATGTTGCAGTGCTCCGCCCACGCTTAGTCAATTAGTTCAATTACCAGTTTCTAATTAGGTCAATCAATGGCTCATTTATTTCTCCACATCTTGTGGCCGGTCTCTTTGTTTCGTGGGAGGGGGGATTCAAATGATTTGTGCAGTCTCCATCTAAATCATACTATCCTTGCAAAAGGTACTTCCTTAATTAAATACTAAAAAACAATACTGATAAATATAATTTACTGTTTTTATTTTAAAAGGCTTCAACCTTGAATCTCCAGTGATGAGGATAACCAACATTGAACTGACTTGGACTTACAAACAGCATGCATACTCCTGCACTATTAATACACAATGAATGGAATTGCAAGTCAGCAAGTAGAATTAAAATATTAAATGAAATCATAAAAATAATTGGAAGTAATACATTTACTTACCAGCCAAAGCAAGGATATATTCTTGATATCGTGTTCCTATTCGGTTTGTGGCTGTGCAGTTGTATCGTCCAAAATCATTGTCAGAGGTGGGAGCAATCTGAGTTAATAAATACACATTTTTATCCACTTTTTATCCACTTTTATATTTTTATGTGAATCATCTAATAAAACTGACTGCAGAAGAGTGCCTAGATGCAAAGGTTCACCATAAAGGTGTGCAAACTTTCATTCTTTCTCCTTTCTTCTCATACATTGGTTCTGCATATTTCAGGCCCTTGACTGCGCATATATTCAGTTTCCATATACAGCCCTTTCTGCTTGCCAATCTCTTTTACAGTATGATGATTTTTTGTTTAACTTTGGAGGATGTGCACATAGACACTGCAATAGGAACTAATAACTTAAAATATTATAAATTAATGGTGAATTTAATTCAAAATTTGCAAAAAAGAAAAGAACTAAATAATTATTTATAAATAAGAGTGAACCGTTTGTTATTATTTATTTATTTACATTATTTCTACCCTGCTCTTCTCACCCCCGTAGGGGGAATCAGAGTGGCTGAAATTTCAGCATGAATATTTCACTAAAATGTTGATAATTTCATAATTAATTAACTTAGGAAGAGCCAAGATATTTGTGTTATCCAACTTGTTAGTTACAAAAACACACTTCTCTTGGATATTTATAAAATTATTTCTCTTTTTTTAGTTTCTCTAATTTACAAAACTATGTTTTCAGATAGAAATAAAAAAAGGCAACCTGGAAGGGATTCTGGTCATTATTGTATCCTGATGAGCATCTTGTGATCTACACTGAACAACTTTAATTTTCTAACAAACTAATCAGCAAAACTCTGGGGCCTTTGTGGGAATCAATATACCAAAGAAAATTTGATGGCAAGTATAAGGGATTATAAAGAAGGGAAAAAAGGAAAACATGAGAATTTTGTTTTGTGTGTGTGAGAGAGAGGGGGTAGCTGAGAAATTGGATATTCAAAATCTGATCTAAAATTCAAAACAGGGACATGCAACTTCATCATATTTACTAAATACCACTGCTACACTTAAAATTTGGAGGGCCACTGTTCTCATCACATTAGGTTGGATTAAAGTATAGGATACAGCATTCTTGGCGTATTTTAAGTGTGGACACCAGCATTCTTTTCAAATGTTTGAAGAGCTGGTAGGGAAGTGGATTTTTTGAAATGATCCAGCTGATTGGCCATTTCTGCAATGTGATGGCACCCTTCCTCTCTGGTGCTGGTGAATGCGAGGTCTCTTAGGAACAAAACTGCCACCATTAATGAATTTCTCTCTGAATCAACACCTGACCTGTTTTGTATTACTGAAACGTGGTTACAGGATGGCGATGAGATCTTTCTCCAGGAAATAACACCTCCAGGCTATGTTGTCACCCACCAGTGTAGGAACAGGAGGCGGCAGGGGGGGGTAGCCATGCTCTCCCGTGATATGCTATCTCTCAGGGCGATGCCTGCGCTGAACGCCCCAGGGATTGAATCAGTCGGTTTGGTGTGGGACTCCCAAGGGAGTATAGCCTTTCTTCTGGTGTACCGAGCGCTTAGCGCACCAGCGGAGAGTCGGACTGGGCATTGAGGTTCCCCAGGCTTATTGTTCTTGGGGATTTCAATGTCCACGCCAACACAGCCTCCTTATCATCTGCAGCAGTGGACCTAGTGTCTACCATGGCAACACTAGGACTCTCGCTTTGTGATTTGGCACCCACCCATCAGGCTGGTCATACTTTGGATTTAGTCTTCAGCGCAGGTGTCCAAGTGACCCTAACCTCCATTACAGAGGTGCCATGGTCGGATCACTATGCCCTGAGAATCCGGTTAGAGCTGCTGCCCCCGCCCTGCAAGGGTGCCAAACAGATTTGGGTTCGCCCAAAGAGACTTATGGAACCTTCTAGGTTCCTGAATGCTCTGAGGGATCTGGAGTCTGTCAGAACTCTAAACTGCCTGTCAGAACCCTAAACTGTCCAATGCTCTCGAAGAGATTGCCCCTAGACGCCCTCTCTGACCCCATCGAAACCGATCAGCTTGGTTTACTGAGGAGCTCCGATTGATGAAGCGGGTGAAGAGACAGCTAGAGAGCATGTGGAGGAAACTCCGAGACGGAGGTACGAAATCAGCTTATAAGCTGTTTATGGATGCTTATGAGCGTGCTATCAAGGAAGCAAAAAATTCATACTATACAACCTTGATAGCGTACGACAGCTCACGCCCGGCACAATTATTTAAAGTAATTAGGTCTTTGACAATGGTCCCTACCATCCCAAATAATTGTTGAGATTAAAAATGTAAGTGGGAAAATTATATTGTAAAATGTAAGAATAATGTAAAATATGTGTTTATTGTAAATCGGACTACTTGGAGTAAGTTTGTTACAAACTTACTTGAAGCCTGAAGCCTCCAGAAGGTGCTGGAAAAAGTTACAGCTGTAGGTGTTTTGCAGCTATCACTGTATAAAATAAGGCAGCTGAGAGACTGACCTTGGGGGGTGAGGAATTTTGTTTTGAAGAAGCCAGCAACTTTGCAGAGGAGGACGTCGATAAGAAGACGGAAGGTTTATGTTGTTTCTTATGGACTATTTGTTTGCTAATACTGTCGTTTAATTGTGCCTGAACATATTTTATTTAAAGAGCTTTATTTTTAAAATAAATGACTCTTGAATTTTTTAACTACAGAGAGCCAGCTTAATTGACAAAAAACAATACTCAGATCAATACAGAATCCCAACAATAATGATGATAAGGCCCTCTCTGCCGAGGTTTTCAGAGCTTTTTTGCGGACAAGATTTCTGCCCTCCGCCGGGACCTTCCAGCCACTCTTGATACAGTTAGTGAACTTGAGACTCCGTGGCCTCTTGCTGGGCCCACCTTCGACCGGTTTCGGCCACTGGATGCATAAGCTGTTGATAGGATAGTTACTGCAACTAGATTGACCACATGCTCCCTCGATCCGTGCCCCTCCTGGCTTATGAAAGCTTGCCTGGAGGGGCTGCGAGACCCTCTGTTGAATATAATCAATACCTCCCTTGAGCAAGGAGTGTTTCCAGAGGGTTTGAAAGAGGCTGTGGTCACTCCATTGCTGAAGAAGCCGGGATTAGATCCTACGGTCTCTTCCAATTACTGCCCAGTCTCGAACCTATCGTTTCTGGGCAAGATGATTGAGAGAGCAGCAATGGAGCAGTTGCAGTCCTTCCTAGATGATGCAACTTGGTTAGACCCCGTCCAGTCCGGCTTCCGTTCGGGGCATGGGACAGAGACAATCCTGGTCTCCATCACAGACAAGCTACGGTGCCAGCTCAATCAGGGCGGATCAGCGCTGCTTGTGCTATTGGACCTCACAGCAGCGTTTGACACAGTCGAATACGATCTTTTGACTCACCTCCTTGCCGGAGCCGGGGTGAGGGGGACAGTCCTAAACTGGCTGTCTTCCTTCCTCCGGAACCAATCGCAGCGAGTGAAGAGGGGCGAGGATGTCTCTGGGGATTCCCCTATTCTTTGTGGGGTTCCTCAGGGGGCAATCCTCTCCCCCCTATTATTTAACATCTATGTCCGACTAGTTGCTCAGCTGGTCCATAGCTTTGGACTGCTGTGTCACCAATATGCGGATGACATCCAGCTCATTCTGGGGATGGAGGGCCGGCCTGAATCTGTACCTGATAATTTCCATCAGTGCCTTGAGGCTGTTACTGGATGGCTGCGAGCCAGTAGGTTGAAGGTGAATCCAGCTAAGATGGAGATCCTGTGGCTGGATCGCCCGGGTGGGGCAGAGATCCAGCTTCCTACCCTGGATGGCACGACATTACGTCCGTCGTCAACAGTTAAAAGTCTCGGCATCACTCTGGACTCCCAACTGACGATGGAGACGCATATCTCCACCGTCAGTAGAGTAGCTTTTTTCCACCTTCATCAGGCGAGGAAGCTGGCTCCCTACGTTTCCCGTTGCGATCTAGCCACAGTGGTCATCTCAAGATTAGACTACTGTAATGCTCTCTACGTTGGCCTTCCTTTGTTGGTGATCCGGAAATTGAAACTGGTCCAGAATGCGGCAGCTCAGCTGTTGGCTGGCGTCCCTATGAGCAGCCACATTACACCTATTCTACGTGAGCTGCATTGGTTACCAGTGGAATGCCGGATCACTTTCAAGGTGCTGGTATTGACCTTCAAGGCCTTGAATGGTCTTTGGCCAGTGTACCTTAGGGACCGCCTCATCCCATATTGTCCCACCAGACTACTACGTTCGGAGTCGGGACAACTTCTAGAGGTCCCTAGTTTCAAAGTGTACCACCTCACTACTACAAGAAGGAGGGCCTTCTCGATAATTGCCCCCACTTTGTGGAATGCATTGCCTTCCGATGTTTGCGCCCTCACAGATCTGTTGGCTTTCCAGAAGGCGTGCAAAACTCTTTTGGTTTGGTCAGCAGGCTTTTGGTGCTTAAGGCTGTTGACCCTTTGGACACTTTGCCCCCCCCCCACTCTATGTGCACAGCTCTTGTTGAGTTGTATTTTATCTAGTTAATATCTGTTTTATTGTGTTTTATTGTGTTTTTATTTTGAGATTTCACTTTTGTAAGTCGCCCCGAGCCACACTGGGAGTGGCAACTGATAAGTGCAAATAAATAAAATAAATTTGTTGCACCCAGGTTTAAAATGAAACATTTACCCAAATTGAGGGAGGAGCCAAAAGTACCCTCGTTAGGGAAAACATTACCTTTTGCTCACCAAGTTTTTACATTGCCAAAACAATTTTTTTAAACCTTTCTGGGCCCTTCCCTTTCTTCCATGATATGTCTGTGCCTTGTATTGCATGGGAAAGCTGGGAGAGGAATTATTATTATTATTATTATTATTATGCCATGTCTCCATGTTGTGCAATCCTGGGGGGTCATAGTTTTCATAGATCCATACTCTTCTCTTGGTGCATTTACTGTATGGAATAAATGTCCTTGCACCCCACTTTAAATGTCCTCGCCCCATGTGTTGGAGTCCTTCTCCATCACACTTAGTTTCTCAAGATCCATACACTTCTCTTGGCACATCTACATTGTGGAATGAATACAGGTGGACCTTACTTTAAATGTCATGTCTCCATCAGATGGTCTTGGGAACTGTAGTTTCTAAAGGTCCACGAACCTTCTCTGGGTGCATCTACACTGTGAAATGAATGCAACTGGACCTTATTTTAAATACAATAGCTCCATACTATGCAGTTCTGGGAGTTATAGTTTTCCACGATCCCCACCCTTCTCTGTGGGGCAGGAGAGAGAGAGAGAGAGTATCTCTGTTTTTCCTCCCTCCCTGCTTCCTTGCTTCTGGAAGTGAAGACATGTAACAGTTGACATGTGATCTTTTGTTGGTAGGAAAGCTGGGATTTCAAAGAGAGGAGGGATTTTTTCAACAAAGAACATGGGGGAGGGATGGTGGGCTGGGCCAAATCTCTATAATGTGATGACAAATAAACTCAAAGAATGTGAGTACTACTGAGTTGCATGGATACATTTAACAGTGTGATGATGGTAGAGAAATTATATGTTTCACCGAAAAACAGAGCTCTACTTAGCTCTACTCAGCCAACTGTTTCATTGCTTGTGATGAAGTGGATAGAGAAGAATAAATAACGAATGATTTTGCAAACTTTTTTCGATCTAGCTTTTAGCATAGTGATATAATGCAACATTATCACAAATCTAAAATTAACTTACTAGCTAAAACCAATTTGTTTTCTACATTAATGTAACTGACTGAGATTTTCAAAACATTATTAGCAATTAGCATAACGTTCTTTGTATCTTTGTATAGACTTTACCTCCTAGTCCTTACAGTGTGCAGTTGTTCAGAATGAGAAAGGTTTGATAAGCTTCTCCCAATACTGATTGTGATATGAAATAGGGTTTCTTTTTAAAATATTTGTGTTTCTCTTCTGTATCAGGAAAAATAGATTCTTCTGCATGTAATATGCATATGTTTTCAATATGTGAATTGATAAGTGCATATAGTTGTAAAACATGTGCAAATGCACTTTAGTAAACACATATACACAAAATTGTACATTAAAATGTACATCTATATATATAAAGGAGGACCTTCCAAGGCAGAGACACCAAACTTGGCAACAAAAATAGGCCTCAGGCAAGGAAGGTTTTTAGCAAAGAAACTCCCCCCCCCCAAAAAACCTAGAAGGCCCCCAAAACAACGATGAAAAAAACCTACATTTCCCAGCGTCCTCCATGGCCGCCAGCGAATCCCATTGGCCGACATCGACCCAGACAAAATGCCAGTGTCGCTTCCCAGCGGAGGCCACACCCCCTGCCATGGGAGGTGGTGGAGAGGGCCGAGGAGGCGGCAGCGCGGCCCGGGTCTGGAACTGGCTGGGAGCCGGCGGAGGAGGCGGGCACGGCGCCGCCTGCGCGACCCAGGTCCAAAAGCGGCTGGGAGACAGCAGAGGAGACAGGAATGGCCACGGGACTACACTTCCCAGAAGGCCCCACGCAGCCACTTCCCGCTCATTCCTGCCCACTCTCCGCCCTTCTTCCCACTGAGCCGTGCGGAGCCGGAAATACGCCCTCACCTCAGAGAGAGGAAGGCAAGCAGGCAAGCAGGAGGCCGGGCGGGCAGCCATGGGGACCCGCATGAAGTGAGTCCGGGCACCAGGGAGGGGAGAAGGGCGAGGGAGACAGGGGGAGAAAGAGAAAAGGATGGAAGCATTCTCTCCTCACGTTTATCTCCCATCTATGGCTAAAGGCATGCTCTGAGAAAGTGGGGAGGTCTACTGGAAACACTCACAAACAGGGGAACTCCAGACAAGAAAAAATCAGACACACAACACACACAACGCATACATACCACTGCTAAAAAGAAACCAGCACAATACAACCAACTAACACACCCTACATACACACCGTATATCCACAACACACTACCACTGCACACTCACAACAACAAACTACACACTCAACAGCACACACTCTTCTCCAAGCACCATCCCAAACACACACCGCCAATCCTCCAATTTACAAACACCACCCCCACAACATGACAGCCACACAACATGACAGCCTACCTCTACAGACCCACTACACAACTCACACACAACACACACAATGCATATATACCACTGCTAAACAGAAACCTGCACAGTACAGCCAACTAACACACCCCACATAAACACCGTACATCCACACTACACAACCACTGCACACTCACAACAACAAATTAAGATATGCCATTCCACTTCAGCCGTCTCCAATTCCCAATCACACTAGCTTTTCCCATTATCATAAACAAGGCACAAAGACAAACACTACAAATCTGTGGCATAGACCTTGACACAGAATGCTTCTCCCATGGACAACTCTACGTAGCGTGCTCCAGAGTTGGGAAACCACAGAACCTCTACATCAACACAGCAGACGGAAAAACAAAAAAACATTGTATATCTACAAGCTCAGCAAAACGCCAGCACCACCACACACCGACAACTCCCCAGGACTTCAACATCCCACCAGAACTACCCACAATGACACAGCCATGACCCCACCAAGACCGTAAGTAACATCATTTCCAACCCTTACATACTCAGACTTTCTCGCATCTCCTAAATAGGGCACAGCAACATGTGCCGGGTACAGCTAGTATATACATAGAAGGTAAAATGTGTCCATCTGCCTGTCTAGGCTTTTGAGTATTATAATAGGCTATTGGTAAATTTGTCTTATCTCTCTATTCTTACTTTTGCTTCAGTTCATAACAGTGTTATCCTGGTTGTTTTAAGTATTCACACCCTTCCTTGTAGATTCCTTCACTTGCTACTATTTCAGTCCTGTTTCAAACTTTTGGTCCTTATATTTAAGATTTTGTGATGTAATTCCTTTCTTTGGCTGGCAGCTCAGATAGCATGGGATTCACAAGCTAAGGAATATTGTCTTTTCCACCAACATATACACAGCTCTGCCAGAGCTGCGAGCTTTTCAAGACTTGCCGTTGCTTCTGTGGAACAGTCTTCCTTTGGATGGAGGAGGCTCATCCATTTTCAAAAGTGGTTAAAGATCTTTGTCTTTGAATCCCTGGATTACAATGTTTGTTATGTCTAATGTTACTGTGATGAGTAGTGATAGGATGTGTGGGATTTCACATATGTTTAATATGTCGTATTTTATTTATTTTGTTTTTGATTGTATGCTTGATATACAAAGATTGTATGCCTTTTGTTGGAAAGCGCGTTATAAATAAGTGTTCTTATTGGAAAAATGCTACTTATTTAAAACGTGTCTGACAGTGCTTATTTCTTTGCAAAAGGCCCCACCTTAACCCCCCCCCCCAAAAAAACAGTCCCAAAACCTGAAGAAAACAGATAAGAAATTTGGAGAAACACAATAAATCCAAGGTCAAAAGTCAGAAGAATGAAAATGTACTAAGTTCTATAGGACCGGGTAGTCATTCCTCCCCTCCTCAGGTGTTTCTTGGGGGTGCCTACCCTACACTTTTTCAGCTGAGTGTGCTCATTGGCTTAGGGTGAGTCATTTAGATAGGTCATTATAGTATGTAAAAAGTTATAAAGCCCTGGTAGGCACCATGGCACCCACCTTTTGTCTCTCTAGGTTTTGTGGCTCAGGGGGCTGTAAAAGGGGCCTCCCTTGGGGCTGGAATGAGGGATTCTCACTCTTAAAAAAACTCTGAGGTTTGAGCAGGAGCATCCTCAAGCTGGCCCTCCAGTTAAGATTGGCCGAGGTGCACAGCCAAAGAATTTGGGAGTAGGCCTGGGTATCTTGGTGGTAGTACAAGGATGGTCCTTGGAGGTGGTCAAATGAAGTGACACCTGACCAAAGAAAATTTCCCCAGTTGGCTGACAACAAATGGTTATCTCTTACAAGATATTTTCCTTAATTAACTCAGTTTACAGGTTCTCACAGAAGTTCTGACAAATAAATAAATAGATCAAAATGGTCATTTAGCTCCATATTTTGTGTCTGGTCTCTTTTTCATGGTGGGAAAAGATATATTCCCCAAGCCAATACCTGGTGTAAACACTTTTTGCAGGAATTTCCACTGTGAGTCTTGAGATAAATTTCTTTAAACTGTATATCTCCATCTTTCATTTTTTTGCCTATTCTTCTAGACAGAATTGTTTCTGTCAGTTGGAAGAGGACAATTGTTAACAGCACCTTTCAAATCTTGGCACTGATTCTCGATTGGTAAGAGGTCTAAGCTTTGATGAGGCTATTCCACTATATCCAGGTTCTGTTTTCTAAACTATTGCAGTTTTAAAATCATTACTTCAGCCATGTCTTTAGGACAAGTATCTCTCTCCCAATTAAGGATTGAATATTCCTCCCATGAAAAGAATATTACAAAATATATTATAAAATGGTTGGAAAAAATGGTTTTTTAAGTATCTAGAAAATCTTATGCGGGGAAGAGCTCTTTTGTGAAAGAAACACAAGTGGCTTTTGAGCACAAATAAAAATGGAATTTTCTGCATAGAAAATAACTATACCTAAAACATTTCCATACAGAAAACAAGTAATAGAAAATGCAACTTTATGTGTAGAAAACAACATTTTGTCGTTTATTGCATATTGAACAACTCTGCATATACTTCCAAAGCACAAAATAAATGTCAAAGAGAACTGCAAGGTTAAACATGGAACAATTATTCATTCTTGACTGCAAGAATGAATTTACAAAGATTTTGGCCAATTTTCCAGTGCCTTCTGACGAAAAGCATGCCCTTACGTCACTACCATGCTTCACTGTGGGAACCGTGTTTGCTGTGTTACCCACATTTCATTTTTTTCAGAGTACACTAACTTTCCTTTCAGCAATGGCTTTCTTCTAACCATTTTTCCAGAAAGCCCAACTTTCCCATGGATGGGTATTTCCAACTCAGCTGGTAATTTCTTCAGGTCCTTAAGAAAGACCACTGAACTCTCAGACTAATGTCCTCCTTTTGTGATCACTGAATTTTGGAGAATAGCCTTCTCCAAGCAGAATTGTAGGTGAGCCATATTCCTGCAGTTTCATAATTATGTATTTAATAGTGCTCATGGAGATATTCATAGTTTAGGATACTTTATTAAAAAAAACAATTCTGTGTTTCTGTAAAAGTTTGCCCAAGTTTGACCATCTCTCTGATATTTATAGTACTGTCTGTTAGGTATTATGTCCAAAATTTCAGGGAAATTCCAGAAATAGATTCATTTAATCTGATCGCATAACACTAGAAATTCACAGAAATATATTCTATTCAACTATTTTTATAACATTTGGGGATGGTAGTATACATCAGTGTTTATTTTAGGCATATCCTAGGAAATTGAGGTAAATGCTTATCATTATGCCAGTTGGTTTTGATTTGTATAATTTTTGTACCACAATAAAATATATATATTCTGTCTTCACATGGTCTTCACGGCTTCTTTCAACACTATGTTTCTATGATTTTAAAACACCATAATTATAAACCACTAAAATTAGCGTCAGTCCAGGAAAAAATAATCAAATCTGTTAGTAATCTGAGTGACCTCCATTTTATTGGTAAAGAAAATATGACTTTCCTAAGGAGTAGGATTTAAGTTAAAACTTCTATTCAAAATCTTACCTCTAAAATCAATCTACTTCCAGCACTGTGCGTCTTTAAATGAGTTGTGTTTCTTACAGGTAAAACCAATTTTCCTCTTCTCCAATGTATAGATGCTGATGGATTAGATAGAACATCACAGCTAATATTGATAGGATTTCCTTCCCAAGAATAATATATTGTTTGATTTGAAACAAAGATTGGAGCATCTGGAAAACATGAATATTATGAAACATGTTATTGTTTTCTATTCATTCAGTCCTATCTCACCTGATATGTTATAAAATTTAATGTTCATGCACATAAATTCATTATTATTATGATCTAGTCTGCTTTCAAAAATATGGGTTTTTTGGTATTTCCTTTCAATGTCCCACTTTTAAATAAGCTAGACTAAAATAGTATTATGTGACATCATATAAACCTGAATCTGGTTGCTTTGGTTAAAATAGGTATTTGAACTGAATGATCAAATAATTGAATCAATAGATGAAATGACTGTGTGATGTTCACTTGAAGCATCACGTTCAGCAGCAAATTGTATTACTATGATTCTGGCATGTAAAAAAGCTAGCATGACAGTTAAATAACAGTGTTGTCAGTAATATGCCATATGAAAGGTAATTCAAAATGGAACAAATAAGCAAGTTTGTTGCAGAAAGAAATTGTACTTATACTTTTGCAGGGTTTGCAGAATTGAATGATGGCAGTAAACATTAGCTTCACTACCACCATCTGGAAGAACTGTAGACTTTGAATAATATTTGATGCTTTTGCAAAATGTTTTACTGTTAAAAATATGACCATAGACCTGTGTGACAAATGACATTATTTGGGGGGGGGGCTATGGTGAGAAATCAGGTAGGATAGCATCAGGGACAAATCACCATGAAGCCAGTTGTGGGGGACAGAGCAAGGTTGAAGTCCTTACTGCCATCTTTCACAGCATCATCAGATCTATTCTTGGCCTATCCTTTTGCCTTCAGTCCCTCCCCACTTCTTCCCATTGGTTTTTTTTTTGCCTCCTCTACACTGGAACTAGGTAATTTTGATGAATGGCTATGGACAGTATGATTAAATATGCATTCATTTGGAAGGTCTTGGGAATGGTTCTGTTTTGGTGAAGGGTTGGTCTCTGGAACTCCCTCTTTAGCTCCTGTGATCCAAGGTGGGATGGGGAAATGAGGGCTTTGTTCTCATTTTAAATCCAGTGACTTGGGGCTCCTCTAATCTGTTAATGACCAGCCAGGGAGTTATTGCTATTGGAGTATTTTCAGGGCTCAGGTGTTTCATAAAAATGAAGGCTAAGAAGTTTGTCGAGGGTGACATCCAGCCTCAGCTAATCTTGGATAAGGTTGCTTCCCTCCACTTTCTCCCTTCCAGGTCCAACTCAACTTAAATAGGTTTTAGGACAGACAAATTGTCATTGTTTAACCTAGTTCTCTATATCTACTCTTATTGTTCAATGGTTAATAATCAAAGAAAGAACCAATAATTCAACAGTGTAGACAATTTCAGCCATTAAATTTTTCATAACTGAATTAGAAATGATTGTGTTTTAATATGAGACAGCTGAGAAATAAATATATTATTATTAGCTTTCCACATTAGTGTGTGGGCCATTGTAAAACCAAGAGAGCAGATGAGAATCAAGTCCTAGATACTTATGTCTCCATTTTGACACTAGTAACCCAGATTTTTTTTTTAACTGGAAATCCAAAGCATAGAATTTGTTCATTAAATGCTTCAAACAACATTCCTACATGAGGCATATACTGAATCTCATCCAGTTATCCATAGAAAGACAGTTACATCTCTTAAATTGTGACAACCTGTCAAACAGATAAAAATGCTTGCTTGGACAAGAACAGTTTTTGTTCTTTCCACAAACCTGATCCAAAGAGAAATGTGTTGGTAGGCTGCTGTTACTGGGTAGAATCTTATTTTCCATTTACCCTTCTTGGCCCATGTGTTTCATATTCTTTGTGTTAAATATAATGTAAAAAGTAAGCAAAACTATGATCTTTTAATGATTCAACCCAAATTCAGCAATATGAAATATTCTGTGCACAAAAGGCCATACTGCAGCATTACATTTCTAGTGATTAAATTGTATTTATTTGTATTTTCAGAAGAACTGCAGGACACTTTTTCAAGGCAGCTTACATAAATCTTTTATGAAGGTACAATACAAAATACCCCCCCCCCACAATCCAATTTAACAGATATGCATCTTATAAAACAACAGCAGCAGCAGCAGCAGCACCAACAACAACAACAAGAGAACATCTGGGATCACAGAAGCAATTAAAACAAAACAAAAAAACCTCTATGTAATAGAAAAATAGTCTTGGAAAAAGCATTCCATAAGATCTTCTTGATCTGACAGCAGAGTTGGTCTGAAGAGAGTTCCAAAGACAACCTGAGTAACATACGCAACAATTCTGATACTGATATTACAGAGATTTACAAAGTTCAGGCTGTCTACTGAATTAGATTTATCATGCTATATTCTGAGAGGTTTCTTATCTTCAAGATGAACATATAGACATCATTGTCCTCTGTATACTGGGAAAACTTCATGCCAGTTTCCAGTTGGTTGTCTTCTAAGTGGAATGGCAGCTGTAGTTGCCTGATAGTTCCAGTTGCATAGACTGTCATTTGTCTATCTCAGTGACCAGACAAATATTATATTCAAATCTACAATGCTCCTATTAACAACATTATAACTTAAAGGTGCAAGTGATCACAAAACTACATGCAGCATAACACGCCATCTCCATATTTATTGAATAATATAGTTGTTAATGGTGAGGCTTCAATTTCCATGCTCTTTGAAGCAGTACTATATATGGAAACTAATTTTGGGGGCAAATCAGTATAATCAGGGAGAATCTAGTATACCTGTATCTTTAAATTAAGCTTCAAAGGTTTTAGAACAGTGTCCAGAGCTCAACAAAATATAATTTAGGGCTCATCTATACCAGCTGCTAATTGCAGGGATAGTCCAAAGCAGAAATGGATTGGCCCCAGAGGCAGTCAATATTTCATCCCCAACCTAAAAGCAGCAAGGCAGAGTCTAGGATCAACTGGACTGAGACTTGAATGAGCAAGGATCCAGCTCTTGGTCGTTTGCAAGGAACAGAGATTAATGGAAATAGATATGTTTCCAACTTTGGAAACAAAGAAGCTTGAGGTTCTTCTCAACCCTATCACTGAGGAGACGTGTGTGTATTTTTTGACTGATAAAAATGCTGAATCATTGTTAGAATATCTTGAAATAAGCAATCTATGCCAATCAGCATTTTTCACTAGTAGAACTATTTATTTGTGTAAAAATTGAACTTGGTGAAAGAGTTCAAGAGTATTTGTGCAATATAAGGTATATCACTGATGAGCTGAGAAATATCAAACGGAAAATGGATCAGGAATTAATCACTGTATGCATTTTCATCTTAAAACCTACGTGTTTGATGCTAATTGCTTTTCATGTGGTAAAATTGTACCTTTGCAAGCTAACTTTTGAGCCCATTTGTTTTGAGAACAAAGCCTAAAGACTCAGAGAACAAAGAAAGTGCATGGCTGAGACAAGCTAAACAGGCACAGGACTCAGATCCCAATAATGGTTTAGGAGAGTTTTTAAATAGAAATAAAAAAATACCTGGAACTTGGAGGATAAGGCAACATCTCATAAGTGGAAGGCTGAATCGTTTTGGAATTGGATGAAAGTTTCAAGATGATGTGTATGGAATAGGAAGAACAAGGCTTCAAATTGATTGACTGAGCATTGTTATCCTGTTCTGTCAAACCTTATTGGGCAACATAAAATAAATAACTTCTAGTGTGATCTTACATGTGACAGACTTGGGGTCCAATTAAAATATCATTAAAATCCTAGCAACAAGGGACTGCACAGGAAAAGGGAAAAACTGCATTAAAGGAAAAGACTGCATTGTATTTTATGATGAGGAGTCTGTAATGCATGCAGATACAGCTGAATAACTGAATGTTGTTGACTGCAAAAAAGAACTTGAAAAGACTGCCAATCAATGCAAATATGAGAACAGCCTTGGACTGCAGCACAGAAGGATGAGAAAGCTGTAAACATATTAATACCATAAATGAACTTCTAAAGGCAGACTTAACTAAAGACCTACATGTGACAGATTGCTATGAGGCAACAAACTGTGTTTGATGTGTGAGGGCAAAAGGAATAAGATCCTCAGATCCCAATCAGAGTAAAAGCACCTTCTAGAGTCACTGCACAGCAAAAACAAAGTCAATTCATGGGAACAGATATATCCTGAGTGATACTATAGTTAGTGCAGATATGCAATCACCTACTTGATCCAAGACAGCCAAGTACTAGAATCATAGAATGAATCACTGAGTTGGAAGAGACCTCGTGGGCCATCCAGTCCAACCCCCTGCCAAGAAGCAGGAAAATTGCATTCAAAGCACCCCCAAAAGGCCATCCAGTCTCTGCTTCAAAGCCTCCAAAGAAGGAGCCTCCACCACACTCTGGGGCAGAGAGCTCTACTGCTGAACAGCTCTCACAGTTAGGAAGTTCTTTCCTGTAGTTTGAAGCCATTGTTCCACATCCTAGTTTCCAGGGCAGCAGAAAACAAGCTTATAGAATAGTTATAATATTGTATAGCAGCAGTGAGCAACAAATTTAACATAAAGTCACACATTCTCAGAACAGATAATGAAGGCGAATTCACAGGAGGTTTAACAAAGGACATCCTAAGTAAGTTGTCATGAAACATGAGACAATTGTTCTATTTCCCAGAACAAAATGGAGTGGCAAAAAGGAAAAAAATGGACTCTTAATAGATTCCAGATGTAGAATTGCCAGCAAGGCTTTAGAGTGATGGAATTGCAACAATGACTTACCTGCAAAATAGTAGAGAACCAACTACAGCCAAAAGCACCACACCTTAGCTATACAATGAACAGATGACAAGTGCAAGACACCTGAAATTGTTCTGGCCTCATGCATACAATCCAATAGAGAAAAGAACCAAACTTGACAATAAAACAGATGTGAATATATTTTTCAGATATGCACCAGAATTTGAAGACTACATAATCCTACGTTCAAATGAAATTGTTTACTCTTTGACTGGGGAGGACAGGTCAGTCACAGAAGAAGTGTTGGTATAATACTGAAGATCACCAATGAAACAGTCAAAGCAGCTATTCCACAAGAAGGGGATGCAGAAGTGCATCTCAGATATTCAGACAGACCTAATACAGGAAAACTCAGATGTCTTTCCAACCTTGCAGGAAAAAGCAGTAGCAAAGCCATCCTGATGAACTGAATTAGATATAATAATAATAATAATAACAACAATAATAATACTTTATTTATATTCTGCCCTATCTCCTGAAGGTAACAAATAAAAGAGACAAATTGAGCAAAACTGTAGAAGAAAAAACTGAGTTTTTATACAAGAGCAAAACTTGGAACATTTACAGGATTTTCACAAAGAAAGAATATTGTGGGTTATAAGTGGGTTTTTAAAATCAAACATACACAAGAAATTCTGGGATACATTTGGACATAATTTATTATTATTTATCACATTTATATACTGCCCCTCTCAGCCCGAAGGTGACTTGGGGCGGTTTACACAAGGCAGTCTCTGCCCTCCAATCAAAACACAAGCAAACCAAACCAAACAATAACCATAAACCACAACAATTAGCAATTAAAACATACAATTATAGTCTCAGCTTCACATTGAAATCACTTTCTGTCACATCGTCGTCATTCCATATATCTAATTAAACCGTTATATTTCATCAGCAAATGCCTGCTCAAACAGCCAGGTCTTGACTTTCTTGAGAAATGTCAGGAGGGAGGGGGCCGATCTGATGTCACTAGGGAGGGCGTTCCAAAGCTGAGGAGCCACCACTGAAAAGGCCATAAATACTGCTTTGCTTCATGGAGAACCATAAGAAGATATTTATATGGAGCAACATCCAGATTTTGAAGGTAAAAATAACAAACATATCATATACAAATTCAGACAAGCATTTATGGATTAAAGCAATTTGAATAAATTGCACTTTAAGAAAGAGTATACTAAGGAAAGGCTGATAGGTGATGTGAGGAGGTAACACATGTAACTTCTATAAAGTATGTGAAGTAGATAACACAGATTACTCTAGAAGACAATGGAAAAGCTTCGCACAGAAGGTAAGGATATTAATATTTTTTCTCAATCATATGTTGATAAATTGAGACAGTAAAAATTGAGACCTGTCACAAGACTTCACAAGCACTTCTGTCTTCTTTTTTTGTTTTTAAAAAAATATTTGTTCTTGCAGTATCCTTGCAAGTGCAAATGTTGTCATGAATTCACAAATAAATGTTACTATCTTGCCTACAATGAGAAATTCTTTTTTAGGATTTGTGTTGACAGGCATCCAAAATATATTGTTGGTGGAGGTGAATTACAAGCCCTGCATCATCTGTGGACTTGTATCTAGTAGGGATGTACACAGATCTGGTTTTTTGAAACAGTCACTAGCTTGTTTGGTTCTTTCATCCAGCCATAACGGCATGGGCGTTGCCACCATTTATTTTTGTAGCTGCAACAAACCATGAAGCTGCTAACCGCAGCTACTTTTGATTACATTTGGCTACACATGTAGCGCAGAAAGGCAGCCATGCACCTGCACAGGGTTCTCCTATGAGCTCTGCCTGTGGAGCCAATCAGAACAGAAGACAGATGTGATGTTCTCTTGTGAGCAGGCTTCTGAGAGAAATAGATCATGTTCCCAGTCTGCTGGTGTACTAAATTCTCAGTGATGCTCGCATCACTTGCCCTTCACTCGACATAAGCTTCAAATGTGGAGTAGAGATATCCTGCCATTTCCAAAGCCACCATAAAATGAGATAATCTATATCTTTTAAAAAGAATAGTTAATGCTCCTTCAAGTGGTATGGCTCCCATTGAAATAATTGTTTTAAAAGGATGCCCTAATTCAGCTTCATTGAAAGAGTGTTGAGGAGAAGCGATACCAAAAAAGATGGTTTCTTAAGTCTCATGCCTAAAACCCAGGTCTTATTGAAGGATATAAGGGGAAAGGGTTACAGAAAGAGTAGTTTCTTAAGTCTGATGCCTTAACCTAGATCTAATTGAAGGATATGAGAAAAAATGATCCCAGAAAAAGTGGTTCATTAAGACTGATGCCCTAAAAATTATAGAAAGGGGAGCCTGGGAAGTTCCTCAACTGCCACAAATGCCGGATCTTCCTAGAGCAAAAACAGGTCTTTTGATTGCTGAATCAAAAAACTGAATTGTTCCTGCCCTAATTCAAGAGGGTTCTGAAAAACGGATCAGGGGAGCCACCAAAATATGGCCACTGAAAATGGCTTGGAGTGTAGCTGAATTGCACAGTCCTAGGACCTGGTTTTGACTTATAAAGCTCTATATAGTTTTGGCTGAGCTTACTTGTCCGAACACATCTGCCTCTACGTCCCACCTCATAATTTAAGATCATTCGGGGAGGCCCTGCTCTCGCTCCCGCCAACATCTCAAATGCGGCTGGTGGGGATGAGAGACAGGGTGTTCTTGGCTGTGGCTCCCTGCCTGTGGAATATGCTTCCAAGCGAAATATGATTGACCCCATCCCTCCTAGCATTCAGGAAAAAGTAAAACCTTGGTTATGGGACCAGGCCTTTGCACGATAGCATAATGCAGCACTTTGGACAGGAATTGTATTGGCAAGTTGATAGATGAGGATATGGCTTACTGCTTACTAATCTAGGTTTGTGGATGGAATACTGTTTTTAACTTAATTGAATGCTGATTATGTGTTTAATTTTACTGTTACTGTTTTAATGCTGTATGTTTAATGGTTTTATATTGTATATTGTGGCATCAAATTGTTGCCATTGTAAGCTGCTGTGAGTCACCCCTCCGGGGGGGTGGGGGGTGAGAAGGGCGGTGTAAAAATACTGCAAATAAATAAATAAATAAATAGGACCTAGGACCAAAACAAAGAAACAAAACCTGGTGTTGCAGAACTACAAAGAGTTGTCAATCTGGTATTTATACATTAGAGGCAAACTATTTCTTTCTCCGATTAAAATAGAAAGGGAGGGAGGGACATATCTTTATATTTTTTGGTCCAAGATATCAGAGAAAAGCAATCATTTAAAAATGATTGGGAAATTACTTTCAAGGATACAGGTCTGTTAATGTTATGAAAAATCACTTTATATTATTGTTTTCTCCTTGATTATTCAACAATCAATACTGGTACTAGTTTGTATGCAAGTGATTTTTACCATTTTACTTTTGCAACAACCAAATCAGTTCTGCAAACATGAGCAGTTAATATGAAACACATAACTTGTAGTACCACTTCTATTAATATTATTCCAATTCATTTCCCTTATTTTAACAGTAGATTTCAGTCTTCAAAGGAAGTATAACAGTATTGACATTTCACTTGTGGTTTTCTAAAAGTTCACCATTTACTATTTCTTAGAAATTTGGCAATGTATCTGTCAATTCTGCCATAATTGTTCATAATCATCACATTACTATATGTCAGTTCTCCTATTTCTGCTCCAAATGGACCTGTATATCATAATTGTAGTCATGCTTTTTGCTATTTATATTTCCGTAGTTTATTGGATCATTGACATCATTGAGATGTATCACTGCAATAAAGCTCTAGAACTGACAGCAAAACTATTTTCCAATGAGTAAATGACAAGTCTGTTTTCTTCTTAAACTACTAAATGTCAAGCTTAAAGACTCCCATTTGAATGTTGTTTATACTTTTTCTTAAAACATATTCATGACAAACTGAATAAATTAAGACGAAATTTTGAGGAAGCTAGTAGTAAATAATCCATGTGATCAAGGAAAATATCAGTGACAAGCAGGTTATATCATATTATTGAAAACCATAAAAAGTGGTTTTATAATAGATGCTAGGCATGGTTTCGAACCCAAAAATCGTGATTCTAAAATCAAATGGGGGGTTGATTAGTAATAGAAAGACTTACAAAAATGTTCCAAAAATTTCTAAAATGTAACTTAATTACTAACGAAATTTGTTAGTAGTTCGTATGCCAGCGCATGCGGATTCCAGATGGTTTTGGCCTACAACTCCCAGAAATCCTAACAGCTGGTAAATTGGCTGGGATTTCTGGGAGTTGTAGGCCAAAACTTGAATAAATCACACTGAATTCTAGATGGGACTCTCCAAATAGGAAGGAGGGAGGGCGGGGGTATTCTATTCTTGGAAGCAGCAAAAAAAAGGAGGACCCCCCCTCGCTCCTCACTGCCTCTCTCTCACCCTGATCCTGAGGGAGCGAGGGCCCAAGTTTGCCCAGGCTGAGAGGAAAAGGAAGAGGCCTGAGGCTGTGAGGAATGGTGGGAGTTGAAGTCCAAAACACCTGGAGGGCTGAAGTTGGCCCCTCATGAAGCCTCTTCAAGGCTTTAGATCCTGGCAGGCAGAAGGGGCAGGGAGAGCCGTCCACTCCTCCTGCCCTGCCAGGATCTAAAGCATCAAAGAGTATTGGGGTGAGAAACCAACCTAATGTATAATAGAATGAATGCTACTGTAAGTGCCTAATATTATAAGTAATCCAACTGGTCATATACCTACATTCCATGCACATGCAATAATACAGCAGTAATAACAATGGGTATAAGAAGAGGTAAAATTCACAACATAAAATTCTGACTGACTGGTCCTCCTCAAACTGCAAAGGCTCTTCTCTATGAGCCCGGAAAAAGCCAAAACCCTGGGCACAGCGTTTGCTGCCTGGGTGCACACACATACATATTCTTTTGGGGATTTGCTGCAGATTCTTCTCTATGAGCCCGGATTCTGCAGCAAATCCCCCCCAAAGAATATGTATGTGTGTGCACCCAGGCAGCAAACGCTGTGCCCGGGTTTGCCTTTCCCGGGCTCACAGAGAAGAGCCCTTTGCAGTTTGAGGAGGGACCACAGTCAGAATACTTCGGTTTGAATTTTACCTCTTCTTATACCCATTGTTATTACTGCTGTATTATTGCATGTGCATGGAATGTAGGTATATGACCTGTTGGATTACTTATAATATTAGGCACTTACAGTAGCATTCATTCTATTATACATTAGGTTGGTTTCTCACCCCAATACTCTTTGATGCTTTAGATCCTGGCAGGCAGGAGAGGCAGGGAAGCCTGGAAAAATGTAAACAGAGAGGTTTACTCAGAAGTAAATCCACAAAGGAGGGCACTTCATCCAAAGTGCCCTCCTTTGCAGATTTACTTGAGTAAACCTCTGTTTACTTCCTTTGCAGATTTACTTCTGAGTAAACCTCTCTGTTTACATTTTTTCCAGGCTTCCAGCCGAAAGAAGGAGCGAGTTTAGGGCTTGCCTTGCCATAATACTTATTGGCAAGGGAGGCGGGAGGGTGGTGAGAGAGAAGTAGGGTGCCCCCCCCCTTACGACCTAATAACGACACTTAAGAAAATCCTGGCCCCCGAAGTTCTATAAAGAAAGTCCACTTCCTGGTTGGCGTTCCAGATGTGGAAATTCTCAAAAGTAGCATTTCTTACGAATTTCTTACGAATCATTTCATTTTCATAACTTTTTTCTCATGCCTAATAGATGCAACTTTTCTAGTTTTGAAATGAAAACTGCGAAAAGAAAACTGCTGCACACAAACCATGCAACATGTCTTCCTCTTATATGTTTTAACATCTATAATATATCTCTGTTGTTTGAAACTGTCCCCCCTTGGGGGTTGAGAAGAGCGGGGTAAAATCCCGAAAATAAAAAAAATAAATAAACTGGGGACATTGCTACTAGAGTACGCTTTGCCACCTGAAACTCGGGCTCTGTGAAACCTGGACACCTTCTGCAGAGCATGTAAGACCCATTTATTTAAGCAAGCCTTTGAGTGATATTGGAATTTTAATCTCCACCATTTTATTATGTATTGTTTTACACTAAATTTCTCTGTAAACCAGCCGAGCCTCCGGGAGTAGAAATTGAATAAATAAATAAATGAATAAATAAGAGTGAAAAATAACAATAACAATAGTAATAATACTTTTATTTCTTGCCCACCTCTCTTCACGTCTCGAGGTGGGTTACCATTACAGAATGGTTTCTAGGTGGTAGCAACATTGTTAATATTTTCTGTCTCTAGGTGAACATGTATATGTTCTCTTAAAGTTTTGAAATCTCTGCTATTTTAATCCCTTTTCAGATAGGTAGCTTCAACTCCTTTTTATTTTTTGAAATTGTTTTAGATGTTTCTATTTACAGTTTTTATTCTGTAAAATCATGTAGACTTTATGCTTTATATTGGGGAGGCATGCTGTGGTGGAGAAAGGCTGTTTTAATACCGTGGCAGCCACCATGTATTGTGGTGAGGGCTCGCCTTATTCTCTCGGCTGGGCAAAGTGTCAGGGAACTTTTAATACTTAAAGACTGGAGAGGTTTCTCTTATTTCACGCTGCCACCATTAAACTCAGGAAGGATTGAAACACCGGGAGGCAAGGATAAGGATGAATTAAAAAACAGAGTTTATTTTAACAACTTGTGAGAGATTCACAGGCACTCCTGCGTAATGATTACAATGATGCGTTGGAGCGTGTGGTTACGAAAAAAACTTGCACAAAGCTTGAAACAAGTTACAATCAACGTAGCACCCCAGATAATACTGTGCTAAGGTATTATCTGCTGACTACAACTACCTGACTCTGCTTCCTCAGTCAGAGTCCTAAAAACCCAGCACAAAGCTGCCAGCTCTCTTAAGAGCCTAACTCACTCTGACCTTCTCTGTCAGAGACCAACTATCAACTCCCCCCAGAGTTCCGTGGCCTCCCTAACTGCCTAACTGCTCACCAACTGTCCATTTTCGAAATTCCAACCGACATTTTACCCCTGGTGCCTGGCCTAACTGCCTACTGGCTCTCTCAAGGTTCCATGTCCCTTTTCTCCAGGCTATCTCTAACTCAGCCCAAACTGGGAACCCAACCTTAAAATGGCAGTTTATCCAAAACAGACCACGTAATGGCCAACCCACCAAAAATGGCTTTTCTCCTGGGCTTCTTCTGGCCCAATATATAGGCAATTCGTCACATTCCTTCCCCACCCCAAATCATTGCAGAGTGAAGAGGATCTTTATTCCTCTTTCGGAGCAATGGAACTCTATTCTAAATCCTATTCTACCTCGTCTCCCTTAACCTCCAGCGTACTACACCTAGTAACTGTTAACAACACAATACTTACAACAAA
The DNA here is from genome assembly GCA_030556195.1 of Anolis apletophallus. NCBI lineage: Eukaryota > Metazoa > Chordata > Lepidosauria > Squamata > Anolidae > Anolis > Anolis apletophallus. Next base: position 38,450,633 of record JARBWK010000004.1, on the reverse strand, counting down.
TATATTTCCTACAAATACAAAAATATACCTACATTCAGCAGGTCTCCAAACCTCGGTTTTTCACATCATTCTGGATAGAGCATCAGCAATAACATTTTCAGTACCCTTAATGTGTTTTACCTCAAAGTCAAAATCCTGGAGAGTTAAACTCCACCGGATTAACTTACTGTTTGTACTTTTAACTTGATTCAGCCACCTTAAAGGCGAATGGTCAGTACACAGGGTAAATTTGCGTCTCCAAAATGAGTTTTGTGATGGCCCAAACTATCGCCAAACACTCCCTTTCTATAACAGACAAATGTTGTTCTCTTTCTAAGAGCTTTTTACTCATATAAAGAACTGGTTGTAACACACCCTCTGAATTTTCTTGACTTAAAACTGTGCCAAGACCTATATTAGATGCACCCGTGGTTAATACAAATGGTTGGTTAAAATCAGGGGTTCTCAACACCGGAGTGGTAATCAATGCATTTTAAGACATTCATATGAGGGTTGACACTCTGGTGTCCAAAGTATTTTATCTGGGGAAGACTTTTTTGTACACTCCGTTAAAGGAGCTGCCTGTGAACTAAACTCAGGAATAAACCGTCGGTAAAAATCCAACAACCCCTAGAAACGCTCGTATCTGTTTCTTTGAACAGGGTCGGGGCCAATCCTTAATGGATTGTACTTTATCTATATCAGGCAATATAGTTCCTCCCTCTACAATGTGCCCCAAGTATTTTACTTGTGATCTGGCCATTTGACATTTCGCAGATTTAATGGTCAAACCAGCTTTCTTAATTTGGTGCAACACTTTTGCTATATGTTCCAAGTGTGCATCCCAGGTTTGACTAAATATTGCTATGTCGTCAAGATATGCCTGTACAAAACGTTTCATCCCCACCAACATGTTATCAATTAATCTCTGGAAAGTTGCTGGCAGATTTTTTAAACCAAAAGGGAGGACTTTGAATTCAAAAAGCCCATCCCGAGTTACGAAAGCTGTTTTCTCCTGATCCCCAGGACTCATGGCTACCTGCCAATATCCTTTTGTAAGGTCCAGAGTAGTAATGTACTTTGCTGCCCCTATGGTCTCCACTAACTCATCTATTCGAGGCATAGGGTATTCATCAGACACAGATACCTGGTTTAATTTCCTATAATCCACATAAAATCTTATCGTGTGGTCAGGCTTGGGAACTAAAATTACTGGAGATGACCACGAACTACTAGATGGTACAATAAAACCTAAATTCAACATCTCTTGAATCTCCTTAGAGATAAGTTTGGCCTGCTCCCCATCACACAATATGGGGGTGATGCTATAGGGTTAGCTGTACCCGTGTTAATACGGTGACAAGCTAAGTTTGTTCTCCCAGGCACATTTGAAAATATATCCTTATATTGGCCCAGAATATCCTGGAGTTGTTTTTTTTCCTGGGAGGTAGTAAGATTGCTACACTCTTCCACATTAAGAAGGGTACATTCTGAGTTTACCTTCCCCCATCCTGACAAAGTAACCTCCCCATCTGTTTCTTGTGAAACCTGCATAACTACATTTGCCCTTGAATAATAAGGCTTAAACATATTAACATGTAGTTTCCTGCACCTTCCGTCCCCTGGATCTTTTGATACCACATAATTTACATCAGACATTTTGATAATATTGTATAAGGACCTTCCCAGGCCACTTCTAACTTTCGTTTAGATCTTGGTTTTAGCACAAGCACTTTATCCCCAACTGAAAATGTCCTATGTCTTGATTGAAGATCACTGTGTTCTTTCTGGCGAAGCTGAACCGATGTCAAGCTCTCTACTGCGCAGTCTCGGATGGTGGTTAAATGTTGCTGCAAGCCTTCGATGTAATTACCAATGTCTGTCTCTTGAATACTCTCTCATCCAGCCCACGCCTCTCTCAATATGTCCATAGGACCATGAGGTGTACGTCCATACAACAGTTCAAAAGGACTAAACTTGGTGCTTTCTTGTGGCACTTCACAATATGCGAACAAGAAATGCCGTAATTTTCTGTCCCAATCGTTAGGATTCTTCTGCACATAGGTTCTTAACATGTGGTTTAAAGACACATTAAACCTTTCAGTCAAACCATTTGTTTGTGGATGGTAAGGAGTCGTAGTGAGGTGTCTTATCCCACAGGTCTTAAACATTTCCTTCATCAGCTGTGACATAAAGGCAGTTCCTAGGTCTGTGATGATGGCTTTTGGGAAGCCCACTCATGCAAACATAGTTAGCAAAGCGTTTGCAACTGTCTTTGCATCTGTTTCCCTCAGTGGCACTGCTTCCGGATATCTTGTAGCCAGATTGACGGCGGTCAAGATATATTTATTCCCGTCCCTGGTAACAGTTGAAATGGGACCTACTATGTCTACTCCCACTTTATCAAATGGTGTAGCAACTATGGGTATGGATGCTGTTGTGTGTCTTCAAGTCATTTGTGACTTATGAGCTTTGACAGTTGTCTGAATTTGAGACACAATTGAAGAACCATTTCTTCTGGCAGGCCTATCTGGTCAATTTTATGTTGTGAATTTTAACCTGCATTTCATTAGTGAATTTTAACTAGTATTGTAAATCTGTGTGTCTTATGTATGTCTTATAATAGTTTTTTATTTCTTGTTTTAATGATGCTGTATCCATTTCAAGCAACAGGAAGAAGTGGGTAATACATTCTTTATTCTCTCGGCATTACTTCGCGAACGAAGATTCTTGGGAAGGACTCATCTCATGCTTTTTACAAGTGCATTGATGACTAAAAAGGCCAATCTGAGATAGGCAAGTTCGGTTGCAGAAAGCACAGCAGAAAGTCTCCTTGGGTGATGTTGTTTCCAAGTTGCAGTTCTTTCTGCGTTGTCGTTTCTCTTCGAGACCCATTCTTTATTATTATTACTACTACTACTAGTACTACTACTATGGCAACCCTGTGGTGCATGTCTTTACTGGAAAGATTCTTCTGAGGTTGAGTAGGGAGTTAAGCACTAGCCTCCAGAGTAGTTTTGCATTCAAACCAGTACATAAACTGACTGTATAATTCTTATACATATCCATAAAATAAAGATTTAGGGGGGAAACACAACTGTTATTACTATGAGATCAGAAGTAATTGGTACTTGATCTTTACTTGTGTTCTTCCGCAAAGAAGATATTTCTCTGGCAAAAAAACCCCCCCACAAACAAACCTAGCTATCTTTATAGTTGGTGATATGCATGTGTCTTGCAAGGTTCACATTACAAAGTATTTTTTTCAGATCTCATTAAACCTAAATAAGCTCGGACTTTCAGACTGGTAGAATAGCATTACATTAATTCAAAGTTTGCTAAATTTACAGTAATTCCTGAAAAAGAAAATAATGAGTCCAGGAGATAAACTATAATGTCTAATACAACAGCAGAAAACTTTCCGTATTAGAGAACATATATGTTCATGGTCACGCAAACAGCTTAATTCAAAACAGACCACTAATAACCCTACTAGAAGGTGCCCTGGATGATGTAATCAGGATGGCAGACAGGAAAAACTCCACATTTTCTGTTTTTATTAAATGACAAATGAGGCACTATGAGCATCTTTGTTTTGAGTGGACAGCTGATAGGCTATGTGGAGGCCAGGAGAGACCACAATCAGATAAATTTTGCAAGTATTCACCATATGAAAAGCCTGATAATGTAGCCGATAAACTGTCCAGGCATGCGAAAACTGGTAAACAACAATTTGGCTATGTTAAAATAGATATTAAAAAATAAATACAAAGATGGGGAAAAAAGTTAAAACTTACATTCAATATTGAGGAACATGCTTTTCTGGTGCCCGCCAATTCTGCTTGCAGCTTCACAGTCATATCTTCCTGCATCTGACAATTTCACATCCTTAATATGAAGTGATGACTTCCCATGCTGCCCTTTGACTTCTATTCGACTATCCATACTCTGTTTATAAACATTTAGGGAGAAAGTGTCTATTTATTTTGTATATTTTTTACAATTACGTATTAAATAATTATCTGAACACATAACACCACCACTGAAAAAACATTGCAATTTTAAAGCATGTTGGACATATTCTGGAGTTTAAAAATAGATATTTAATGTTTATTTGGTAAGCACATACACAAGCACATTGAGGGTTTTTTAAACTTTGTATCTCACAAAAAAAAATAGACAAACCCCTAATGTACTCCCCACTCTCTCTCTCAGAGCACTTCCAAACAGGGCTTAAACCCACTTCGCAGTGGGTTAAGGAAGCCTGCTCTGAAGCAGGTTGAAGTCCCCACACCCTTCCCAAAGAACCGGGCTTTCCTGGGGGGCTGATCCCAATCCAAAAAACCCCCACAGTCTTAAAATAAAATTTAAAAACTTACCGGGGTGCCATGGCTTCTTTCCATAGGAATGATGTGCCAGGAGGCAGAGAGGAGGTGCAAGAGTGAGTTTTCTCCTCTCTCTTTCCCCCACCCCTAACAAACTGGTGTGTTATTTCTACACACCAGGAGGGCTGCTGTATAGGAGTTTTTATTTTATTTTAAAGCTTTAAGGATTGGGAAGGAGGGTGCCATCTTGCAGCTTTGGGCTCCAGGAGGGTGCCATCTTGCAGCTTTGGGCTCCAGGAGCCCAAAAGGTGCAAAATGGGTGTGGGAATAACCCCTGGGTAGTCTTGTGTCCCCACAGGGCCAATACTTCGAGGCCCAGGTCTAATGGGGTATCAAATTAATCTGTGACAAAGTAGGGTTTTCCTGCTTTGTCCTAAATTAATCCTAAATTAATCCTTTTTTTACCTGAGGTGTTATTTGGGCACCTCGGATAAAAGTCCTACTAGGCCTGCATTTTGGGTCCTATCTGGAAGGGCCCTCATACACACAAATGCAAAGCAACCCCTCCTTCCAGCAAACAGAGTTTCAAAATTCTTCTCCCCTAGAAGTGAAGCTTTTCTTACCTATGAAATGAGACTTTATTTATATAGTCCACTTTACTTTGTGATTCCCCTCTCTTTAAGATTCTTAAGGAGAAAATCACAGAGCAAGATAATTAGGTGCTTCTAAAAACACTAACCAACAATTTCTGTATTCTAGGTTTGAGAGAGGATAGCATCAAAAGCAGGACACAATGTTCCACTCCAGGATAAAAGGAAAATGCAGGCTAAACAAAGTCGCAAAACCATCTTTTAATTTTCCAAAACCCACAAAGTGATCCTAAAGCCTCCAGGGCCCCTGCTTCCAAATAACCGTGAGAATTAGTTGCTGACCAACCAATGAAATAATGAGATTATACACTTAAATTGGATTAAATACAAGACATCTTTCTTAAACTATTGCCAATTTAATTATTCCTTCAAATGAACAAATGGAAAAAATCTAATGTTGGAGTAGCTGGGGTACTGGGGTTCAGACTTTATCCCCAGCTTCCCCCAGGGGGAAGTGCAATCTAGATTTTTCACTACCCAGTCATCTTTCGGAAAGTCAGCCTTAAAGTCAAACCCAAGACTCAGTTGACTTTTGTTGAGAGTAAAACCCTTAGTCAAAAGAGAAGCTCCTTACCCCCATCACCTAACATGTAGGGATTGCACCACATCTGCCTTTGACTAAATGGGTGCCAAAAGTGTTCCCCATATGCAGGGCCATAGCCAGGATTTTGGTTGGGGGGGGGGGGGGCTGAGACTGGGTGGAAGAGGGTCTACCCTAGCAAACCTTTTGTATTGTTACTCCAATAATCCCACGAGTGTGGGATATAATGAGCATGGTGATCAGATCATGATATGAATAAACATAACAGTTTAAATAATGTACCAGTAAGGCCTTCTCACGGACCACCCTGAGAATTTGGGGGGGGGCTGAAGCCCCCTAAGCCCCCCTCCCTGGCTACATGCCTGCCCATATGCCTCCTTTTCTCTCCTACTAGCTGTGGACATTCTAGCTGGAACATTACTTCATTAACACTTCCCCAGAACACAATGTCAGGTAAGAGAAAAATGCCTATCTAGCCCTAAAGCAACTAGAAGCCTAACGCTAAGAAGCATAAGGTGGGTCAAAATTCCAAGCACCAAAAAGGCCTAATGAGGGATGTATATAGCCACTATTTCCCTCACACTCTGACATCATGGCATTGCATGCTATAGCATGATTAATTAAGGCTTCCTTTAACCCAGCGTTTCTCAACCTGGGGGCCAGGACCCCTGTGAATGTTGCAAGGGGGTGTCAGAGGGGTTGGCAAAAACCATCAGAAAACACATTATTTTCTGTTGGTCATGGGGGTTCTGTGTGGGTAGTTTGGCCCAATTCTATCGTTAGAGGGGTTCGGAATCCTCTTTGATTGTAAGTGAACTATAAATCCCAGCAACGACAACTCCCAAATGTCAAGGTCTATTTTCCCCAAATTCCACCAGTGATCACATTTGGGCATATTGAGTATTTGTATCAAATTTGGTCCAGATCCATCATTGTTTGAATCCACCTTGCTCTCAGGATGTAGGTGAACTACAACTCAAAACTCAAAGTCAATGACCAGCAAACCCCTCCAGTATTTTCTATTTGTCATGGGAGTTCTGTGTGCCAAGTTTGGTTCAATTCCATCATTGGTGGAGTTCAGAATGCTCTACAACTCTCAAACAACAAAATAATCCCCCCCCCCCCAACCCCATCAGTATTCAAATTTGGACATATCATGTATTTGTGCCAAATTTGGTCCAGCGAATGAAAATACATCCTGCATATCAGATATTTACATTATGATTTATAACAGTAGCAAAATGACAGTTATGAAGTAGCATCAGAAATAATTTTATGGTTGGGGGTTACCACAACATGAGGAACTGTAATAAGGACTTGCGGCATATGAAGGTTGAGAACCACTGCTTTAACTGGAGGACAGCAAACATTCTTGTCCTAGCTAGTAAAACATGCTGGGCCAATTGAGATGCATTTGGGCACACTTCTACAACTGAAAATGACCCAAAATCACTTCAAGCACCACTGAAAGCTTGTAGTAAAGGAAACACCTTCTACTCTAGTCCTTGCTACTTTGTTTCTCTCAAAAATATTATTCAGACATAGCTAGATGCAAGCTGCTGAAGAGTACATAGCCATGCTTTTAAAGTAGGGATATTTATTAGGTTTGTTTAGGTTCGGTTCAAAAAAACCTAAAATTCGGAAAAACCTACCAAATTTGGACTTTTGAACCAATTTTGAACCATGCAGGAAAAGTGGGAGGGGCAAATCTGAATTTGAACCACTTACCCATTGTTCGGAATTATTATGTAACTAGCTTGGGGACCCGGCCCTGCCCGGGTTATTTGAGAAGCGCAGCAGGATGTAGAGTGGGTCATGGGGGCTCTGTGTGCCAAGTTTGGTCTTGATCCATCATTATTGGGAGTTGCAGTGGTATCATGAAATTACTGAAGGTAGTGCAAGTCCCATCATCTCTGCCCCCCCCCCCCCAAAGGGTAGTAGGGTGTAGATTGGGTCATGGGGGCTCTGTGTGCTAAGTTTGGTCTGTATTGGTGAATGGATGAGGGGTGCATTGTTTTTTCGGAAGTGAGTGAAGGTACTTCAAGTCCCATCATCCGTGGTCCATCTCACAGTAAACTGCACCAGGCTGTAGAGTGGGTCATGAGGGCTCTGTGTGCCAGATTTGGTGTTGATCAGTCATTGGAATAGGTTAGTAGCAGGATTGGGAAGTGAGGGAAGGTACTGCAAGTCCCATCATCCATGTTCTGTCCCCGTCCAAACTTCAGTAGGATGTGGAGTGGGTCACTGGGGCTCTGTGTGCCAAGTGTGGTCTTTATCGGTGTTTGTTGGGGGCCGCAGTGGTCTGTGGGAACAGAGGGGTGTGAAAATACTACAAATTCCATCATCCATTGTCAGTCGTCCCCCGAACCTCACCAGGAAGTGAAGGCAGTCATGGGGGTTCTGTGTGCCAAGTTTGGTCTCAATCAGTAATTGGATGAGGGTCGCAGCAGACTTGGGAAGTGAGTAGAGGTACTTAAAGTCCCATCATCCATGGTCCACCCTCCTCCAAACTGCACCAGGATGTAGAGTGGGTCATGAGGGCTCTGTGTGGCAAGTTTGGTGTTGATCAATCATAAGATTAGGTTTGTAGCAGTCTTGAAAAGTGAGGGAAGGTACTGCAAGACCCATCATCCATGTTCTGTCCCCCTCCAAACTTCAGCTGAGGACCCGGCGGTGCCCGGGTTATTTGAGGAAGGCATTGTGTGCCAAGGTTGGTCCGTATCAGTTGTTCATTTGGCTCGCAGTGGTTTTGGGAAGTGAGTGAAGGATTATGGACCATGGACCATAATCCATGGTCCATCCTCCTCCAAATTGCACCAGGATGTAGGGGGTTCTGTGTGGCAAATGTGGTCTTGAACAGTCATTGAATGAGGGTCGCAGCAGTCTCAGGAAGTGAGTGGAGGTACTTCAAGTCCCATCATCCGTGGTCCATCCTCCTGTAAACTGCACCAGGGTGTAAAGTGGGTCATGGGGGCTCTATGTGCCAAGTTTGGTCTTGATCGGTCACTGGATGAGAGTCGCAGCGGTCTCAGGAAGTGAGTAAAGGTACTGCAAGTCACATCATCCATAATCCGTCCTCCCACAAACTGCACCAGAATGTTGAGTTGGCCATGGGGGCACTCTTTGCCAAGTTTTGTCTTTATTGGTAATTGGATGAGTGTTGCTGTGGTCTCAGGGAGTGGAGGTACTTCAAGTACCATCATCCATGGTCCATCCTACTCGAAGCTGTACCAGCATGTAGTGTAGGTAATGGGAGCTCTGTGTGCCAAGTTTGGTCTTGATCAGTCATTGGATGAGGGTCGCAGCGGTCTCAGGAAGTGAGTGGAGGTACTTCAAGCCCCATCATCCATGCTCTGCTCTTCTCCAAACTGCACCAGGACATAGAGTGGGTTATGGGGGGCTCTGTGTGCCAAGTTTGATATTTATCGGTCTTTGTTGTGGGCCACAGTGGTCTCTGGGAAGCAAAGCACTTTGAAGTACTTCAAATCCCATAATCCGTGGTTCATCTTTCTCAAACTGCACCAGGACATAAAGGGCATCATGGGGGTTATGTGTGCCAAGTTTGGTCCAGGTCCGTCACCCGTGCTGGTCAGAGTAAGTGAGTGAAGGTACTGCAAGTCCTTCAAACTGCACCAGAATGTAGAGTGGGTCTTGGGGGTGTCTGTGTACCAACTGTAGTCTTGTTCTGTCATTGTTGGGGGCCTAGTCAGGAAAATAAAGTTAAGTAAGCCTTTCTGTCAATTCAGGCTGAGGCCTAGTCAGGAGAATCAACTTGAGGAAGCCTTACTGTGAATTCAAGCTGAGGGCTAGTATCGAAAATCAAGTTGAGGAAGCCTTACTGTCAATTCAAGCTGAGGCCTAGTTTGTAAAATCAGCTGAAGGAAGCCTTTTTGTAAAGAACTCTGTCTGGCACCTTTGAGATTTGGGATGTTGGGATGCTGTCCTATCCATGGTCCATCCTCCCTCAAACTGCACCAAGACGTAAAGTGGGTCTTGGGGGTTCTGTGTGCCAAGTTTGGTTTTGTTGTCTCTTTGTTGGGGGCTGCAAAGTGTTTTGGACTTAAACTCCCACCATGCCGGACTGCCTCAGGGCTTTTCCTTACCTCCCTCTGGCACTTTAGAGTCTCAGAATGTTCGTGGCTGGCCAATGGGAGTCGTTCATGCAAATAATGCTGCCACATATCCTTCCTGGCCTGTGAAAGTGGCTGCCCTCCCGCCCTCCGCATACACACATACACACATACAAACATTCGTTTTATAAAGGTATACAGATACAGATGTTCGGATGTCTACAGGATCTTTTGTAACCTCTACCATTGGGGGCGTGACCTTCAAGAATGGCTGTGCTTAGCCACACCCACCTCATCCCTCTTTGCATCACAACTCGCCAGGGAAGGGAAACTGCAAGATTTTAAAACTGTTTGTTTAGGCTTTACCAAAGTTGCTTAATGGTTCTGAAAATCAAAATAACCATGGGAGACATCCAACATTACACAAAAATTCCATAGTGCCTTGTTGCTCATTAGCCAAAATGGTGGAGCAGCAGTCTTTGTCTAAATATAAAATAAACCGAATCCACAAAGGTGTCTAAAGAGAAAGCAGCAAAGCCTTTCCCTGCAATAAACCCTTTCCCTGCAATAACGATAGCACGTGTCCACCACAAAAGGGGAGACTCCATGACTCTCCACACTTTCCTTTTCAGCAAAACATGTCTTGGCTCCCCATGCCCTGCCTCTTGCTGCTTGCCATTATTTGCCACAATTTTTTTTCTTTTTGCCATTTTCCCTTGGCAGGGATTGAACTCATGGACTTATGTTTATGAGGCCGGTGCACTCTCCCTGAGCCACGCTAGCCCTGTAGTAAATTTTTTTGTCAGAATTTATTCTTCAGTGGGAAGCCAGTTCTTCTTTTTCCTGTAGTGGGGGGTCAGTCTAGCCCTGATTCTCTCAACACTTGAAGACATTCCTCCTTTCATCCATCCCTTTAGAGTCCCCTAGGATTGCTGCACCGGGGAGTCTGGCTTGCTAAGGTAGTTTAGGAAACTATATCTCTCATGCATATACAATTGTCTCAAAAGCTTCATATGTCTTCTGTTGTCTCATTGTCTTATGCTCCTGAGACCCCATTCTTTTCCCTTTGGTGAGAGACCATGTTCTTGATCCCAAAGAAAGGGGTCAATTTAGATGTCCCTTGATGTGGTCTGCTCTGTATATGATTTCTGTTCTCTCCCAAATTAACACAGTTTGTGCCACACAAAGTTTCTGGAGTAGAACAACTACGTTCAAAGAAAAGACCACACAAAGAAATGGGAAAAACACTTTCAAAATTCAAACCAGGAACATATTTCCTTTACTATTAAAAATACTTTAAAAAACATTGAAAAATTTTCCTTGGCAGGGAAGGGGGATCGAATTCACGGACTTATGCTTATGAGGCCGGCACACTCTCTCTGAGCCATGGATGCCTATATTTATTTTATTTTATTTATTTATTTATTTATTGTTCGATCTTATATTCCGCTCCTCCCTGCAGGCTCGGGGCGGATAACAACAGTATAATGGGCAACATGTCGCAGACATGTAACCCTACAATAAAAACATAAAACACATTAAAACATATTACATCACATAGAAAATTTCCATTCAGAAATTGTATTTAAGCTGGGCCAGTCTATAAAAACTTTTTATAAAAACTTTGAAAATTTGCCATAAATCCATTGATAAGTCAAAAGTTTTGATATTGGTGAGCTAACTGTGATCCATGTATTATACCACTGAAGCAAGTTTCGTCACACTTGGACTAAAAATGAGAGAGAGACAATCCCCTGAAGTTTCCCCAGTGCCAGTGCTGTTTCTTTCCTGCTGCACATGCATGTCTGCCATTAACGAAGCAATTAGGAAATTTCAGAAATTTCGGATATTTCTGCCTTTCTTTCCAGAAATTTTCAGAAATCATTTCCGATCCAAATCGCCAGTGACCCCTACATCTGAAATGAGTTTTGAATCATTTTTTTAAAATCAAACAAGCCTAATATTTATGTTTGCCTAAATGGCTAAACTAAAGAAACTTCCTTAGGAAGATCCACCCCTTGGCAGGTGAAGGAACAGAGACCACTAGTTTACATTAGTATGCAAAGTAAATTAGTTCTCAGTCCTCCTAATTGCACTGGAATGCCATGCTAAGGTGCCAAGCATATGATAAGTTCTAAATAATGTACTGATACTTTTATGGGCAAGGTAATTCTATAAGAAGACCCTTGCTAGGCCATGTGTACATAAAGGACTACATACTACAAAAACAAATTGTATGTTCTAAACATTTGATGACAAATTGATTGTGTTTAAAGTCCTAAATGGCTTAGGGCTACAATTTCTAATAGAAAACCTTGCTCATATCATCCTTCCTGATTCTTAAATTCAGTATCTGTGAAGCCACTGTGAAGGTTGTGATTCAAACCCATTCAAACATGCTACCACTCTTGATGGGATAAAAGTACAGCAAATAAGAATTAGTTAAAAACTAATTCAGATATGTATTACTCCTGGTTTAAATCTTCTGTTTTATCCCTTGACATACTCTTACCAAATGAAGCAATTTTTACTGACAATTTTGTCTCATTTCCATCCAATTTAATTATATAAAAAGCATTAATGGCATAAAAAAATAGCTAAAGATTTCTTTCTTTTAAAAAATGACAGATTTTTAAAATGATTTCATAATAAAAATCACACCACTCTCAAACATTATTGTGTGAGGTCTTGTGATTTGTGTTTCCAAAAGTGTTTGTCCTACAAAAGTTTTAGAAACTATTACTAAGAAGCAGAACTCTTTTACATGAAAATATGACGGTAGATCTACTTAAATGTCTTTCACTCAGTTGAATAAATTTTGCACAGAAACACAAAATATATGAAATGAATCAGAATGTGAGGGAAATTAAACAATCATCTTTTAAAATAAAAACCCAAAAAAAACCCAAAACAACAACATGGCAATCATTCAGTCATACAAGCCTTAGTTTTAAAATAACTTTCCATTAATACTTATTTGAGAGTAAGGTTTATTAACATCAAAGGATTGATATACGCAAGTCTATCCTATTATTCAATGTTATTTTAAATGTTAATGAGAACTAATTCAAGAGCAACCAAAACAGTATTACATGCATCTCAATTGCAATATAACCAGATCTGCATCGCTAAATAATAATAATAAAAACATTTCCCTACCCAAATGTCAAGCCAAGGGATTGCAATAAAATCTGTTACAACTCTGAATGGTTATTAGGCGAGTGTATAAGATCCTGTTTTACTCTTGCTCGTTGTCAAATGTGTACACAGATCCTTTAAACAAGGTAGAATTAAGTATGGTACTGTAATCTCAGTACGGTGTATAAACATGGCTACAATGAAATAAAAGCAAACTCCTATACGTATTTAGGACCAGAACTGAGGCCCTTTACACACTGCCCCTATATCCCAGGATCTGATCTCAGATTATCCACTGATCCTAGATTCTCTGGCAGTGGAAACTCATGTAATCCAGTTTAATGCAAATAATATGGGATCAGTTCTTGGGATATAGGGCAGTGAAGAAGAGGCCTAAGAAACAATGGAATTAAAAATAAAAATTACTTCAAAGAGGACACAGGATAGATTCTGTAGCATATCCCACAGTTTTACAGAGGTCTATGAACTATTTAAAACCCATAAATTACTTGGTAGTTTCAGTCTAAATCCAAGGCCTCCGTCCAAATGTTAATCCTAACCAGCATTGTATAAGGTTTTGAGTGATGGGCATTCTGGCCTTTCAAAGAACAGGATTTTCATTTTAAAATGTTGTGCAAGTCATACATTCAGCCTGAGAAGACAACAGCAAACCCCCTTTAAACAAATATTTCAAAGAAAGGTTAACCAGAGAGTTGCCATAAATCAAGCATGTCTTGAAGACAAACAGACAATAATCCCAACTACAGTAACAAACTGCAGAGTAATTTGTATAAATCACATGTATTTTAATCAGTCTATGTCATCTGTAAATAGTAAATGGATTTAGGTGTAATTATGAATGCTAATAGGGTAAACTACTGAATCAATAAGATCCTTGAAAGTCAAACATATTATGTTGATTCAGTGGATCCCTTTGATTTGAAACTAAACTAGCTTTCAGACCTGTGACTACAGCAAAAGTAATTTGTTCAGTTAAAATCTCTTTGTTTGCAGTATTGTATTTCTAAAAGAGAAACAAGGAACTTTTCCAAAATTCTAAAGGCACATAAAGTTTAATTATTGTATTTGTTTTGTTGTTTTAGCACCCACTTACTTGACAGACATTTTGCCTTAAAAATAAGTGGTTGCCTGTTACAATAGCTTATTCTTAATATGATATTGTAGATTTTCAGATCACACAAGGTTGACAAAAACAAATAACACCAACATTTACAAAAGCTAAACCAACTTCTTGAACTTTTGTTTATCACAACCAGATCTGATGCTAAATAAATTGCCTTATTTTAATATAAGAGTATGCTTCTTGTTTTAGTTTGGTGACCGTCTGCATGGTCCATGGTTATCTATATGTTGATATTGAATTAATCCTTCACTGCTTGCATAATTTTGTAGTTTCATTGGACTGTATCTACACAGGATATTTCTGTAGTATTTTTTCTAGCAAATGAAAGACTTGTACATCTGCCAGGTTATACATTTTGATGGGTAATTGATAACATGCAATAAGAATACGACTGCAAGTATTTTGAGCATGTAATATAAATTCTTCTTTTCTGGAGATCTCAGTAACCATAGGTTGATTTCTCCTGGCAACATGGTCCAAGGATAAGAACAAAGTTTTTTTTGTAAAGAAATAAAATTTATTAAATACAGTGTTTTATTTGTTAGTGAAAATATTTTTAAACCTTCATACTATGTAGTTATTATTGAGCCTGCCTAAATACTCTAATGGCATCAAATCCTGTCTGATTTTGGAAGATAAGTAGGGTTATCTTCTCTGGTTAATACTTGGATTGGAAACCACCAAGAAATATCAGATGATGTAAGTTATATTTTAGAGGAAGGAACTGACAAACCATTTCTGAGTATTCCTTGCCAAATAATGTCCTATGAAATCCAAGGCAACTTGAAAGCACATACATATATCTACACATTCTAGTTTAGGTTGATTTGCTTGCCATTGTTCATAACCATGTTGCATTTTAAAATGCCTTTCTGTCTTCTTAATATATTCACTTGGTTTAGATCTAAAGAATGCCATGTGTCACCAGATATAATGACAGGAAATAAAGTTCCAGTATGTATAATATTGCCATTTCTCAAATATATGATATATACCACAATCTTTTTTGCTTCATTATATTTATACCCCATCCCTCAGGAGAAAACCCAATGTTTAGTAATCAAAAACATTAAAACTAAATTATTGCCAAAAGCATAGATGGTGGGAGAGCCAAAGCAAGATGATACCTCAAGTGTATATTATTCTTCATTGCTAATATTTAGTTGAGTGGCTGTTCAGTTCATCATGCAAAATATAGCTGTGAAAGTCAAGTATGTAGTCTACTTGGATTTTCAATGTTACACGTTCACAATTCCGATGAAGCAGTACTTTCTCTGAAGTTTATGAAATATCCAATTGCCAAGAATGTATGCTTTATAAGCCAGCATCCACAGAGAGAAAATAAATCAGTGCACACACTTGAAATTTGGGCTTCAGTCTAGCAACAAGCTAGTTCCCCAAGTAGAAGAAAAGCAACATAGATGAGAAGTCCTATCTGAATGGAAGGCATTATGAAAATTCCAGAAGTCAAAACAGATGGCCAGGATTTCCTAGGCTGAAAAGCTACCTTTGATGAGCAAAGGCTGTTATTCACAACAGCCATCAATGTGGAGAAGCTGATGGAAGCTCCCTTCTGGGTTATGGATGAAACATTCACAACATTCCCCACATTCTTCAGGTAAATGTACTCTATCCATGCACCTGTTGGAAACAGCAGAAAATTCCAGAGTATTGCCATGTGTATATTCCTTTTTGTCCATTGATGCAGTCATGTTACACCTGAGTCTTGATGTGTGTGTTTTTTTTTAAAAAAAAGAAATGGTAGAGTTTGAATGGAGTCTACAAATGTAGTTTATTTCTCAGCTTCACACAGGTACTAATCATTGCAACATGCTACAATTTCCTTAATGGATTCATCTGTTTCCCCCTCAAGGGAAATTTTATTTGTAGTAACTAATTTAAGAGTTGTTTAATTTGAGTCACCATATGCACACAAAAAAAATCCAGAAGTAAAGAAACTTTGTTGCTTTGGCTTTCTATCCATCCCTACATAGCAGCTATTTTTTACATAAAGGTACAATAAACCAATTCTTGACAATATCAGACATAATTTAAGAAATGGTAGCAATATGATCCATGATTAATCACTGCTTTATGCTGGTGTTTACATGCAATATTTTGGTTGGTTATATAAAGAGGTGACACAGGGCATTGTACATACCAAAACCAATACTAGTTCTTCTCTTCTTGAAAGAGCCGGCATTGGTGTGCCTGTAATAGTAGGAAGGTAAAAAAGAAGGAAAATAATGAAGATAAAGGACACTAGTGTTTTCATAAATTATCTCAAAATAAACTATAAATTTTCTTAGTAGCTAATTTAACAAGACAGCATCTGTTAGATGCTAAAATGGGGAATTTTGAACATGTGTACACAAAAAATCTACCGTGTTGTTGAAGGCTTTCATGGCTGGAATCACTGGGTTTCTGTAAGTTTTTTGGGCTGGAACTTACAGCAACTCAAAAATTCTACCATAACTTTGGCCTTATAACAAGATGGCTATTTCAATACAAAAACATATTCAGGTGTTCATTTGCATGGGCACACTTTCTGCTCCTCCCACAGTCTTATTCAAAAGAAAAGGTTAGTTTGAGATTATTATTTTAACATTTGTTTTTTCAGTTGCTTCCACATTTTTCTTCTTATTTTCCCATTTTATGGTCTTGACTTAATATTTTAATGTTTTCAAAAGTATGATGAGCATAGTCAACTGCTTTGGGGTTCCAGTAAAGAAACATCTAGCTCAGGTATGGGTAAACCCAGGTCTGGGAGCCGTCTTGGGCTCTTTCCTCAGGCCCTCCTCGCACCATCCTATCCTTCCTTCTTTCTCTCCTTCCTCCTTCCCTCCCTCTCTTTTGTCTTTTGTCCCTTCTCCCTTTCCTCCCCTCCCTCAATTCTCTTCCATCCTTCCTTCCTTCCATCCTTATCTTCCTCCCTCCGTTCTTCTTTCCTTCTCTTTTTCCTTCCTCGTTTCCTCCTGGGGGATGTTCAGCTTGAGAGAAGAGATGGTTGAGAGGGAACATGAGAACCATGTTTCAAGATTTCAAAGGGTGCCCCATTGAGGAAGAGGGGGGAAACTGATTTTCTGCTGCTGTAGAGACCAAAACACAGGAGAGAAATGGTCTCAAATGGCAGGGTAAGAGATTCAACTGAAAAGATTAGGAAGAACTTTCTGGAGTGTGGCATAGGCTGCCTTGGAGTGTGGTGGACTCTCCTTCTCTGGAGGTTTTTCTGCAGAGGCTGTCTATTGGGTGTGTTTTGATTGTGCTTTCCTGCATAGCAGGGGGTTGACTGGATGGCCCTTGGAGGTCTCTTCCAATTCTAGGATTCTATATAAGGAGTAGGCGATGCAGCATCTAATTGATACACTTTTTCTCTCCCATTCACCATCTGATCCTAACCAAGACCAACCCTTTTGTGATCCAAATGTGTCCCATCTTTCTTTCACTTTCTGCCTCTGAAAGAGAAGAGGAAGGAGAGGAAAGGGCACCCCACTTTGGCCCACAATGCGAACCCCAAACTAGAAAGTTTGCCCATGCCTAATCTATCTTAATTCATGCTTCAAACTGGCACAATCCAGTATCCTTGTGTTTGCTTTATTGTCACTCCACTTAAGGGCCCATCCACACAGTTTTTGTAATCTAGAATATCAAATCAGATAATCAACAATATCTGGTTTAAACTGGATTATTTGAGTCCATGCTGCCATATAATCCAGTTCAATGTGGATTTTATACAGCTGTGTGGAAGTGTGGAAAGAGCCTGAGGAACCACCACTACTATTTTCCATTCCCAACCAGATAAATATACTGGTCACTCCCCCCCCCCCAGGGAGAAGCGCGACAGAGTTTTCACGACCCTGGAGAAGGATAGGCGTGGTAGTCTCCTTGACAGACCCCTTGGACTGAAGATCCTGCTTCTGAACTGCAGATCCATCAACGGTAAGACATCAGTCATCCAGGACTTGATCCTGGATGAAGAGGCAGATCTGACATGTATCACCGAGACGTGGTTGGACGAGCTGGGGGGGGGGTGGTGTGAACCTTACCCAGCTCTGTCCGCTAGGTTTCGAGGTACATCAGCAGGATAGGTCTGGGGGGCGGGGAGGAGGGGTCGCGGTGATCTTTCGGCAGTCCATCGCCCTGATCAGATGCACCGTTCCACAATCTCCAGGGTTCAAGTCTGTCTACCTGAAAGTGGGAATTCGAGTCAGCCTGGGGATCCTGCTGGTGTACCGTCCACCTTGCGACCCAGCAGCCTCCCTGTCTGAGTTAGCAGAAGTGGTCTCAAATTCCCCCTAGCCTCCCAACAACTTTTAGTTATGGGAGACTTTAACATCCATGCCGAGTCCACGTTGACAGGTGCAGCTCAGGATTTCATGGTTGCCATGACGACTATGGGGCTGACTCAAGTGATATCTGGTCCCACTCATCAGGCGGGCCACACGTTGGACCTTGTTTTTATTGTGGACGGTGGAAAAGTCAGAGTGGAAGAGCAAACTATTCTTCCATTGTCATGGTCTGACCATCATCTGATCAGTTTAAGATTAACCGTACCCTCTAACCTCCGCAGAGGTGGTGGGCCTATTAAGATGGTCCGCCCCAGGAGGCTTATGGATCCTGAAGGACTCCTGAGGTCTTTTGGGGATCCTCCTGTCCTGGAGACTGACGATCCTGTTGACAACCTGGTTGAGCGCTATAACAGCGAGTTGGCCAGGGCGATTGTCTCGATTGCCCCCGAATGTCCCCACCCCTCACGTAGAGTCACTCCAGATCCCTGGTTCACTGAGGAGCTGGCTGTGATGAAGCGCTGGAGGAGGGGTCTAGAACGCATATGGAGGAAGTCTCGCGACGTGTCTGACCAAACACGAGCTAAATCCGCTATTAAGGCTTACTCCGCGGCTATGCGAGCAGCCAAGAGAGCGTTCTCGACTGCCTACATAGCCTCTGCAGCCAATAGGCCATCAGAGCTGTTTCGGGTTGTGTGGGAGCTCCTCCGGCCTCCTGAGGCGGAGGGCCCCCCCAACGACTCAGCAGCTCGGTGCAGCGATTTCGCGCACCATTTTGCAGATAAAGTTGCTCAGATACGTCTTGAGCTGGACTCCAGTTCCATCGCAGTGCCAGATGAGGTACCCGAGGCATCTGTCTGTTCCATCTTGTGGGATTCTTTCCGGCTTGTCCTTCCTGATGACGTGGAGGGGATCCTTGGGACTGTGAGGGTGACCACTTGCGCTCTGGATCCTTGTCCTTCCTGGCTGGTGAAGCTGGCTAGAGAGGGGTTGGTGGAACGGTTTGTTGTGATAATAAATGCCTCACTGAGCCAGGGGATTTTCCCATCCTGCCTTAAGCAGGCGGTGGTGAGGCCTTTGTTAAAGAAGACCTCCCTTGATCCAACAAATTGTAACAACTATAGACCCATTTCCAACCTCCCCTTTCTGGGCAAGGTTTTGGAGTAGGTGGTTGCCTCGCAGCTCCAGGGCTTCCTCGATGACACTGATTATCTGGACCGTTTGCAGTCTGGCTTCAGGCCTGGGCACAGTACCGAGACGGCTTTGGTCGCCTTGGTGGATGACCTCTGCAGAGAGCTGGACAGGGGGAGTGTGACTCTGCTCGTTCTCTTGGACATCTCAGCGGCTTTCGATACCGTCGACCACGGTATTCTTCTGGGGAGACTCGCCGGGATGGGACTTGGGGGCACGGTTCTTCTGTGGCTCCATTCCTTCCTGGAGGGTCATTCCCAGTCAGTGAAGCTGGGGGATTCCTTCTCGGACCGCTGGCCTTTGACCTGTGGGGTCCCGCAAGGATCTATTTTATCCCCCATGCTATTCAACATCTACATGAAACTGCTGGGCGAGGTCATCCGGAGTTTTGGAGTATGTTGCCATCTCTACGCAGATGACACCCAACTCCACTACTCCTTTCCACCAGACTCCAAGGAAGCCCCTCGAATATTGGACCAGTGCCTGGCCGCTGTGACGGTGTGGATGAGGAGGAACAAGCTGAGGATCAATCCCGATAAGACAGAGGTCCTCCAGGTCAGTCGCTCGTCTGATCGGGGCATTGGATGGCAACCTGTGCTGGATGGGGTTACACTCCCCCTGAAGTCACAGGTCCGCAGTTTGGGGGTTCTCTTAGACTCAGCGCTGACGCTTGATGCTCAGGTGTCGGCGGTGGCTGGGAGAGCCTTCACACAGTTAAAACTTGTGCGCCAACTGCGACCATACCTCATGAAGTCTGACTTGACTATGGTGGTCCACGCCTTGGTTACCTCTAGACTGGATTACTGCAATGTGCTCTACATGGGGCTTCCCTTGAAGACGGCCTGGAAACTTCAGCTTGTCCAACGCTCGGCTGCCAGATTAATAACCGGGGCTGGTTACAGGTAGCGGTCAACCCCCTGTTTAAAGAGCTCCACTGGCTGCCGTTTATCTTCCGGGCCCAATTCAAGATGTAGGTGATTACCTATAAAGCCCTAAATGGTTTGGGACCTGCCTACCTTTGCGACTGGCTCTCCCCCCATGAACCAGCTCGAACCCTTCGCTCCTCGGGGGAGGCCCTCCTTTCGCCTACACCAGTTTCACAGACCAGTTTGTGAATACTAGGGAGAAAGCTTTCTCCTCTGTGGCCCCCTGACTTTGGAATTCCCTTCCGGGAGAGATTAGGAATGCCCCATCACTGGAAGCCTTTAAGGTACAACTGAAAACCTGGTTTTTCCGCCTAGCCTTTGGAGACTAGATCCTTCAACGCCCGATTTTTTGGATTTCCTTCCCCTTTGCGACTCTTCACATTTTGGCCCTACTCCATTAATCTCCCCCAGTTTTTAAATATCTTATATGTACATGTGGCCCGCCCTCTCGTCTTCCTTTTTTTCTGTTTTAGACGCATTTGTTATTGTGTTTTTGTTAGATGTATTCATTTTACTGTGTTTACTGTTTTTATTGTGTTTATTGTTTTTTGATGTCTGATATTTTGTGATTTGTGGTTTGGGCATGGCCCCATGTAAGCCACTCTGAGTCCCCTTTGGGGAGAGGGAAGCGGCTTATAAATAAAGTTTATTATTATTATTATATTGAGAAGCAAAGATATAACTTGGATATCAAGGGTGCCATCAAAACCTCAAGCATTACAAATGTATTTTGGGATCTTTTTTTACTTATCCTTCTAGCAATGAAGATAAAAATCTGAATCTCACTGAGTTATAGTCAATTATACTCAGTGTGAGCTGGGTATAATATGTCTACATATTCCACTGTATTTGCCACTCTTTGTAGTAGTCATGTCCAAGACTGAAGCGTGAAAATCAGTGACACCCTTCTAGAACACCCCCCAGAATTAAAATACTCTGTCTTAGTAGAATGCTGCTCTGGATAGCGGTTATTGGAGCAGATGGTTTCTAAAAGGCTGTCATCAATGAAGAGCCTGCTTTTGATGGGTGCTTTTGTTGTATATCCCATCTAAGTATATCTTCCACTTGGGAAAAAAGAGCATTGGGACTTGACCCAGTGCTGATACATACCTATTCTGTTGTAGATGGATGTTATTTATTTTATTTATTTATTCTTCAAACTTCCTATACCGCCACTCCCCGAAGGCTCGGAGCGGTTTACAGTTTGACATAAAATACATAATACACGAACAATACGATACAACACAAAAGGGAGGTACTACATGCTCTGCACCCTGGACTGATTACCTTTAATGTTCAGTGGGGTTAAAGAGCAATGGTTTCACTGGTAGAGAATATATCTAACTACCCAATGAATACAAACGTTTTCTTCCATTACTATACATATGCCATCATTTTTAGTCACTTGGTTCTAGGGCTTTTGAGATATACTCTTTTCCCCTCCTTCCAGTGTTACTTTCCATTGCTGGAATAATTGGTGATCTAACACTTTTTATTTTTTATAAAAAGGAATTCTAAGCACATAACCATTGGAGCCCATTCCACACAGTTGCATAAAATCCATGTTGAACTGCTTTATATGGCACTGTGAACTCAGATAATCCAGTTCAAAGCAGATACTGTAGATTATCTGCTTTGATATTCTGGGTTAAATGGCTGCATGGAAAGGCTATGTAACAAAATAAAAAGAGTGCACTTTTTGTTGCTGCACAATACATTCGGCAGCATATTTTTTCTGGTTTCAGGGTTTTGAAAATTAGTCGCCATTTTACTAGACGTGGAACTTCTTATAATAGCAATCAAAAAAGGCGTACCCCACACTTTCAGCAATCTATCTAGGTGCACATTTCACAGCCAAGATTTCTAAATGCATAGCTTTTTTACAAGGTAGGCATACCAATTTTCATCATTTGAGTTCCAACTAAACACCACTACTATCAGCATCTTATGTTGGTGATTATTTTGTGTAAATGCATTTGTTTCATGTACTAGAATAAAAGTAAGGTGGATAAAACTTCTCACAGAAGTGGTTTGAGGTTGGACTCTTGAAGACAAACATTCCAATACCCACTTGGCCATTGAAACCCACAAGTCATTTTCTGTCAACCTAAGAGGAAGGCAAGGGCAGACCCCTTATGAAAATATTAGCAAGGGAAAAAACTGTAATAGGTTTGCCTTAGAATTACCACATAATGACTGACTTGAAATCACAGAACAGCTCTGTTATATTAAACCTGGAGAGGTGCGAGAACAGGACAGGGCTTACACTACAGTCATCATCAGTTGCAACCTATACACTGGAGATATTAATTAAACAGATAAGCTATTTTATAATCTACACATAAGAATGTCATAAGCCCCAGTATGGAGTGTGTGGGAGATACTACCTGATGGTAGTATGAAATCTTTTTTGCACCATCTCCAAAGATAGCTTTCTGTCAGGAGTGCTTTGATTGTGTTTTCCTGTGTGGCAGGGTTGGTTAGACGGCCCTCAGTTGTCTCTTTCTAACTATGATTCTATAACACCACAGGAAAAGTGTAGCATCTAAGAACCTCCCTGGTAAATTATAAGTTGTTCTCAATGAAGCTGTTATATTGGTTAATTTTGTAAAATCCACAAACTCAGGGATTTTCAAAGCACTGTGTGAAGACATGATACACCTTGATTCTACCTTGCTCCTTCATACAAAGTACCACTGCTGGAGGGTGACTAAGCAAGCAATAAAAATTTATTGAACTTGATTGATTGAGAAATATGATGGGGCTCTCATGGTAAAGTGCTTATATGACTGTTCACACTTAGACATGAGGTAAAATTTTGTACTTTTTTTTTAAGACCATGGTTTCCAACTTCCTTCCAAGGTACAGAACTGGGATTGGTAAGGCTCTTGCATAGTTTTCAGAGGCCCAATCTAAATTTGATACTTCAAAATAGTCTGATAATCATCTTTAAAATTTAAGATTAAATTGAATATATGATTGTGAAATTAGATTTTTAGGGGTCATGTATTGAAAAACACCAACCTAGGACATTGGAAACTTTAGACAATTTCCTATCTGAGAACACACTACAGCTTTCTCAGAAACAAGTGAGAAAATAACGGAATACTTGAAAGGTCTAAAATCATTTTTTATGAAGTACTTCTCAAAACCTTGAGAAGAGAACAACTAGATTGCAAATCTCTTTGAAGAAGAATGTTTCCCAGCTTCCAGTTTATCCATCAAGAAAAAAAGAACCTGATCAAACTTTTGATCGATATTACTTTAAAAACTGAATTCAAAGAAAAATCCCTTATTAACTTTTGGGCAGACAGCAGCAAAGAATACAAACAGCTTTCTGACAAGGTGCTTAAGTTTCTGTTGCCATTTATAAATACAAAGCTGGTGGAGAGAGCTTTCTCATCTTATCTTATACCTTTATAAAACATAAATCAAGTAGTAAGCTGAATGCAGTCCCAAAGACTGTATCTTACATTAGTTGAACCCGATTCCAAAAATTAAGTACCTTTAAACATGCTCAATGATTGTACTGAACATTTGTTGTGTATAAAATATTTGTTGTGTTTTATAAATATTTTTCTTATATAATTTCAAAATGTATTAAAGAACTTCAATTATTAATAAATTGAAATAACAAATGTATTAATGAAATGCATTGCTATGTAATTTATAATATATTTACTTAAATTCATTGAATTCATTTGAGTACACAAGCACACCGGTCTGGAGGGAGCTTTAAAACTAGGCTGAACATGCAATGTGTGAAACAGTTATCCTATTTTAGAAAAAAAAGTATTCTGAGTATTTTCCTATATTATCTTTCCTAACAATCAGTATA
This sequence comes from Anolis apletophallus, assembly GCA_030556195.1. Taxonomy (NCBI): domain Eukaryota; kingdom Metazoa; phylum Chordata; class Lepidosauria; order Squamata; family Anolidae; genus Anolis; species Anolis apletophallus. The sequence goes on along the minus strand of JARBWK010000004.1, from coordinate 38,426,545 downwards.
AATCAGATTTGTCTAAAAGATTATGAGATTGTGGGGGTGATTTTTTTGTAATTCGATTGCACAGTTCTGGAGCACAAATTTTGTAGACAATGGAATGGAATAATCTGAGTATGTTACATATACAAATATCAGAGTATCATCTAATATTTGTATTATCATTGCAAACAGTTCAGCCAGAATGTCTGCTTGATGATTTTTAAAAGTCAGGATTGGGACTATTATATCAGGTCTTTTTTTGGCTACCATTAGTGTGGGTGTATTTTATGTTAGGCCCAAGACAATTCTTCTTTCAATGTAGCCCAGGGAAGAAAAATGTCTGGACACTCCTGGTATAAATCAAAAGCTTCATTTAGAAGTCAGATATAAATAGGAAATGTCAGAATAAAAGCCATAAATTACAGCCAAAATCTAACAAAAAGATATGTAATAAACACACCTCAAAAGATGTAATGGCTCAATGACAAAACTGTCAAAGGTAAAACAGCTATAATCCAGGACTTAATCTTTGATGAATGGGCAGATCTGGCGTGCATAACGGAGACCTGGTTGGATGAGGCTGGGGGTGTAAATCTGACCCAGCTTTGTTCACCAGGCAGCACCAACCGAGATCCGGAGGGCAGGGCAGGGAGGCGGGGTTGCGGTGGTCTATAAGGGTTCCATCTCCCTGACCAAATGCCCCATTCCTCAGTCAACCAATTTTGAATGTGTCCACCTGTGGGTAGGTGACTGAGACAGAATAGGGATTTTGTTAGTGTACCGCCCACCCCGCTGCACTACAGTCTCCTTACCTGAGCTAGCAGGGGTGGTCTCGAGCCTGGTGTTGGAGTCCCAGTGGCTTATTGTGCTGGGGGACTTCAACATACATGCTGAGTTCACCCTTTTAGGAGTGGCTCAGGACTTCATGTCTACCATAATAACCATGGGGCTGTCCCAACAGGTATCTGGCCCTACCCACTGTGCTGGCCACACCTTACACTTGGCTTTCTGTCAGGGCTGGGAGAATGATGGTGGTGTGGAAGAGCTGACTATCGCTCCGTTGCCATGGACCGACCATCATCTGATGAGATTTAGACTTTCTGCACCCCCCCCCCCCCAGCCTCTGCAGGGGTGGAGGACCCATTAAGATGGTTTGCCCTAGGAGGCTTATGGATCCTGATGGATTCCTGATGGCTCTTGGGGAATTTCCTGCCACCTCGGTAGGTGATCCTGTTGATGCACTGGTCACTCTCTGGAATGGGGAGATGACTAGGGCAATAGACATGATTGCTCCGGAATGGCCCTTCTCAAGTAGCTGAGCTAAACCATCTCCTTGGTTCAACAAGAAGTTGGCTGCGATGCAGCGAAGGAAGAGGGACCTAGAGAGCATGTGGAATTCGGATCCGAGTGGGCTAAATCGAACACGCCTTGTTGCCTTTTTAAGGGCATATGGCACGGCAATAAAGGCTGCAAAGAAATCCTTTCTGGCAGTCAATACTGTGTCCGCAAAGAACCGTCCAGCGGAGCTGTTTCGAATTGTTAAGTTGCATCCCACCGTCCAGGATGGGAGCCCTGATAACTCGGCAGCCCACTGTGAAGCATTTGCTTGGTTCTTCGCAGACAAAGTCGATTTGATCCGTTCTGGCCTGGACACCATGTTAACGGCAGTCTCTGAGGGTGTAGCTGGAGCACCTGCTTGTCCGATTTGATGGATCAATTTCAATTGGTGAAACCCGAGGATGTGGACAAGATACCTGGAGGAATGAGAGCGACCACATGCATCCTAAACCCTGCCCATCCTGGCTTCTGAAGAAGGCCAGAGGGGGATTGTCCGAGTAGGTAAAGGTGGTGGTTAATGCCTCCCTCCGGGAAGGCAACATTCCAGCCAGCTTAAAATAAGCTGTCATAAAAACGCTGTTGAAGAAACCATCACTGGACCCCACTCAATTTGTCAACTATTAGCTTGTTTCCAATCTTCCCTTTTGGGGCAAAGTCCTGGAACATGTGGTGGCCTTACAACTCCAAGTATTCTTGGAAGACACAGATTATCTGGATCCGGCACAGTCTGGTTGTAGGCAGGGGCATGGTACCGAGACCGCCTTGGTCTCCTTAGTGGATGATCTACGCCAGGAGCTGGAGAGAGGGAGTGCGTTCCTGTTGGTTATGCTGGACCTCTCAGCGGCCTTCGATACCATTGACCACGGTATCGTTCTGGGATGCCTCGTGGGAATGGGCCTTGGAGATACTGTCTTGCAGTGGCTCTGGTTCTTTCTGGAGGGCCGATCTCAGAAGGTGTTATTGGGAGACACCTGTTCAACCCCACAACCATTGTCTTGTGGGGTTCCTCAGGTTTCAATGCTATCTCTCATGTTGTTTAACATCTACATGAAGCCGCTGGAGGAGGTCATCAGGAGTTTTGGAGTGTGGTGTCATCTGTACGCAGATGATGTCCAACTCTGTCACTCCTTCCCACCTACTACTAAGGAGGCTGTTCAGGTCCTGAACTGGCGCTTGGCCACTGTGTCGGACTGGATGAGGGCTAACAAATTGAAATTGAATCCAGACAAGACAGAGGCACTCCTGGTCAGTTGAAAGGCCAAACAGGGCATAGGGTTACAGCCTGTGTTAGACAGGGTTACACTCCCCCTGAAGACGCAGGTTGGGTATGATCCTGGACTCATCGCTGAGCCTGGAACCCCAGGTTTCGGCGGTGACCAGGGGAGCATTTGCACAGTTAAAACTTGTGCGCCAGCTGCGGCTATACCTTGGGAAGTCTGACTTGGCCACGGTGGTCCTTGCTCTGGTTACATCCCGTATAGATTACTGCAACACTCTCTATGTGGGGTTGTCTTTGAAGACTTTCGGAAGCTGAAACTAGTCCAACAGACAGCAGCCAGGTTGATAACAGGAGCGGCATTCTGAGAGCATACAACTCCCCGGTTGTGCCAGCTCTACTGGCTGCCAGTTTGCTACCGGGCACAATTCAAAATGCTGGCTTTAGCCTTTAAAGCCCTAAATGGTTCTGGTCCAACTTACCTGTCTAAATGCATCTCTCCCTATGAACCAACGAGATATGTAAGATCATCCAGAGAGGTATTGTTCTCGGTCCCGCCTTCTTTGCAGGCGTGATTGGTGGGGATGAGAGATAGGGCCTTTTCAGTGGTGGCTCCTCGGCTTTGGAATGCCCTCCCTAGTGACATCAGATTGGAGCCCTCTTTCCTGACATTTTTCAAGAAAGTTAAGACTTGGCTGTTTGAGCTGGCATTTGCTTATGAAATATAACGGTTTAATTACATATATGGAATGACGACGATGTGACGGAAAGTGATTTCAACGTGACACTGAGACTGTAATTGTATGTTTTAATTGCTAATTGTTGTGCTATATGGTTATTGTTTGGTTTGCTTGTGTTTTGATTGGAGGGCAGAGATTGCCTTGTGTAAACCGCCCCGAGTCACCTTTGGGCTGAGAGGGGCGGTATCGAAATGTGATAAATAAATAAAAAATAAGATGACAACTTGTCTTGAAAAACTTCACTATATGTCTTGACTGTGTTAATATTTGTTTCATTTCCAATCATAGTAAAAAGAGTTGCAATGGAAGATAGGTAAAATAAAACAAAACAATTCATAAATATCCCTAAACATATTTTCCACACAATAAAGTATCAGTAGTCAGCAGGTAACTAAGAAATCTATGTGTAATTCTATTCACAAACTGAAATGAGAAGAGTTAAGTAATGAAGAATTTTCAAGTTATGGCTGGAAATTTATGGTTGTGGCTCCACTTTTATATACTGCTTGAGAATGTGCATAAATACAGTAAGTATAGAGGACAAGTGACTTTAAATAATATGAATAAGGAAGCAAAACTGTTCAAAAACATTTTTTTAGTCAGAACACTCAGTATAGCTAAATAGCAAACCTTTCAGACAAGCACCGCTTGCTAACTTTCCCCTCTTTCCCCACTTCTGTGCCTTGGCTAATTTATATATTTGTCATTGCAAAATACAGTACATGTAATTCTATTCTCTCCTTTGTCAAATTTTGGGGATTTGTATCATATTTGCTTTGTCTCTGGTCCAAGAAGATTTAGTTTTATACCAGTACTCTGCCAGTCAGTATTTATGTGTGTTGACTATATTTTAACCAGGGGCCAGATGTTAATATGAAAAGTCAGTATTTTCAGCTCTATAGAGAAGATATGCAATTAAGCAAATATACCTAAATCTCATATCTTTAGACCTGGTAGCTTCCCCAATACAAAAAAGAAAGAAAGAAGAAAGAAAATAAAAGAAAAAAAGAAAAAACCTATTTGAAAGTTTCTGAATGCCTTTTGCAGTTTTCATGATACAATGTGTTTTGCAGAAGAAAGGAGGGATTCTCTATTTTTCACTTTGTTATTTCTATGAGCTCCATGACACACACAACAAGAGCATACAGAGACGCAGGCTAAAGTTACTTCCAAAGTCTTTCCTTACTTAGGTTGTGATCACTATCCAAAAAAGCATTGAAAATTTAACTTAAACTACTTCTCTTCATTTTCCTTTATACAGAAAGCCAGGTTTATATACAAAACTGTCCTTTCATGCAAAGTATTTTGAAGTTTTAAGCCTACCTCTTTTTATTATTAAGAAGACACAGTTTATGCAGCAGATGCAAGAATTCTGATTCCTGCACAAATTCAATGCAGATTACTTTACCTTGTCACTTTCAGAGAATGTTACTCCATCAATGGCTCTTTTCCATGTAATTTCAGGCACTGGTTCTCCTTCTGCCTCACATATGAGTGTAGCTTGACCATTTTCAAAAGTGGTTTCATTTTTAAGTTGGATTATTTGAGGCTGTACTGTTAGAAATATAAATTATATTATTTATTCTTGCTTTGATGAAATATAACTAGTTTGATATAGATTATCTGTCAATTTCATGAGCATTAGTTGAATTTGTAACTACATACCACTGTCTAGCTGTCTAGACCAGTATACTCAAATTGGTGTCAGTTCATGAGCCATAATGATTATGATGATTTATTTGTATTCCGCCCTATCTCCCTGAGGGGACTTTAAACAGATTCCAACATAACAACAGCAAATGTTCAATTCCTTGAAATACTGACATAAAATCTCAGAGAAACCCCACATATGAAAATGACATTAAAACCTAACATCAAATTAAAGCCTAACATCAATAAATTAAACCTAACATCTATAAATCAAACTACACATAATATCTAAACAGACATCCACATTAATTTACAACAGCCAACTAATATATGAAATAGTGCTCAACCAAGGCCTGTTAGTAATCTCTTGTTATCTAATCTTCCTCCTCTCCGTATGCTAGTGAGCATAAGTAGGTCTATGTTGTTTTTTGAAGGAGAGGAGGGAGGGGCAGCAGTTCCAGAGGTGGAGAAGAAGACCCTTTCTCTCATTCCGACCAGCTGTTTTTGAGATGGGGGTGGGTCCGAGAGCAGGACCTCCTCAGCTGACCACAATACCCAAGCTGTTTAGTAAGAGGGGATGTGTTCTGTCAAGTAGCATGGACTCGAGCAATTTAGGGCTTTAACAGCAAGGACCAGTATTTCATATTTAGCTTGGAAGCAGACTGGTAGCTAGTGGAGCTGTCACAACATGAGAGTGGATCTCTCCCTGTGCAGGGCTCCTGTTAGTAATCTGACTGCTGATCTCTGAACTGTTAGTAATCTGGCTGCTGATCTCTGAACTGTCTTCAAAGGTAGCCCCACATAGAGAGCATTGCAGTAACCTTACAGGATGTGGATAAGGCATGAACTACCATGACCAGTTCTGGTGTCTCACAAGTTTTAATTGTGCAAAGACGTTCCTGACATCACTGACACCTGGGGCTCCAGGGTCAGCAAAGAGTCCAGGAGCACCACCAGACTGTGCACCTGTGTTTTCAGGGGGGTGTGTGGCCCCATCCAACACAGGCTGTAACCCCACACCCTGATCTGCCTTCCAACTGACCAGAAGTACCTCTGTCTTGTCTGGATTTAGTTTCAACTTATTAGCCCTCATCCAGTCCATCACTGATGACAAGTGCTGGCTTAGGAGTTGGACAGCATCCTTGGTATTAGGTGGAAAGGAGTAATAGAGTTGGGTGTTATCCACATAAAATTTGACACTGCACTCCAAAGTGGTTTCATGTAAATGTTAAACAGCATGGGGGACAGAATTGAACCCTGAGGGACCCCAGAGGCCACAAAAAGGGAGTTGAACAGAAGTCCCCTAGCTCCACCTTCTGGGTCCAACCCTCCAGGAACAACCGAAGCCACTGCAGATCAATGTCCCTTAGTCCCTTCCCGGAGACACAGCCCAGAAGGATACCATGGTAAATGGTATCAAAAGCCACTGAGCGGCCCAGGAGAACTAGCAGAAATACTCTCCTCCTGTCTAGCTCTCTTCATAGATCATCCACCAAGGCAACCAATGTCATCTCTGTCCCATAGCCAGGCCTGAAACCAGACTGATCTTGTTCCATAAAATTGGTGTCATCCAAGAACCTTTGGAGTTGTGAGGCCATTACCTTCTCCAGAACCTTGCCCAGAAAGGAAAAGTTTGACACTGGCCTATAGTTGTTAATATTAGGTTTTGACATTTTTAAAGGAAAAAAACTGTAGTTACACCAAAAAACAAAGCTTACCGAAAACTTGCAGAAATGTCTGATTTGTCATCCTTCCAGCTTTATTTCTTGCTTCACATATATAAGGACCAGCATCAATATTTTTAATATCTCTGATTGTCAGTTCTGTATTGCTTCCTCTTAATACATATTTGTCATTTTCCTCAATATGTTTTCCTTTTCTAAATAATAAAAAGACTTAATAATTAAAAAGCGAGTTTGTACTTTTTTGATCCAGAAATGTATACAGACAAAATCATGTAATTCTGGAAATACCTTTTCTGAATATCACAGGAAGGAAAAGAAAATTTCAAAACTAAATAAATATATCTCTCACAGCTAAATTCTGAACAAGAGAATGAATTATGCACACACACACACACACACACACACACACACACACACACAGTGGAATATAAATCATGCAGTCTTCAAAGAAGAGAAAATATGTCCCAGAGGGAATGGCAAGTTCTGTTTATATCAGAATGCAAGTATTTCAATAGTGACAGCAGAGGTTACAGGGAATTCTGTGAGATATAAATATTTCAACAAAATGAGCAATTGTGAGACATGACGACAAAACAATTTACTTAAAAAACACACACATTTAAAAAGTAACCAGGATGGCTTCTTCTTATCAATGGTATACAGTATTGTTTTCATGAAACCACTTGGTGCATGTGACACATGCAGATAGTGTGACGCACTATCACAGTATAACACTGATATTTCTTTAAGAAAAAACCTTTTTGATATTTTATATTCACTGTTATTGCATTTACAGGATTCAGAAAACATCCTATGTTAGCTGATATGATTTCAAATAGTTTAAGATGAAATGTAGAAATACGTTCCTCAGAAATAAAATCATAAATGTGCAGAAATCATCATCTGCCATAAATTTCATAATTAAATACACTGTTAATATTTATTATTATTATTATTTATTTACTACATTTATATACCGCCCCTCTCTGTCCAGAGGCGACTCAGAGCGATTCCTCAAAGTCTGAGTAATAGAATTATTTCTTTCTTATTTAAATTTATTTAAAGTAGTGAATTACAGTTTAACGAAAATATGTTTGAGAGGTATATATAAAAATGGCTTGAACATTTCTCCTGAAAAATAAGCCCTTGGTGCTTTTAAAGTAACAAAATGGGTTTTATGCATTAAAATAGCATCAGGGTTGATTTCTAATTGAGAATGTAAATCAATATCTCTAATGTATCTGTTCTCAGTAAGACAGCTTGTCAAGAGTTCATTAACACTCACAATGTTTGTCAACTCCAGCCTAAGAAGGGGATAACTGTTGTTTGTTTTAGAGACATGTATGAAGATTTCTGATTTATTTATTTTATTTTGGGAGGGGGGGGGCTGGCTTGTTTCTTTTTCTTCTGTGAGGAAAAACACACAAACACAAAAACGGATTAGCCCATTAACCTCAAAGATAAAGGAAACTTATATGATAATTATAACTTGTAAAGAGAATGAAACATGGCAGCAGGTACTGTATGTTAGTTATGAAAATTGTTTGCACATTGTTGTCACAAATGCAAAAAATACAGGAGGTAGAAGGGGAAAATACACTTTTTTGTTCTCACTTGTCAAAATGGGACAAGCCAGGGTTTTATCTTGCAACGTGTAATATTCAGAATTATAAAAGATAATTGAGCATTAAGCAGAATTTCCTTCTGCACTTCATAATAAGTACTTTATAGTGAGTTCTTTATAATAAATAAATCAACTGATGATTGTTATTCATTATTAATGTCATATTAGTCATGCAGATCTTCACATGTCTCTAACAGAATTACGAAACTCAAGAAATGTAAGTGGGAATAATTTATGTTGAAAATAATTCCAAAGTATTAAGCATGAAGAAATATCTCTTTACAGTCTTTGTATGACACGCTATCACACTATACCAGTCTAGTTTGGATTTTTTTCTCTTTAGAAGTATATTCAGTGTTTTTGTTCAAGTGGGTTCCTCATACGTAGGGCCTTCTCGGTCTCAGCTCCAGTGCTATGGAACTCGTTGTCACCCTATATGAGAGCTATGCATGACTTTTGATCCTTTGTGCAAGCTCTCAAAACATGGCTCTTCAGCAGAGCATTTAACCTGTAACTAAGTTGATGTCTTTGTTTCTGTATAAGTTCTGACTTTATTGATGCATTGCTTATTTTATGCTATGTACTGTAAGTCGTGGCAAAAACCCACAAAACAGCAAAAATACCGCAATATATAGTTTAAATTAATATTTTTTATAAACCGTGAAACAGTGAGTCTGCTAAAAGTGAACCACGAAATAGAGAGGGAACACTGTATATACATATATATTTTATTTATTTATTTCAATTTATACACCGCCACTCCCAGCAGCTCGAGGCAGTTTACACAGGTAAAAGAGCACAATATGGAACGCCAATCTAAAACAGTGAGCAATTTAACAGTTACAAGCATGGACCAAAAGTCTGCTGGAACAGGAAGGTTTTGCATGCTTTACGAAAAGGCATCAAGTCCTGCAATGCATATATGCATTGCATATATGAGTATATATGTATGTATATGTATATGTGTGTGTATATATATATACACACACACACATTCATATACACAGACACACATTTAAAATATATTTTAAACATGTGTGTGTGTGTAGTGTGTGTGTGTGTATCTTATAGATGTATTTTAACTTAACTCACCTATACCAGTTGATTTCAGGTTCAGGAGAACCAGTAGCTCTGCAGAATAAAGTAATTGCCTCTCCTCGATCTGCTGTAGCATTAAAGGATTTCTGCAGCAATGTAATTACTGGAGGAACTAGACAAAACATGAAAAATTTATTGAGCAAAAAAAATTGAGTAAATAAATAATACTCATACAGCAATTTCATTTGCGCACACAGCAAGAAGGATTTGAAAGTGAGGTAGAAGATTTCAGATGTTAATTAAAAACAAGTTATTTACCCCCCAGGAACAAAAAAATGATTGTAATATGAGATCAAAAATAAAACCAGTTGTCAAGGACTCATATCTGATATGTTCAAGACAACATAACATCTCAATGACATAAGTTCACAACCAAGATTGAGTAATGAAAACATCTGGGTCTCTGTGTGGGAAAGAGCCTGATAAGAAGAACCAGCTTAGACTGGAAAAAATGGAGACTGTGCGGATAAACTGTTGAAAGTTAAGGAGACGGGCTTTTGGGGGTATTAAGCTGAGAACTTGCCCATATTTTCTTCATTCATAACTTTGCTTTATAGTAGTAACCTAGCATTAAAGAAATTTCCAGGATTTTCTTGTGAGTGATTTAAATTCCTAACAAGGTTCTGCAATCATCACACCAATTGACAGGTTAACATTCCGCTTTCCATTATTTATCTGAGTACTGATCATGTATCAAGTGTTCTTGCTATATACATAAGTATATGCTGTATTATAGGTTTTTTAAAAACTTTTCTTTTTGCACTGAGCTGTGTTGAAGTGTGTTACTTTACCAAGTAGACACAATTTTAGAGGTCTCTACTGAAACATTATTCAGGTTTCAAAAGTGCACATGTATAAACATTATTAATTTGTAGAACTTATTTTCCCTCTTGAAGATGTCTATCAAAGGCTTCAAAATAACTCCAGAAATGTTTTCCAGAAAAAAATGAATATCTACTGTAAATCAGTGTCATGTATAAATCAAGATCAAACTTGTGGGTCTAAATTATAGATTTTTATAAATGCTGATTAATTTTCAGTAACATGTGATCCTACAATCCACTGTCATCAATTTGGCTACAGTTTTTAGCAAATTGTTCCTGTTCTAGCAGCGTCAGAGACAAAGATGGGGAAATGTTCTACATAAGGAAAATTATTCTGCCCTTTCAATCTCTGAGGGGGAAAAGGTTAGATAAAATTATGTAGAATTTGGAAATAGAGGAAGAGATTCTATATTTCTTTGCTTTCTCCCCTCTGCAACCCTTCCTTAACTATTTGGCCTTTTCTCCTGGTACAAGAGACAAACAGAGGGGTCCTGGTTGCCTTTTCCTTGGGCTGCTTTTCTATGAAATGATGCATGTACGTGCTCCAATGATTTCCTCCAGTCATTTCTAACAATCTACCATGTCTGAAAAACTGTTTTGCTTCCATCCTTTTACTAACTGGGAAGGATGTTTTTCCATTCCTTCCAGCAACCTGCATAGCACACACATAAGTGGGGGCTTGGTCTAGGAAAGCCAACATTCTTTCAAATGATGCAGCTGAAATTGATCCACATGAATGAGCATGTTTTTTGGTTAAAGTATATATTTATTTTATCTATTAGATGCAAACTGCTGCTTATGTGATGTAAGTGTATTAAGTCAACTTAGCAATTTTTTTTAAAAAAAATGTTAATCTCTATAAAGGGTCCATTCAACTTCTGGGAAATATTCATAACCTATCTAATATAGACAAAAGTGTGTTATAAGTTAAAATAATTCTCCCTCGGCCTATGTTGGCTGGCCTCTTTGACTGAAACTGTGATTTTTTAGGACAAAACCAACAATAACAGGCTTTTTTCCAGACACCTTGGGTATTTAATTCAAAAGAATGTAAAAGAAATCCAGGAAATTCCAATAACAAGAAAAAACCAAGCTTACAGAATGGAAATAATCTTTAATATGTTTCAGCACATTTTGGCAAAAGCGTTGCCAAAATTGCCCCAAGGGCATGGCTGCTGGGGTTACTGGTAGGGGTAATTGTTATTTCTATCCCTGACTGTAATTTTCCCTTCTTTTCACCACCTCTGCCTATTAAACATTGATGCACATCTCTCCCAGAAATAGGGGGAAATAACAGTCAATTACTGTAATAACCTTCCTGGCCTCAAAGCAGTTCAAGACTTGTCAATGTAATCACCTGCACAGCAAAATTGGTTCCTCCAAAACTAGTTCCAAGATGCATTAGAGTATCAGTTTAGATAGGTTCCAGAACAGAAACTTGTATCCAGGGCCGTAGCCAGGATTTTGATTCGGGGGAGGGGGCTGAGTTTGGTTCGGGGGGGGGGGGGGCTGAGACTGGGTGGAAGAGGGTCTACCCTAGCAAACCTTTTGTATTGTTATCCCAATAACCCCATTTATGTGGGATATAATGAGCATGGTGATCAGATCATGATATGAATTAACATAACAGTTTAAATAATGTACCAGTAAGGCCTTTTCGCGGACCACCCTGAGAATTTCAGGGGGGGGGCTGAAGCCCCCTTAGCCCCCCCTAGCTACATGCCTGCTTGTATCCCAAGATACTAATTAAAGCAAAACACAACTATATAATAACTTTAAGCAGAAATGGCTCAACAGAAGAAGCAATCCACACATACAGAAAAAAGGAGGAACAGCATTAACATCATAGCTATTTTGGCTAAAATGGACCTAACTATCTGAATAATGAATGAATATCAAGCCCAATATATGCTTAAGTTTTAGCTTTTCTAATGACAATTTATATTTTATAATGCATTGGTTTTTTTATATTATTCATTCTAAACATACATGTACGCTTCAAAAGATACTCTAAAAGCTTGCAGTAGTTCATTATTGGTAATGATACATACAAGCCTCTGTTTAGATAGTACTTCTTGATCCTCCACAGAATTCCGTTCCCCAGGAAAGGGAAAATGAAGTGTTGTCCAAACAGGATTTGTGCACATAGGATGTACTTTGCAGCCCCTCAACCTCTAAAATTCTATTCTGCTATGATTCTATCCAACCTGTCAGAATGTTTTGATATCAGAGTGAAATGACATGGTGTCAAGGCAGTAAAGGAGGTTAGAGTGAGGCTACTGGCAGGAAAGAAGGGAAGAAACAGAAACCACCACACCTCTGCTGCCAGTTCTACCCTGCCACAAATGCTGCAAAAATGGCCTTAAGTCCTAGGAGGCAGAGGCACTTGGAAACTGACAGGGCAACGGTGGTCTGGCATAAATACCCGTAGAGAGAGTCAGATTGGTTATAGAGCCAAGGCAGGAAAATAGCCTTAGTGGGGGTAGTTACAATATTCATGTTTTCTTCCTCCATTTTCACATGGCTCTTGCACTCCTAAACCTTGCAAAAGTGGAAGATCAAATGTATTTTTCACATTATAAAATTATAATTGTACTTTAATGAGATTAGATATATTTTGGCTGGTCAAACAGTTGTTTAAATTGAGTAATGTTATCCAAGACTATACTGCAAAAGAGAAATAATCTAAGATTCACATTCAGGGATTTCCAATACTCTAATAGCGCTGCTATCTTGCTTTTTAAAATAGAAAATGTTGATAGCAATTTAGGAAACAATGAATCATGGCTTAGTGTTTTTAACACATGGAAGAGAAAGTTTATACACACAAAATAAATTGTATTATGGGTGAATCTTATTTTATATATAAAGGTTTCTAATATCTCAAGCAAAGGAATTATGGCTTTATTTATCTATATTTCCATTATATATGTGAAAATGCTGTAAATACACTAATTCAATATTAACATTATTTCTCCATTTTTATCAAGTTTGATATTAGATTACAACAATACATACATTTGCACAAAGATGATCTACAGCCCATTTTGTAATATAATAAGGCTAGTAAATGCAAAATGTGGGCTGAATGATTCGCCATGCACACATTCTTTTCAATGTGATACAGAGGTATTCAGAATTTTATTTGGTAGAAAGTACTATATTTTTATGTTTGTTTCTCATAGTAGGTTTTAATGGAACAGTTGGTTACTACAATTAGTTATTCTAATACACCAAAATAAAACAACAGCAGTATAGTTCACTTTTGTTCCTTACCATTTACAAATACAATGATATCCCGAAAATCAATTTCCCCTCTGGCTTCTACTCTTCCTTCACATCTATAAACTCCTTCATCACTTTTATTGATTTTAAGAATCTGAAGATTATTGTTTGGCAACATGGCAAATCTATCTGGAAAGGAATGCAAGAGAAAAACAGTAAGTGAATGCACTGCTGACAACACAGTTAAGAATGCATAAGATATGCTGTATTTCACTGATTATAATACACACATTTTGTCCAATTCTAGGGAATCCAAAAATGGGATGTACCTTACAATTTGTAGAGACTTAGACTCACAGATATTTTCGTCTTCTGAAACAGGGTGGGACTGGATGCGCTCATTTTGCACAGAGAAAGACGAAGAGGTGGTAGTTTTATCTTCAGACAATAAAGCTGATCTAAGCCTTACTTCCTGCTTCTTCTGCCTCCCAATGGGCGCAAAGACTAAGTAAAAAAATACTCACACAGATATGACTTCTGAGTGTGAAGGAACCCCAAAGTCATGTTATTTGTGTGAATCATTTCCACTAAATCAATGGGTCCATTTGAGAGGCTGTAGAAACAGGAAGTGACACTTAGCTCAGCCAGACTGGTTGAGGAGAAAGTGGTTATGGATTGGCAGAACCAGCTCCTCCTCCTTCTCTTCCTCCTCCTCTCTCAGAAGCAAGGTTGTTGGGGAGGCAGAATAAATTCTAAAATATACTTTTAAAATGTAAATAAATTTCTTTTTAAAAAATTAAAGCTGGGAGGGGGGTAACCGCTTGTATTTTTTGGAGCCTTAGCTTTGGTGAAAAGTGGTATTAAAAATAAAAGACTTAAACATTCTTACTACTGCACTATGAAAATGTTCATCTAAAATATGTTTCACATATAGTCTAAAAAAGTTGCACATATGTGTTTTTAGCACTCCTGCTTTCTCAGATGATTGCATTGTGTTTTCCTTTAAAACAAACCCCTTTTTCAGAACATAAAATGAAGATAGTTGTTATGTTCATTTGAAACTACCATTTCCCACTAAGAAATGAATTTTAAAAGTGTGGCATGGCAGGAAATAAAAGTGAGTGGAAGGGAACTGAAAGAGTACAAATTACAGTATGTCATCAGAGTGACTTAAGAAGAAGCTGTCACTTATGACCAGTACAATGGAGAATAAGTACTTTACACCCTGTGTAGTCTTTGGAATTTTTTTTCAGTTCAGGAACTCTGTCAAGGCTGAAACAAAATACAATTCTGTGCCTGCTAAAGATGAAGCTTTTAAATGAGATGATACGCCTGTGTTGCCAAGAAACTTGTGTTACTGAAAGCTCAATAACCAAGTTCATGCTCATGTGCATGCACACATTAAAGTGCTAGGTTAAGTAGGAAAAAATCCCTAAAGCAACCAGGTGATGTTTTGAATTATATGAATTATATACTAACATCATAGATTGTTACCAAGTAGAACGATAGGTTTACATTCAAAGATTTTGGTGGGAAAATATAACTCTTGTAGTCATAAGCAACTCCATCTCCAAAAACTTTTCACATATGTGTTGCCTGGGGAAACATCATTTCTATTGAGTTTTCAAACCAAAAGGAACATAGCTGTGGGCAAGAGGACCTCCTTGAGCAGGTACTAGTAAAATTGGCCTTGGGGAGTTCCCTAAGTCGGCCTTCCAGAATAAGATCAGATGAGGAGATAATCTCATAAGATTGGCTTGCCCTCAGGCTCAAGGAAAGACTGATGAGAAAACCACTGGTAGACATATGCCCCCAGCTAAGATCCAACTTAAATCTTACATAATTAACAGGTCAAATAAAGTGGACCTTGTTTTATCCAACTTCATATGTTTGGACTCAGTATTTCAGGGTGGGTCATCTCTATTTCTTAATAACATATTTTTAAATGGTCTATTTGATGGTACAAAATGGCACAAAAATTGGCAATAAAATCAGAAACAATAATACCAAAATATTCCCTGGTGGATTTGTCATTCCTCTGATCCAGACCTTGACAAGCGAATTGTAGTATTTTTCCATAGCAAACAAATTTTGTAGCATCATGCCCGATGTAGAATTCTAGAGAATTTTGAAGACTGTATCATATATGATACAATTTTCTAAAATGTTTATGGTCTTAATAAGCAAAATAAAACTGGCTGAGCATATAATGAAAACATATAATTTAAAGAGTTACCAAAATACTAACTGTCAGCAATATTTGAGATTTCCTCATTTTGATATAACCAGCTGACAATAGGTGCAGGTGAACTAGTAACACGGCAAATGACTTGTACATCTTGTCCTTGAACAAATTCTTGCGGTGATGCGATATCTTGAAATGTGAGCTTTTCTAAGAAAAAAAGAAAACACTTTTTAACCATTTTTTCTATTTTTTGCTGATAATTACAAAACATATATAGTTAATAATTATATTTCTTTTATGCTTAAAATCAGTAAAAGTACTGCATAAAATAGAAAAACGTCATCATGTACAAGCAAAATAAATAAAATATTTTAAAACATTTTCTTTTGCAACATGAACTTTCAAGAGCATGAGCTGTTTCTATACAATTAATCTTGTGACTCGGTAGTAATTTATAAAAATCATATCAAATTTAATGTGTTAGTTTTTAAAGTTGCTCATATTTCCAATGGATTCGTGGTTAGCACTATCACTTGGGCATGTGTTTCAGACACCTATTTTTGGTACCGAACAATTGGACAACTGGCATTAGCAAACATATGAGTTTATGAATGCATGCGTCTTCCAAGTGATAAAAGAAAAAAACCCTTTATCTAGCCAGGATAATTAAAAAGGTTTTTTTGGCAATAAATTGTGTTTTCTTATG
Source organism: Anolis apletophallus (assembly GCA_030556195.1). Classification (NCBI taxonomy): domain Eukaryota; kingdom Metazoa; phylum Chordata; class Lepidosauria; order Squamata; family Anolidae; genus Anolis; species Anolis apletophallus. The sequence continues at coordinate 38,410,278 of JARBWK010000004.1, read as the reverse complement.
GTATTCCTTTTTTTGGAAGATTCCTGTTGAAAACAAGTGTGCTAGGACTGAGAGTATTTGGGATATGAAGCTATATTAAAGCTTTTTCTCATGTACACATATTTTTGAAGAAAAGGTCATTAATTTCCACATTACATTTACAATGTACTCAATTATATGCAATATGTGGAAAAAAGAAAATCATACTAGTAGATGTATATTTTCATTTGAATTTTACTTACGGTAAATTTCTAAAACAACCGTAGCTTCTTGAGTTAGTCCTCTTGAATCTGTTGCTTGGCACCTGTATATTCCAGCATCTTCTATATTAGCATTGTAAATAGTTAGCCGTGATCTGATACCCTCCTTCTGTACTACCACTCTTTGATTAGAAACAATCTTCTCTCCTTGTGGATTATACCAATCTATACTTTCAGGCTCACCAATTACTAAAATAAGATAAAATACAAGAGTGAACAAATCCAGACACATATTATATTCACATAGAATCATTTCTCAGCAAAACACTTTTAGAAATTGGCTTTTATTAATGATATCCACAATTCGATGTCACTGTAAATGACCTTGTGAATCACTGCATATTCAAAAGGATTATAAGGAACAGAGAAGAATTACATGCTTTGGAAGTAGTGCATTGGTGTTAATTTCTGCAAAGTTGTCATTTTTTTTATTACAGTGCAGTTTAATCTAGCCTTGTGATTTTTGCATTTTCTCCCCCTCATGGGAGAGAGAAACAAAATAAAACATTCAATATTAACAAGTTTTTGATACTGGTTCCAAGTGAATATACTGATTCTGTTTCTTCTGCTTCAGGTGAATGGAATTCTGAAATCCAAAATTGTCCACAAGGGTGGCTGAGCTAGTGACACTTTTGCTTTCTAATGGGTTGATGTACATAAATGTTGCTCTATGCACAATATTATTTTTAAAATACCAAAATTTCCATCTAGCTATGTGTATATATGAAGCAGAAATTAATTTCATGTTTAGATTTGAGTCCATGTCCAAGATATTTGTTATGTTTGCATATGCAAATATAGGTATTCCAAAATCCAAAAAAACCACTGATCCTGAGCAAATAGACTAAGGCATACCCAACCTGTACAAGTTTCTTAAAAGAAGTATCTTAGAAGACAGAAAAATAATACCTCCCTAACCTGCCATAGTTACAAAGAGTATGCATATGCTTCCAGATAGAGACGAGAGGGAAAGTGCAAAGAGTGAAAAATGGCAAATACACTATCTCTGATTATGGTCCTTGACTGACATCTAAGATGTCCATCCCACCTCCCCAAAAAGATGAACTACTGTCATTCTTGGATAGTTGGATGATATTATTTCAGAGTCGGAGGGTTACATGATTTAATGGTTTTTTTTGGGCAACAATGTTCTGTTCAGAGAAAAGGAACACATGCCAGGATGCAGGAGAGAGAGGAAAAACTACAGCAGCTATCTCCTTGATAAGGTATTACATAAGAACCTTCAAAGAAGTATTTCAAATGGGCTTCAAAATATATTCATGACCTCACAAAATGGGCTAATTGAAACAAGGAAGAGAAAGAGAAAAATAAAACAACCACATTTCACTCTTTTGAAGCAAATGCATTACCTCATCTTTCTTAGTGTACTAGAAAACAATGGGCTTGTAATTATTGATGGAAAATGTGACACATGATTTATCACATAGTACTTAATACAATTCACAAAAGGAGCCCAACTATTTATAATATATTTATAATATAAGAGTGTTACCTTGTGGTTTATTTAGTGATAAGCTTTTTCAGTGCCTAAAAAGCAAAAATCTGTCTCTAAAAATGAAAGATGTCTAAACAAGGAAAAGCTCTCATTCAAAAGATTAACTGCATATAGTCTTTGCTTATTTCTCTGATTAGGATCAGGATGCATTTCGAAATAACAACAGTTTTTGCATGTATGAAATACTAAAATGCTTGAATCTTGATTTAAACGTGATATTGAATGATAAAATGTGATCATTTTTGCAGATTAAAATAATCTCCTTGTTCTTGAATCAGATTTCAGGGATTTTAAAAATGTAGCATTTTTTAAAGTTTCTGTAGTAATGTCTTTGTTGTGGATCTTCTTGTTTCCAAAAACAATGAATATAAAGCCTTTAACAAAGTTAACATTTTTGAAACAAACTCTCTGTTTTTGAAAACAAGATGTATCTAAGTATTTGTAATAAATGGCAAGCCAGATAATCAAATTCTGTATAGAAAGGAAACAAAAAACCTTATGAGACAGGTACCTAATTTGATAGCATATTGTTGGTGTTGCATGCATTCATGTCTTTCTGACTTATTTATTTATTATTTATTTCATGCATTTATATCCTGTACTCACCCCTGGAAGGGGACTCAGGGTGACCTATGGCTACTCTAAGGCAAACCAAAAATGGAGTTTTCTTGCTAAGATTTGTTCTTTGCCTTTAACTAAGGCTGATATGATGTGACTTGCCCAAGGACACCCATTCAGCTTCCATGGCCAAGTGTGGATTTGAAACCACATATTTAAACCACTATACCACATTGGTTCACTTCTATCTTCATATTTAAACCCTGGATCAAACACACTTTTGCCCTTCTCTGCAGGAAGTTTCTATCCTCCCTGAATTTCCTTAGGACACCCATATTTCAGTTTGACAGGTATATCATTCCATTAAAAATTTCCCATCTGACAATATTTTTGGAGCATGTTGCTCAGGGACTATATCGGGCTCTTGGAGCGGGAGCATTTCAAGGCTCACCCCAGAAAATGGGGGGGGGCAAAAACCAACTTATTCATAAACTAATCATTTGTAATAATGTTTATTTCTGAACTATCCACTTCTGAGCAATTAATTTCTGTAGATTAAAAACACACACACACATATCCAGAAATCAGCTTGTTAACCTTGCAGTAATAGGGAGAAAGAATCACTATTAGATATTGCATCAATATTATCTGTTTACTAATATATTGAATAATATCTTTGACAACCAGGATTATAAACATTGGTAATGTGATCCCACCAATGGCTCTACTTTCTCATGCTGGATTAAGTGCTCCTCTGAGACAAGAGGCTATGTTGATGGCAGCACTGTCTCCAATTTCAGATAAGCTTTTGCTGAAGAGATAGACAAAACCTGCCAAACATTCACAGAACAGCAACTGGGGGCGGGAGGCTGTCACTGGCAGAGGATCCCCCAGAAACAACAACTGGGTGCCACAACTAACTCTTGTTAGTGTTGTGCTGAAAAGGGCATGGTAACCCCTTTTGAATGTCTTCTATCATGGAAACCCAATGATGAGACAATCCAAAATGAAATAAGAGATAGTGTCAGGAGATTCTCAGACAGAAAGACACTTAACAAGCTTCTGAGATATAACAGAGGGCAACCTTGTGACTATGGAAGCAAATGGACTCAAGATGTTCAGCTGCTGATGTGTTCAGAGGTGAAAGACAGGTCCAAAACTACACAAAATATATTATGGGATGTGAGAAGCATGAATTTTCAAAGCAAAAAATGGAATGTATACAACTTCTCATTCTTGGGATAAGCGAATGAAAATGAATAGAAATGGGACATTTTGAGTCAAATAATTACAGTCAACTTTCAGTATCAATGGACATTGCAACTATAAATTTAACCATTTGTGCACTGAATTTTGTTCCTCAAACATCCCAAAGGCAAGCCTTGATTTTGTCATTTATATACAGGGCACTATTTCATTATGCCATTGTATACACATATGTTGGTGTTCACAGGATGTCCTAGAACCAAATCATTGCAAATACCAAGAGCCCACTGTACACGTCAAAATTTTACCTATTAGATGAAAATCTAAGAAGGAATGAGGTTGCATTTACAGTGAGAAGAGATGTAACAAAAGCAATCAAAGCTTGTAGTGCAAAGTCTGACCAAAACTTGTAATGAGACCTCAGGAAAATTCCATTATTTTAACTTGAGTCCAACTTTATGCTCTAACTCCAGATATTGGAGCAATACTACATGGTTTTCGTAACAGCATTGAAAAGGAACTATGCAACTTGAAGAGCTAAGCTACTACAGTTTATGTTATTTTATTTATTTACTATTAAAATGTAAGAAAGATTGGAATTTTCAGCAGTGTGTGATCTACATCCTTTTAAAGGTTTGCATACTAATGCAATGAATTTAAAATCTCAATCCCTAAACTTGGTTATTGTTAGAATCCAGATAAACAAAACAAAGTAATACCATGGGAAATTCTTATTACAAAGTTTGAAGAAATTCCAATTTCAGTTCTGAAGATGAATTTGCCAATGTATGATGCACTTTATCATTTTTTCTCTATCAGGAGTCCCAAATAAAAGCCTTACCCAATTCCAAGTCATTTTAGTAAGTCTGAAAGAACCAACATATATAGTATCTTTTTTCTCGTTCAAATGAAGTTGCTTCTTTAATATAAAAGGAACAAAGAAGTAATACATCCCATTTAGTTTTTTAAATGATGAAATTATGCAAATGTGCATACCTGTACATGTGAAGAATTTAGATACTCCCACACTGACTTCTACTTTACTGAGGGAAATTGATACTTGAAGTGCTGTAAGACATAAAAAAGAAATATATTTAGAGTTCTATATGTATCATGCCAGGGGGAGCCCTCATACATTAAATCTATTCAAACAATATTTTCTTTACAATAGGATCCTATTTGAAAGAGACAATACTGAACTCTTAGAATAGCTACAGTGTCATAACTGGATAACATACTTCTAAAACTATCTGTGCAGTTACCAATGTAAGTAAGAGAATAGATACCATTGAATATCAATGTGTCTGTCCAGAAATGTTTACACTTAACTAAGAACATAAGAACATAAGAAGAGCCATGCTGAATCGGGCCTCAGCCCATCTAGTCCAGCATTCTGTGTCACACAGTGGCCCACTAGTTGTACACAGGGATCTCTAGCAGAAAGGAGGGCAAAACCCTCACCTGCTCCCGACCCCCCACAACCAGTACCCGGGGAAATCCTGCCTGCCTCCGTCAAAACAGAGGTGGCACTTGGATGTCCATTTCAGTAGCTACTGATTCCCTTGGTATCCATGAATCTGTCTAATCCTGCCTTGAAGCTGTCCAGGCTGACCGCTGTCACAACCTCCTCTGGAAGTGAGTTCCATAACCCAATGACCCTCTGGGTGAAGAAATATTTCCCTTTATTAGTCCTAACTTTCCTACCTTGGAGCTTTAGGGAGTGCCCCTAGTCCTAGTGTTGTGTGACAGAGAAAATATTTTTCTCTATTCACCTTTTCTATCCCATGCATGATTTTATACACTTCGATCAAGTCACCTCTTAAACGCCGTCTTTCAAGGCTGAAAAGACCAAGGCGTTGCAACCTGATTTCGTAAGGAGCTGCTCCATCCCTTGGATCATTCTTGTTGCCCTTTTCTGTACCTTTTCCAGTTCCGTTATATCCTTCTTGAGGTGCGGTGACCAGAATTGTACACAGTACTCCAGATGTGGCCTCACCATAGATTTGTAGAGAGGCAATACAACATTTGACGACCTATTTTCGATTCCCTTCCTGATCATGCCAAGCATAGAATTTGCTTTTTCACTGCTGCTGCGCACTGGGTTGACATCTTCATTGAGCTGTCCACCAAAACCCCAAGATCCCTTTCCTGGTTTGTCTCGGAAAGCTTTGACCCCATCAATTGGTAGGTGTAGTTGGGGTTCTTTGCCCCGATGTGCATGACTTTACACTTGTTTAGGTTAAAAATGCATTTGCCACTTTGTTGCCCATTCACTCAATTTCGAGAGGTCTTTCTGGAGCTCTTTACAATCAGTTTCATTTTTAACTACCTGAACAATTTAGTGTCGTCTGCAAACTTTGCTACCTCACAATTTACTCCTACATCCAGGTCATTAATGAATAAATTAAAAAGTAACGGACCCAAAACTGAACCTTGGGGTACGCCACTTCTCACCTCTTTCCACCCAGAGAAGTGTCCGTTTATTACCACCCTTTGTTTCCTACAGTTTAGCCAGGTTCCAATCAGGACAAGACCTGTCCTCTGATTCCATGGCTGAAGAGCTTATTTAGAAGCCTTTGGTGAGGGACTTTGTCAAAAGCCTTTTGAAAGTCAAGGTAAACAATATCGACTGGGTCCCCTTTATCTATGTGTTTATTTACACCCTCAAAGAATTCTAACAAGTTAGTAAGACATGATTTGCCTTTGCAGAAACCATGTTGATTTTCCTTCAGCAATGCCTGTTCTTCTATGTGCTTAGTAATTTTTTCTTTAATAATGGTTTCCATCACTTTGCCTGGAACTGAGGTTAGACTAACTGGCCTATAATTTCCTGGATCACCCCTGGATCCTTTCTTGAAGATCGGAGTTACATTTGCCTCCCTCCAGTCCTCGGGTACAGTGCCTGATCTTAGAGAAAGGTTATATATTTTGGCTAGATTTCAGCAATTTCACACTTGAGTTCCTTAAGAACTCTGGGGTGGATGCCATCTGGCCCTGGTGATTTGTTGACATTTAGTTTAGTAAGGCATGTGAGAACATCCTCCTTGTTTATCTCTATCTGGTTTAATTCATTTAATTCCCTCCCTGAAAAAAACTGACTCAGCTGCAGGCATATGTTGTCTGTCCTCCTGTGTGAAAACGGAGGCAAAGAAGTCGTTGAGCCGCTCGGCAATCTCCTTGTCTTCACTTATTGTCCCTTTCTTACCATTTTTCGTCAAGTGGCCCAACTGCTTTTCTAGTTGGGTTTCTGCTTCTGATGTACTTAAAGAAGTTTTGTTATTTTTTTAATGTTCTTAGCTATATGTGCCTCAAAATCTCTCTTGGCTTTCCTGACGGTTTCCTTTGCATTTAGTTTGCCAGAGCTTGTGTTCCTTTCTGTTCTCCTCAGTAGGAAGAGCCTTCCATTTCTTAAATGAGTTTTTCTTCTTTCCAATCACATCTTTTACTTCATTTGTAAGCCATGCCGATGTCCTCTTGGACTTTCCCGGCCTCTTTCTTATTTTAGGAATGCATTTTAGTTCGGCTTGTTTTAAAGTATTTTTAAACAGTTTCAAGCATTTTGGAGGGATTTGATTTTTTTTTTACTGTTCCTTTTAGTTTGTTCTTACTATTTTTCTCATTTTGGTGAAATTCCCTTTGTGAAAATTTAAGGTCTCTGTGTGAGTTTTCACTGACAGTTTGCTATCAAACTTAAGTTGAAGGTTATTGTGTTGTGGTCACTGGTACCTATGGGCTCAGTTACAAGGACATCTTGAATGAAATCTTGTTCATTAGTTAGCACCAAGTCCAGGATCCCCTTTCCCCTGGTTGGTTCCATGACCATCTGCTCAAGGGAATAATCAGCTAGCATGTCGAGGAACCTTATCTCTCTTTCATGCGTAGAACAAGAATTTAGCCAATCTATTCGGGGATAGTTGAAGTCCCCCATTATGACTAGTTTATTGCTTTTGAGGCCTGTTTAATTTCATTTTCCAGATAGCAGTCTGCCTCTGGAGTTTGGTTGGGAGGCGATAGCAGATCCCTAATGCTAGATTAGTTTTTGTCCTGGGATTTTTACCCACAATGTTTCTGTAGGTGAGTTTGAATTTTCTTGAAGTTCTAATTCATGAGATTCTAGCTCTTCATTTATGTACAAGGCCACACCGCCACCGTTTTTCCCTCTCCTGTCTTTCCTGTACAGTTTATAACCTGGAATTTTTGTGTCCCAATTGTTTTCCTCTGTCCACCAGGTTTCTGTTATGCCAATAATATCAATATTTTTTCTTTTGCCAAACATTCCAACTCTCCTATTTTTGTTCGAAGGCTTCTAGCGTTTGCGTACAGACATTTATATTTATTGCTCTGATGCCCTTTCAACTTTGGCTGTTTATGAGAATTTGTAGAAGGCCTACCATGTCCTACCTCTTTACTTTCTATCTTTTCTGTTGACTTGGCCATTTGTGCGTAAATTTCATCCTCCATACTTGCCGTTTCACCCTCTCGAACCGGAAGCTGCCCAGCTCCTGTCGACTTTCCCCTAGGAATCAGTTTAAAAGCTGCTCTGAAACCTTTTTAATATTAACTAGCAGAACTTGTACTATTTGTACTTTTAATTGGTTTTAAAATCTGATTAATGCATATTTATTATGTAATTGTTGTTTTTATTGATTGTATATGTGGGGCATTGAATCCCTGCCGGTTGTAAGCCGCCTGAGTTGTGTCCCCCTCAGTGAGGTAGAGAAGGTTGGGTATAAATGTTGAAATAATTAAGTGAAATAAATTGCTCAAAATTACTGGAAACTAATAAAAAAAATCTGGGTAAATCAATGGAGACATGGAAGAAGAAATAAAGGAGATTTCCATGTCTGCTTTAGTGCAGGGGAAGTTGGCAGGTTCATGCTTGAAGTAGACAATGAAGTTTCACTTTCAGTTTCCATGTCAGTTAAAAAGACTAAAACTTTAGAGAAACTCCAAAGCACAGTAGACATCATATTTATCTTGTAACTTCAGAAACACAGTCAGAGTTTTCCATTCACCTACATAGGCCCAGGTTGTTAGCACAAAGTAGAAGTTAGCTTTGCCTGAAATGTGATAATTCTTTCCCATCCATTAGCTCATCTAGGCAGCCAAACATACTGTTCTCACACATCTATAAAGCCTATTCTATACTTCCTCTTTTTTACTTGCTGAGATTTCTCTCACAACATGAGATTTCTCCCTTAACACCCCCCTTTACTCACTGTACACACTCACACACAATTTTGTTCACAAAGGACTCCTACATCCAGGTCATTAATGAATAAATTAAAAAGTAACGGACCCAAAACTGAACCTGGGGTACGCCACTCACCTCTTTCCACCCAGAGAAGTGTCCGGGCTTATTACCACCCTTTGTTTCCTACAGTTTAGCCAGGTTCCAATCCAGGACAAGACCTGTCCTCTGATTCCATGGCTGAAGAGCTTATTTAGAAGCCTTGGTGAGGGACTTTGTCAAAAGCCTTTTGAAAGTCAAGGTAAACAATATCGACTGGGTCCCCTTTTATCTATGTGTTTATTTACACCCTCAAAGAATTCTAACAAGTTAGTAAGACATGATTTGCCTTTGCAGAAACCATGTTGATTTTCCTTCAGCAATGCCTGTTCTTCATGTGCTTAGTAATTTTTTCTTTAATAATGGTTTCCATCACTTTGCCTGGAACTGAGGTTAGACTAACTTGCCTATAATTTCCTGGATCACTCCTGGATCCTTTATTGAAGATCGGAGTTAAATTTGCATCCCTCCAGTCCTCGGGCACAGTGCCTGATCTTAGAGAAAGGTTATATATTTTGGCTAGAATTTCAGCAATTTTCACACTTGAGTTCCTTAAGAACTCTGGGGTGGATGCCATCTGGCCCTGGTGATTTGTTGACATTTAGTTTAGTAAGGCATGTGAGAACATCCTCCTTGTTTATCTCTATCTGGTTTAATTCATTTAATTCCTCCCTGAAAAACTGACTCAGCTGCAGGCATATGTTGTCTGTCCTCCTGTGTGAAAACGGAGGCAAAGAAGTCGCTTAGCCGCCGGCAATCTCCTTGTCTTCACTTATTGTCCCTTTCTTACCATTTTCGCCAAGTGGCCCAACTGCTTTTCTAGTTGGGTTTCTGCTTCTGATGTACTTAAAGAAGTTTTTGTTATTTTTTTAATGTTCTTAGCTATATGTGCCTCAAAATCTCTCTCTTGGCTTTCCTGACGGTTGCTTTGCATTTAGTTTGCCAGAGCTTGTGTTCCTTTCTGTTCTCCTCAGTAGGAAGAGCCTTCCATTTCTTAAATGAGTTTTTCTTCTTTCCAATCACATCTTTTACTTCATTTGTAAGCCATGCCGATGTCCTCTGGACTTTCCCGGCCCTTTCTTATTTTAGGAATGCATTTTAGTTCGGCTTGTTTTAAAGTATTTTTAAACAGTTTCCAAGCATTTTGGAGGGATTTGATTTTTTTACTGTTCCTTTTAGTTTGTTCTTTACTATTTTTCTCATTTTGGTGAAATTCCCTTTGTGAAAATTTAAGGTCTCTGTGTTAGTTTTCACTGACAGTTTGCTATCCAAACTTAAGTTGAAGGTTATTGTGTTGTGGTCACTGGTACCTATGGGCTCAGTTACAAGGACATCTTGAATGAAATCTTGTTCATTAGTTAGCACCAAGTCCAGGATCCCCTTTCCCCTGGTTGGTTCCATGACCATCTGCTCAAGGGAATAATCAGCTAGCATGTCGAGGAACCTTATCTCTCTTTCATGCGTAGAACAAGAATTTAGCCAATCTATTCGGGGATAGTTGAAGTCCCCCATTATGACTAATTTATTGCTTTTTGAGGCCTGTTTAATTTCATTTTCCAGATAGCAGTCTGCCTCTGGAGTTTGGTTGGGAGGGCGATAGCAGATCCCTAATGCTAGATTAGTTTTTTGTCCTGGGATTTTTACCCACAATGTTTCTGTAGGTGAGTTTGAATTTTCTTGAAGTTCTAATTCATGAGATTCTAGCTCTTCATTTATGTACAAGGCCACACCGCCACCGTTTTTCCCTCTCCTGTCTTTCCTGTACAGTTTATAACCTGGAATTTTTGTGTCCCAATTGTTTTCCTCTGTCCACCAGGTTTCTGTTATGCCAATAATATCAATATTTTTTTCTTTTGCCAAACATTCCAACTCTCCTATTTTTGTTCGAAGGCTTCTAGCGTTTGCGTACAGACATTTATATTTATTGCTCTGATGCCCTTTCAACTTTGGCTGTTTATGAGAATTTGTAGAAGGCCTACCATGTCCTACCTCTTTACTTTCTATCTTTTCTGTTGACTTGGCCATTTGTGCGTAAATTTCATCCTCCATACTTGCCGTTTCACCCTCTCGAACCGGAAGCTGCCCAGCTCCTGTCGACTTTCCCCTAGGAATCAGTTTAAAAGCTGCTCTGAAACCTTTTTAATATTAACTAGAATGGTGTATGCATGTATGTGGGAGCAGGTCCCATAAAACATAGTGGGGGTTGCTTAGGAAGGAACATACATAGGGTTGTTTCATTTTGTTGCTTGTACGTCATACAGTAATAATTTCACTGGAGATATTTACTCATCTACTTTTATGCGGCAAGTGAATGATTAGCATTTAAGGCCTGGATAGTGTTGTGTGTGTCTGATATGTTCATTCCTTCACATGTTCCGCTTCTCATAGGAAAAATTTCAAATAATTCAGCTGTGATTGAAAACTTATGTATGTGATTAATTGTTTGAAAATGTTTGCTTAAAAGGCTTTTTTTTGTTTAAAAATCTCCTCAAAACAAAATAATGTTCTAAAAACTTGGCTAGAATTAGTTGGAGATCAATTGATCTCCAACTAATTCTAGCCAAGTTTTTGAAATGGCAAAAAAGCCAGGTTACTAACTGGAGTGACATACAGTGAGGATACCACCCCCCTGTTGTGTCAGCTCCATTGGCTGGCTGTCCAATTCCAAGCACAATTCAAAGTGCTGGTTTTGACCTATAAGTGCTGGTTTTGTCTGAGCATATCTCCCCTTATGTCCCACCTCTAAATTTACGATCTTGGGGAGGCCCTGCTCTCAATCCCACCTTCGTCGCAAATACGTCTTTTGGGGATGAGAGACAGGGCCTTCTCGTCCCCTGTTGGAACTTGCTCCACAGCGAAATTAGGTCAACTTCTTCCCTCCTTTCCTTTAGGAAAAAGTTGAAGATGTGGCTAAGGGACCAGGCATTTGGTTAGATATTCTGGTAGCAGGCGGACAATACAATGATGGCAGTGTTATGAAAATGGACTGTGGACTGGCTTCGGATTAATTTGTGATTGCAGAACTTGTACTATTTGTACTTTTAATTGGTTTTTAAAATCTGATTAATGCATTATTTATTATGTAATTGTTGTTTTTTATTGATTGTATATGTGGGGCATTGAATCCCTGCCGGTTGTAAGCCGCCCTGAGTTGTGTCCCCCCCCCCGGGGGTAGAGAAGGGTTGGGTATAAATATTTGAAATAATTAAGTGAAATAAATTGCTCAAAATTACTGGAAACTAATAAAAAAATCTGGGTAATCAAATGGAGACATGTGGAAGAAATAAAGAGGAGATTTCCATGTCTGCTTTAGTGCAGGGAAGTTGGCAGGTTCATGCTTGAAGTAGACAATGAAGTTTCACTTTCAGTTTCCATGTCAGTTAAAAGACTAAAACTTTAGAGAAACTCCAAAGCACAGTAGACATCATATTTATCTTGTAACTTCAGAAGCACAGTCAGAGTTTTCCATTCACACCTACATGGGCCAGGTTGTTAGCACAAAGTAGAAGTTAGCTTTGCCTGAAATGTGATAATTCTTTCCCATCCATTATGGCACTCATGGAGGCAGCCAAACATACTGCTCTCACACATCTATAAAGCCTATTCTATACTTCCCCTCTTTTTACTTGCTGAGATTTCTCTCACAACATGAGATTTCTCCCTTAACACCCCCCCCCCTTTACTCACTGTACACACACACACACAATTTTGTTCACAAAGGAACTGGAATAACTGCCAAATTCTTCAGACCAACAAACAATAGTTAGGAGAGAAAAAGAAATAAGAGAAGCATTAAGAGTAAACGGCTTGGGGAAGAAAATATCAATTTTGATGTACCCTTGCATATTTCTTAGTAAAATTAGAGAGACGGAAACGAAACTGAAATTATGTTACATTCTGGATGATAGCCACAACTTTTATAATTGTGTCCCCTGTCATGCTAGTGACAGATCTACACTTTTATTCAAGACAATATTCCAGTTTTGGAAACCAATTAGTCCATTCACATTTACACCAAAATGGAAAGGTCATTTTGGAGGGAGAAAATTCTTATTGAAGATGTATGGAAGGAACTATAAAAGGCATAACTATATCACCCTCATCAGACAACTGATAAGCAGGCTGGAATCTCCAAAATCATAAACTAGATAAAATGTGTATATTAAATCTACTGATTCTTGCTTTTATTGCAACCAACCAGTATATCAATCCACACCAACTTGTCTTACATAATTCTGCCACTAAACATAAACACTGCTTATGAAAAATATACGAGTTACATTTGCTTGTTGTTGTTTGATTTCGAGTCTTTTAAAATATGATGACCCTAAGGTGAGCCTATGACAGGGCTTTCTGCATCTGACAATGTGACTAACCCAAGGTCACCCTATGGGTTTCCATGGCCAAGTGAGGAATCAAATATTGATTTCCAGATTCACAGTCTGATGTTCTAACCCTGTGTTATCAAGTAAAACAGCATTTCCTCACATGTTATAAAAAGTACTCCTGCCAATGAAAATAGTATTTTTTCCACCAACACAGATTTCACATTAAATTGCCTAGCCATTTCAATACGGTAACCATCAAATATTTCAGAAGTACAGAATTATATCATATGGAAATAGCTGTTCTGATTGGTTCCTGAACAAAGTAGACATATCAAAAGTTTAGAATTATTCCCAATTTTGCCAATTTGATCATTTTTTCAGTAAATTCTCTACCTCCCCTGAATTCTACATGTACAAACATTGTGCATATACACTGGAGCCTAAGATGGAACATTGTTTATTATTATTAATTATTATTTCTCATTCTGAAAAAAAACTGTCTTAAATTTTAGAGATAAATTTTAAATTTACCGTCAGAATTGAACACTGAACACTGTTCATGCAAACAAAATGTCAGAAAGATGTCAAGCCTCCCTACAAAAAAGTTACTTCCCAATTGAAATCAGCCTATACACTTTCAAGATAATAATTGAGTGAAAAAAGTAACTGCTATACCTGTGGGGGGAAAGATCCTATCACTAGAAATCATACTATCAAACACAGCACAATTCTTCACAATATAAAAAACAGAAAAAGAAATCTCAGTTATGACTAGTTTTCATTGAGTGCTAATCTTCAAGGCTTAAGCAAAAAAAAGGTCCTCATGCTGGCTGTCTACAGGAAAACAGCTCATATGTTTACCGTACATCATGTTTTCCACACTTACAACTACCTTCAGACAGAATTGTCTGCCACATTTCCATAGAAGTTGTAACACTCAAATTTTAATGAATTCTAATTCATCTGGGGATCCAGTGACTCACTATGCAATTTTTAAATCCTTGCAGAAAGCAACACTGAGGAATCATATTTGTGGATGCCTGGTGCCATTTTTGATGTGTGTTCCAAACCATAGTAACACAATTCAGTTCACGGTGGGACATGGCCCTATTCAGGAACATATGCTCTTTAAACAAACTCAGTACTTTCATGACACCTTCATGGCACAATGATAAAGGGCACATATTTTGCAACCTAATCTAACATGTACGATTTGTCATTCTAGGTAGAAAGGGCACATTTCTCACATACATTTCTTATGTAATTACAAAACTGGGGCAGGAGGACAGACTATAGACCTCTATTCTCAAGATTAACAGAATCACTATTTCTGGAATGAATTTATTTAAATAGGAAGGGGAAATTAAAATCAGAAAGTATGTCCTTTGTGACTAGTTTAGCAATTTGTGCTTATGAGGTAGTGACACAAACTCTATTACCAGCTTATGGAATGTTCACTCATCAGTTATTTGAATATGACATTTAATTAAAATGAAAATTTTACATCTTGTCCAAGTTTATGTGAGAAGAAGCTACCAAGACATGAATACAAGTCATTAGATGACCTGATGAAGTTAGCACATGAAAGACAGTTACCATCACAATTTGCACATTAATTATCTTTTCATCAAGTCAATGGATTAGTGTTTGGAGATATTAATTAATTTCCCCCCTGTTCGTGTCTATTCACTTTTGCAGTTAATATACCTATGTTGCTTAGCAGTATCAGGGAATGAAAAAAACACAGAAACCAAGCTATATATCAGTCAACTCTATTTTTTTCTCGAGTTTTCACCAAAGAGATTTGGGAGGGAAGAAAATAGTGCTATCAAAACTAGACAGCCATGCACTATAAACATGAAAATTTGTGATGTTAACTATCATCAAATAAACTTCAACCTATAGTAATTCTCTTCCTCCACTTCCTTCGCTTAGTTCCATACACTCCTCCAAGATCACCACGTTCAGAAGACCTGAACCTACTAACCATTCCCTCTGTTAAGTCCTTCCACCTCACCTCAACTAGGCGGCAAGCTTTTACCGTCATTGCTCCAACCTTGTGGAATACACTGCCCCCAGAGACTAGTACTCTCTGTGATTTGTATACATTTCCTAGGGCATATAAAACATTCCTATTTAGACAGGCTTTTGATGGCCTGAGAAAAGTCCACTGGTCCTATTGTATTTTATTGGCTGTATTCTTTTATTGTCTTTTATACATTGTGTTTTATTTTCTGCTTTGTAAGCCGCCCCGAGCTTTTTGGGAGTGGTGGCGTACAAGTCTAATAAATAATAATAATAATCCTATGAATGAGAGATGTCCAAGCCACCTTGTCATAAATACTGCTGCTCCAGTTTTCTTATTCCATGGCTCCACTTTTCTTATTTCATGTTTGGCACCACACTTCCAGAATGCCAACAAATTTTCTCCTACTTTGGCCTCTTTCCTAAGAGCAAACCGTAGTATCACCTCTACAAGTTATACTTCACTATACATGAGCGGATTCATATTATATGAATATTTTATATGAAGCAATAAGAAACTGTGTTGATCTTCTTACATGCCTTCCAGCAGCAGCTTTTGACATTCTGGATTATACAAATATCCTTGTGTTCTATAACTTACACCAGCTAGCTTTCAACAAACAGAATCTAGATATGTTGTTTGTTTATTTGTTGCTTCATATATCTGGAGAATGAAATTCTCAAGAGATCTGAGTTAATACAGCCGATTTGCTTTATTCTAATTACTTGATATTACTTTTCAAAAGTAATTAAGGGTGAGGAAACTTTTCTAACTGTTCTATCATCAATTGTGTTTATTTAGAAGTATTGTGCTTTTAATTTTCTGTATCCTATATTACCTTTTAGCTGATACTTTCTACTAGGTAAAATAAAATTAGTTCTCCAGTGGTGCATCTGAACTAGAAATCATACTAAGTTCGTTCAGCCGATGGGATATTAAAAATGTTTATAAGTGTGAGAAATGTGATGGAAGAGTTTGATGTTCTAATAAAAATCAATGAAACAATTCGGAGAATATTAAGTGCATTTAAATTATATTATAATTTGATTTTACATACTTACAGCAATACAATGAGCACAACGATTTCAACTTACTTTAAACATTATAAACCATGAAATATTTCAATAAAGAAGATACACACATACATCACCTCATTCTTCAAAACCAAAGGACATTGAGTATGGCTGGGAGATACCTTAATGGTGCACTTGCATATATTCCTAAGTGATCTGAACAGTTACTACGGTTATTATGCAAAACAATATTATACACATGCTTCAATAAGGTGAAATGCATTGTTCTTTATTCTTTAACAAATACAAATTCTTTGAACAGCGATGTTGCTTTAAAAAAAACTTCACTGCAGGCAGTCCATGAGTTACAAACAATTTATAGTTGGGGGGGTTTGAGACAACAGGAAGCGAGAGAAATCTACCCCAAGGGAGGGAAATTCACTCCTGAAAGTGTTATCATGGGGAAAAGGTGTCTCCACTAAAGTTTTATCATCAATTCTTGTTTCTACAGCAAATTTTTCAAAATTCAATTATCCCAGGGACAGAAAGTGATCTGAATTTTCTGAACAGGGGCACAGGCAGCAAAACAACACTACAGAGCTGTTAACCCTTCTCTATGCAATCCAAAGCTCTCTCTCACACACATGTGTAGAAAAAACATGCTTCGGGGATGGGACAATTTCAACATGTTTTGTTGAGGATGAGTTCCTACTCTCCAAATTGGGATAGCTATTAAAGGGGATAGAAATTATTTAACAAGCAGGTGATATCAAAGAATCTTATTGGAGTGGAAGGCTAAACTGCAACATATAAGGTTGACACTCTGGCACTTTAGTTTGAATAGATGGCATCTAGTTTTTAACTACTGATGGTTTTGTGTTTAAAATTGTATTATTTTATGTGTTGTTAGTGGTTATTTTATAATTTTATGTGCTATATTTTATACTCATGTATCATTTATGTTATATACTGCACTGCAGTGTTTTGGAAGCTGCCCTGAGTCTCTTTTGTGAGATGGTGGCGGGATATAAATAAAGTTTATTATTTTATTATAAATTACTTCTGAAAGTAATCAATTTGATTGAGTACTTATAGCCAAGGAAGCCATTGATCCAGTAGAATATTTGTTTTTCTCTAATAAGAAAGATTTCTTTTTACAAAGAAAGAAGTTATGTTCTGTAGACATCCTCTAGCTACTTCACATTATCCTATCTCTATGATCTTGAAATGATTGGTTCACTAGGAATGCACAGCTCTACATGGCTATTTTGGTCAGTATTTTGGCCCCAGCTATGGTTCAGATGCCCCCACCCTGTAATCGGAAAACATTTGGAGTCATGAAATCAAGTTTTTGAAAAGAAAATACTTGTTGTGATCAGTTGATGATAAGCAATGGAGTATGTGAATATTTTCAGAAGCATAGTTTTATTGTTTGGACCAAATTTTACCTTCCATATAATTTAACGTAATATACCAACTAGCTGTAAGTAATTACTTTTCCTTTTAATACTAGATCATCATTACATTACATTACATTACGTTATGTTTCATTGTCAGTTATGTTGTCTTTTATTAAGCTTAACGTTAGATTGATTTTATATTGCTTGATGTGGTCTGTCCTAATATAATTTGTTTGTATGTTTTCTCTCTCTTTTTGTCATTGAATGTTTGCCATACATGTTGGAAACTGCCCTGAGTCCCTTTGGGAAGACAGTCTAATCTACAAAAAAGATTACTACCACTACATATATTATTTACCCAAGTACTTAACTATATTTCTCAGGAACAACTCTACATACTAATCTTAAATTACAAGAAGTGAATCAACTTCTGTAGAAGGTATGCAGTAGGTCTGTGCAATTCTGAGGGTGAAAACTAGATTGCGCTAGTGCTTTGCTTCTACATTTTAGCTAAAGTTCTTGTGGTGAACATTCCACCACCAGAACTTTAGCAACACTATAGAAACAAAGTACCAGCGCCACCTAGTTTTCACCCTCAGAATTTTAGTTTTGTAAGTACTTTAGAAACATTTAGAAGCATGATTGTACGGGCCTAATGTGTAGCTGTGTCGAATGTCAATTGTTATCTACAAATATCTTACAGGGGCCTTATTGTAGATTCAATCAAGCTTCTAAAAGTAATTAAATTAGTGATAAATTGATCTAAAAGTTTGAGCAGTGAAGAAAACAGACAGAGAGAGAGAGAGAGAGAGAGAGAGAGAGAGAGAGAGAGAGAGAGAGAGAGAGAGAAAGGCGGCGGGGGGGGGAGAGAACATTGTTTTGCCTTGGGAGTCACAACACTGCATAAAATAGGTCTGATCCAGAGGAACTCTTACTATCAGAAAAAAAATCTTTCTCCCTCATATAAATTCCTACTTAACCTTTCCCTAACATGATATTTATTTCAGCGACAACTCTCAATAAATTTTTTTTTTACTCTAAAGCTTGCTTTCTCATATTCGGGTCTTTACACATTAAAAAGTCTGGATCTTTACAGTTTAAAAACCCAGGATAAATCTAGAAATCTAGGTTGACTCTCTGTTAATCCAGATTAGCCTGAGACAACATTTGGACACTTCAAGCAAAATCCAGAACTCATCATGGGTTTTGTGCATGTCTGGAAGGCCCATGAGTTTCCATAAAATATGCACACAAGATTTTTGAATCAAGACCTGTACAAATTAGCCTTTCTTACAAAGAATCAAGCAACATCAAGTTTCAGTCCCCAACATGTGAATTTGGCATGTCAGTTTTATGTCTGTAAATGTTAGTGAAGGTTGGACAGAAAGCTATTACAATCAAATAAGAAAAAAAAACTGAAAGAGATTTCACTTGAGGCACATGTCTTCATTTTCTAACTTTGAAGAAGAAAGCATGCACACATCATTTCAAAGTAATGTTATTTTTACAGATTTAGCAATCATTTTCACAGCCATTTCAACTGGTAATTTTCACTCCTAAATGTATGAAGGCCCATGGGGACTCAAAGTGATTCAAAATTACAGTCTGTAGGAATTTTCACTAATGAAGAGGATTAAAGAATTAGGTAGTCATGCTTATTAGGTGTTATATTATTTTCGTATATTTCTCTGCAGCATAAAGCAGGCATGCTTGAAGAAAAATTGGATTATGTATCAAGCATGAACTAATAAAAAAGGTGTGATGAGAACTATATTATATATTTGGGAGAATATTCTGGACAAAATACAGTTTTGTGGGAGAAAGAAAAAATACACTTTTCAATTTTTTAAAAAAGATTTGACAAAAATGTTTTGGTTTTGTTTGTTTGTTTGTTTTTAAAAAACAACAACAGCTATTTTATTGAATGTCTCCTATATCGACCAATAGAACTTCCATTTAGGGATTTCCTCCTAGCCCAGCACAAAGATTTACTTACTAAGCTGCCATTCCTCTTTCAATTAATTGCCTCTCACTATTAGCAGAGGGAAACAACTAGGATAAAGCAGAATTCACTGGGCAAGAGACTGAGAAAGCATAGAATTCTGGGAAATGTAGTTTGGGAAGGTAAGGAGCCCTATGCCAGAAAATTCAAAAGGCCCAACCCTAAACTGATCTTAAATTGAATTGTTGCTGTTTTATAAATTGATTTTATGTAAACCGCCCGAGCTTGCTGGAAGGAGTGGTATACAAGAATGAACAATAAATAAATAAATAAATAAATAAATAAATAAATAAATAAATAAATAAACTACATTATCCCAAATTCTGCTCAGCATCAGAAAGCTCCAATCAGGACAGCAGCCAGGCAGAGTTTCAAAACATTGTTGAAACTGTAAAGAGGCTGGCTGATAATTTATTATTTATTTATTTATTTACTTCATTTATATTCCGCCCTTCTCACCCCACAGGGGACTCAGGACGGATCACAATGCACATATATAGGCAAACATTCAATGCCATTGACATACAACATATATAGACAGACATAGAGGCAATTTAACATTCCAGAAATCAGTTATATTTAGCCTCCCCACAAAGTGGTACCTAAATCTCCTACTTGACAGATGCAACTCTCTTTTGGGTTGCAAAGGTCAACAACGAGCTACACAAATTGGTCAAGAGCTCACTCCGACCCGGGCAGGCCTCAAACTCATGACCTTCTGGTCAGTAGAGATCTTATGCAGCTGACACCCAGCCAGCTGCGCCACATTCCCGGTGCTTTAAAGAGGTATTTAAGCCTCTCTCTTTTTTTTTGGCTTTGCTTTGCTTGCTTGCGCTGAACATTAAACTGACTTTTGGAGGCTTCCAAGGTTTACAAAATTCAAATTAAAAAGTAACCGGTAAGCTTTGATTCTTACGTTTTTCGCACGGGCCACACCCACACATTGAATATCTTGTACAAATTTAAGTACACATTTAACAAATTTGATCCTACTTACGACGACTAACAAAAATTTTGCACAACCCTAGTGGACTCATTATAAGCCAGTTCAAAACAGATAATCTGGGATCGGATCCTGGGATATAGGGCAGTGTAGATTCACCCTGAAATAGCCTCCCCCACCATTATATCCTTTTCAATTTAGCTTGGGTATCTTCTACACTGCCATATAAAATCCAGATTATCAGTTTTGCATTGGATAATATGGCAGTGTAGACTCATAATCCAGTTCAAAGCAGATAATGTGGATTATCTGTTTTGATAATCTGGATTATATGGCAGTGTAGAAGGGACCAGATCCTACACATAATTCAGTTCAAAGCAAATAATTTGGATTTTATAGGGCAGTGTAGATGGGACCTTAGGTAAACCTATGCTATTGAATTAATCCATTGGAGCTGTCTTGCATCAGTGCTATGGGATCACAAAAGCTTACAAGTTCTTTAGCCTTCACTGCCAGAATATTGATGTCTCACTACACTACAACATCCAGGATCCCCTAGCATTGTATTTTTTTTTTAAAAAAAGTGATGATACACCTTAGGGCCTATCTATACAGCCATATAACCCAGAATATCAAGGTAGATAAACCACAATATCTACTTTGGACTGGATTATCTGAGTCCACACTGCCATATAATTCAGTACAATACAGATTTTATACAGCTGTGTGGAAGGGCCTTGGAGTCTCCACTGCTGCAGAACCCGTAGAAGACCTTTAAACCAATGTCCTAATTTACACTGATACCATATTAGGGAAGAAATATATCTCTCAACTCCCATCATCCAGTGTTATTTATTCAGTACAGCAGCATATATTTATCTTAAAAAAAATAGGATACCCTCTCGGGTTTAAAAAGGCCTACGGAAGCAGCCAAGTAACATATTTGGGTTGTCTGAAAATCTGCTGGTATAAATAATAGCCTTTCATTGAGGAGGGGGGAGTGTATATTACCATTTTGTTATTGGTTAGAAAATATTCCCTACAATAGCATTAACATTTAGATTTTCCTATGAATAAATCACAATAGTTGTTTTTCTTCACTCCACCTCTTATTTCAGGAGGAAGTAAAAATAGTTTTTTATTGTTGTGTTATTTTGAATTGTAAATCACACCGGCATTTTAAAGACACAGTGTTAGTAGAGATGGGCTGACAGGTACTCAAAAGGCATATGGACATATGTTTTTGAAAATTGAACGGTTGTGTGTACCAAATGTTGCATGTACCAAATTTGTGGTCATGCACCATTTTTTCATCCTATAATACTAGAGTTCCAATGAAATAAAAAATGCCCCAGAGCAAACTCTTTCATTGATTCCTTTTTAATCTGCCTAGATGAAAGCAAGTAACATAACACCACAATTTCAAGTGACTATAAGAATGTATCTCATATAACACAGTTAAGTCCTGATCATTTCAAAAGTATTTTTTAAAAAACATATTCATGACCAATAGTGTTATTTTTGTATAAGCACACAATTCTTCTAAATATATACAGCTGTTTTTTCTCCTTTATGAAGAGAAAAAGTGAAATATAAATAAACAGGAAGAGGAGGTTTAGATTTATGATCGAACCAGCTCTCAGTCATTTTCAGAGGAAGAAAATGGCATGCTTATTTAAAATACAGTCATGTAATTCCTTGCACTTTTAGGCTGCTTGCTGTGGAACCTCCCAGACCTTATGAATTATTAGGGATTCTGTTCAAAATCTTACTTCTAACTGCCAAGCACACACTGTCCTCTCCGACTGATCTTCCCCGCATAAGAAGTGTGATTTGAAGCTTCCAAACATTTTTTCAGCCTTAATTATATTACAGAGATGGTATAGCTTAAGGTAATGACAACTTATTGGCATCATAAGCTATACAGGTTATACACATCCATATATACAGATCCTATGGGAAATTTCATGAAAGGCAACCCATTTTTATTGAAATCATATTTGGTATGAGGATATAAAAACAAAAAAAGATGTATTTATTGCAATACTGCATGCAGTTGTTCATCTGCATTTCTCTTAACAGTGATTCTCTCTATACTAGAATAGCACATAGTTTTAAAATCTAAGTTTTCTTTTTTCCATTTTTGTGCAGTAAAATAGCTAGCAAATTATGCATTTTTACAGCAATAGACTTTCATGTTTCTTTTAAAAGAAAGGTATAATCAAAATATTCCTGAATGAGTCAGTAAAGTACTTCTCCAGAGATTTTGGAAAAAAATTCCTCTGGTTATGGCTTGTTACAGATCATCAGACACCATTCATAAAATCCCTCCACCTTCAATAGATTTTTTGGAAAGAATAGAAAGGACTGAATTGAGAAAGTATAATTCATCTGTGACATGCCTGCTATATGAGCAATGCACCACATGCAGTTCTTTGGGTTCCAACCAATTTCAAGACAATTGCATTGTTCATACGCTTTTTTTCAGGGTTTTTTTTTTTGCAGCACAACGTCCCGCTCTTCATTTCTTTCAGCATGTGTGGATTTTATACTTTATTAACTTATTCACATTTACCAAAAATATTTCCAACACTAATATAGTATGGTTTCTTTCCAGTGCTAAATTATAAAGTTGAAACAATTACATAACTTCAAAAGAATCTATAAATGCTCTTTTATTGCAGACACAGATAGTCATTCTATGGATAGAATACACATAATTCCTCACCAACAAGCAATGAGCATGCATAATTATTCTCTGCATTGCAGTACATATGTTCCTTTTACTGCTGTTTATTTATCCAAGCTATTTATAGGCCATTCTTGAATGCAAGGTTCCTGAGGCAGTGTGCAATTAAAATAATAAAAAATACAATTTAATCTCTCTCTCTCTCTCTCTCTCTCTCTCTCTCTCTCTCTCTCTCTCTCACACACACACACACACACACACACACACAGAGGGCACTTCCAGGCAGGGTTTAAACCCACAACAAAGCGGGTTTAAGAAACCCATTTCATCTTAAGTTTAAGTCCTCATGCCCTTCCCAAAAAATTAGGCTTTCCCAGAAAGTGGAGGGGCAAAGAAGCAAGATGGAAAGTGTAGACTGACTCTGACTCTGGAGAATCAGTCACCATGGGCCACATGCTCCATTGAAACCCAGAACTTTCAGACAAGCCCGGGTCTAATGGGGTATCAAATTAATTTGAGACAAAGCAGGTTTTACCTGCTTTGTCTCAAATTAATTCACTTTTTCCTCAGACGTCATTTGGATGCCTCAGATAAAAGCCTGACGGGCCCTACATTTTGGGGTTTGTCTGTAAGTGCCCCCACACAACTGCAAATAGTACTTCAAACCATACCAAAAAGCAGTCATATGAATCCATAAAATCTAGCAGAACAATAAGAATGGTATTAGCATTAATTAGAAAAATCATAGAAAGTTAAAGAAAGTGACCCGTATTGAATTGAATCTTCTCTGTTTTCTCTCATTATTCCATGGTTGATAAACAAATATTTCTCAGGACTATTACAACCTGGGCCCTTCCAGATAGGCCAAAAATCCAACAGGAATCGGAATGTTAAATCCCACTTCCTCTCAGGATGGAGGCCACACAGCTGACCTAAACCCAGTGCTTTTGCCTCCCTCCCTTGGAAGAGCCAAATGAGGGCTTTGGTAGAGGAATGGGGAGGAGGGAGAGAGGCAAAGGATGCAAAGGCTTCAGGTCTGCATGGAAGGCTTCCTCCAGTAAACTGAGAGGGAAATGGGGGCATATTGTGAACTATTATGGAATTCATCAAATACACACCCAAAATGCCTTCACCACAGACAATCTAAATTCTATGTTTAATTCATATGTTTAAGACTTCATTCATTCATAGGAACAGAAATGCCAATTTCAATCTTATCTTTCGGAGATTTAGTATAATTCCCAAATAAAATTTAAAAAGTCTCATATCAACTGCATAAAGCCTATAAAACAGTTAACTGAATAAATTACTTTCTGGTAAAAAGCCTCAATTAACATATTGTGCCTTCTGGGGAAAGATGGATAGGATTTTTGCCCGTATATTGTGCATTTTTCATCACTTAAACCAGTGTTTAAATGAAATTTAAAATAATTGTGAAAAATAACCTCAGGCATTTGGTAGCATTTACTCATCATGTATCAACAAATCTAATGGGAAGATGTTAAGAATAATCCAGGATGGAAGGAGGAGGGGGCAGGAGGGTGGACTCTGCTGGGACTTGTGAGTATTAAAGCCCTCAGGTCTTGTATCTTTGCTGCTGTCAGATGCACTCAAAGATACACATGTAAGACTAAGTCTGCAAAGATGCTAGTATATCTGAAAACTCTGAGAATTTTTGCAAAGAAAACACAACCCTGCAGAAACTTGATTGTGATATATTATATGTCAACGAGACAAAAAGGGGGCAGGTTACCACAGCAAAAAACAAATAAGACCCCTGTAGGGGTTATATAATAACACAATATAATAGATAAATGGTGCAAGTAGCGAGTCCTGCCTGGCACATGTAAATAACACAGTCAACAGTTCAGTCTTACAAGCCAAAGAGGGCAGCGGGATAACAATCCGATATAGCGGTAAAATCCGGGATAAGTGGTGCCACGCAGAGTCCTACACAGTCTCTAAGGAGCAGTAGATTCAGGACTGTAGCTTGGGCGTGATGAAGCAAAACAGATAGATGAATTGTAGCCCCGATAGGCTTCCAAGACGCAGGTGGCCTTGTCAACAGAATGAGAAGCACAATAGTGGGCGTGGAATAGCAGCAAACCAGGGAAAGTTCCAAGGATGCGATGCCTAATGGCGGAAGTTTCCACAGAGATAAAGGAGACTAAATAAAGGCCCGACAGTGTGCAAAACGCACCATAAGAGGCCAAAAACAATCCGTTTCACCTTATTGCAAAGGCCTTTTCAAGGGAATCATGCATATAACTACGTCCAAAATCAAAGGTCTCAAGACAAAGAGCATAACTCTATCCAGGTAGGTAGGACTCGCTACTTGCACCATTTATCTATTATATTGTGTTATTATATAACCCCTACAAGTGTCTTGTTTGTTTGTTGATATATTATATGCACCAGAAGAAAATATGGCCTTAAAATGATGAACATTTTAGATACAATCTTTCAAGATAATAATTATGTTATGATTTGTTTTTAATTCCATATATTGCATACCAAGACAGAATATATTATTTTAAATTGTGTCTTTATGAAGTATTATCAATAGTGAGCAAAACAGAATCTATATGTCCTTCCTATAATTCATTATTTTCAGTCTGTCACAAAATTGTCTGGATTAATGTGATTATTTTTTTTATAGAAGTTTTTTTATTCAACAAATATTAAAGACATAGTACATTACATTGGTATAGATTACATTATTTTCTCCCTCCCTCCCCCCCTCCCTCCTCAACCACAGTATATTCTACGAATCTTGCAGATCCAGCCACTGGTAAAGTCTCTGTGTTTTTTGTATGATGTGAACGGTGGCTCCTCCATTTTTCACCCAGTTGAAAGAGATCTTCCACCTATCTGTGATGTCATTTTGTTTGTCTGTTCTTGTTGCTTGATTAGTCATAATTCCCATAATATCTAATAACACTTGATCATACATATAATCATTCCAATTACTTAATGTCCATTTCGTTTTGTCTTTCCATTCTCTAGCAATCACCGCATAGGCTGCTCTTATTGTTATCTTAAATAACTCCTGGAATTTGGTTTTTATACTTGGATGATCCAACACTCCCCATAGTAGCAAATCAATATTAATTTGAATATTTATCTGGAATATCTCTTGTATTTTTTCTTGTATCATTTGCAAGAAGTTTTTTTTATTTCAGAACACTTTTCAATATTACAATGCCAACACTTAGAATTCCTTCCTTTTACCATATAAGCCAGTTGCTCAGGAGTTCTGTACCATCTTAATATCATCTTTTTTTTCTAATTCGTTATATTTTTCTATTTTTATTTTATTCATATTCCTAATTATTTCCTCTACTTCATGTGTCTGTAATGATTTAACCCCATTCCATTTGTTACATATTGCTCTAATCATGAACTCTTTATCTTCCACCATTAAATTGTATATTTTTGCCACTGTTCCTTTGCTTGTTTTTTCTCTTGCATTTATCTACCTTTAATTCTTCAGTGGGCAGAGCACCTTTTTTTACTTTTTCCCAAATTGCTCTTAATTTTAACCAATTTTCTTTCTCCCCCTTTTCCAAAACCTGGGGCCAATTTATAATCTTTCCATCTTGTTTCCACATATCCTTTACTCTTCTTAATCCCCTTAGCAAAAGTTATTTGCTAACCTTTCAGGAGTCCCATGCTCTTAATTGGAGTCTTCCTGATAATTTATACACCCACAGTTTTTGCCATTTTTGCCAACAATCATATGCAAGCTTCCTTGGTCCTGAAAAAGTGGGAAACATCCAGAAGACCCTAATTCATATAGACCTATTAGCCTTCTAAATCAGGATTATAAAATATTCATGAAAATATTAGTCAACAGAATAGATGGGATTATAACTAAAATAGTAAAGGACAATCAATATGGGTTTATATAAGGTAGAAACATCGCACACCCTATAAGAAATGTATTAAACATTCTTAATCATAACAAAAAAAGAAAATTTGCCCTCTTAAACTTAGACATATATAAAGCTTTTGATTCATTAAACCATGATTATTTGTTACAATTAATGGATAACTATGGATTTGAAACTTCATTTATTAAAATAATACAAGAGTTATATAGTAATATGAGAGCAAGAATAAGAATAAATGAAGGGCTAACAAAATACTTGAAAATAGAAAGAGGAGTAAAACAAGGCTGCCCCTTATCCCCGCTGCTTTTTGCACTACCAATGGAACCTCTGGCAGACAGAATACGATACAATGGCAGGATAAAGGGATATCAGATTAAGAATGAAGAACTGAAGATAAATCTTTATGCAGATGACATTTTATTAATAATGGAAAACCCAGTAGAAGCAATAAGGGAAATACAAATAATTCTAAAAGATTTTGAAAGATATTCAGGATTGAAAGTTAATATGTGCAAATCAGAGATGCTTATATTCAATATGGGGGGAAAGGACCAGAAGGAATTAAAGGCAATAATGGGAGAAACAAAAATTATAAGAAAGAAAATAAAATATTTAAGTATTATTATTACAAAAGAAATAACTAAGTTAAAAGTGGCCAACTATGGAGCAATATGGAAAAAAGTTCAGGAAAAAATAAAATCCTGGAGGGATAAGCAATTAAGTATTCCAAGAAAAATACAAGCACTGAAAATGTGTATAATTCCCAAATTATTTTACCTTTTTCAAACCCTTCCAATAAACATAGAATATAAACAATTAAAAGAATGGGAGAATACTCTGCGAAATTGGATATATGGGGGGGGGGGGGGAGGAAATAGAAGAATGAAAAAGATTAAAAATGACCCAAGGAGAATTCTTGGATGGGGCTTTCCCAATCTACAATATTATTATGAGGCTTTCCAATTAAGAGCATTACTAGAAATGAGTTTAAAAACAGAAGATAAATGGATAAAAGTAGAGAACGAAATAAATGATGGATGGGGAAAATATGGTTTATACACCAGAGATATTAATAAAATAAATGCAACACTAACTGGATTAATGTGATTAAACCTCAATGAATCTAGAGTGAAGAAATGTGAAAACTGTTTACTTGGATACCAGTGATCACAATCCACAATCACAATCTATTTTCATTAGCATTTTATAATATAGCAGATATTCCTTGTGTTCAAAGAAAGAAGTTGAAAATCCCATGAGATATGTGCAATTCATTATGCCTTTTAAAGTTCTTTCATCCTGAGCCAATTTGAACTTCTAAAGAGTTCAAATATAGGACTGTTTTAAAATCCCCCTGTCACATTTTCACCCTGTTTACATATGACAAAAATATGGTAGGGAACATTTTTTCCTTTGGCTTCACAAGATATTTATCATAGATAGCTGGAGAGAATTTGTTTTTTAGGTAAGGAGAATACAACTAGATCTGGTTACAGTGTTTTGAACAATAGCCATTGGATGTCATATTTCCATTGAGAATGATGGTACATTAAATGTAGTATTATGGTGTTACCACACCAGCACTTTTAAACTGGGTAGCCCCATATTTCTGCCACCTTCAGAATTTTGGGAAATATAGTTTAGGGTGGGGATTTTTAATTCTCAGCTACAGATGTCCTCGTCTTCCCAAACTACATTTCCCAGAATTCTCCTGTCACATAACTTTCTTGCACCAGGAGGGTATGAGGAGGGAGATAATGGTGGCCAAGTAAGTTGTCTTAACTTTTAAGGTGTTATTCTACGGTTTGAGGGAGGAGATGGGTGCCCTCTCAGTTTTTTGGGTTCCAGGAGTCTGAAAACTGAGATGGCTGTTGTGTGGATTGGGCCCAGGGATAGTGTCATGTGATCCCTGGGCCCACCTACAGGGCCCACACCTGGTAAAACCAGAACTTACCTAAGATCCAGTCCTTACCAGGTGTTTAATTTGGAACTATCTGCTTTGTTCAGAATTAATTTGGCTTTACTGGAGGTGTCCAGTAAAACAGCAATTGGTCTCACTTTTAAGGTCTGTCTGGATGGGCCCTCAGTCTCTCTAACAGCCTTAACAGTAGTTGCTTGTGGTAGCAAAGAAAGTCTGTTTTTGGATATTTCTGCCCTGTTTTTAAGGAGAAGATTATGAGGAAGAACTGGATCCTCTGTTTGATAACACAAGCTTACTCTTCTTTTCCTGAAATAAATGTAGACTGGCACTTAAATCATATACTTTTAAAAGGTTTCAGTATAAGCACCTCTCAACCACACTGTAGGGAAAATCATGCTACAGAGGAACTCGTTGCTCGTGTTATTGGACCTCACGGCAGCGTTTGATACTGTCGATTACCAACTTTTGACACACCGCCTGGCGGTGGCGGGGGTGAGGGGGACAGCCTTAAACTGGCTGTCCTCCTTCCTCCAAAACCGCCTGCAGCGAGTGAAGTGTCATCTCGAGGCTCGATTACTGTAATGCGCTGTACATTGGCCTACCCTTGTCAGCGATCCGGAAACTTAAGCTGGTGCAGAACGCTACAGCACGTCTGCTCTCAGGAGCATCAAGATCGGACCACGTGACTCCACTCATGCGCGAACTGCACTGGCTTCCAATTGAATTCCGGGTCGCCTTCAAGGTGTTAGTTCTAACTTTCAAGGCCTTATATGGTTTGGGGCCAGTGTACCTGAGGGAGCGGCTTACCCCTTATGTACCCAGGAGATCACTGCGTTCAGAGGGGCTCAATCTTTTGGATGTGCCGGGCATTAGGGTTTGTAGATTGGCAAGCACACAGCAGAGGGCGTTTGCAGTAGCAGCTCCTACCTTGTGGAACTCTCTTCCCGAAGAGACACGAGCCATCCGGGACTTAATGCCGTTCCGCAGAGCTGTAAAGACCTGGCTCTTTAGACAGGCTTTTGCCGTCTAAATCCATGCTGCACCACCCACCATCTCGCTGTGCCGCTGTTAGTGTGCTTTCATTGCTGCTGCAGTTCTGCTGCCACATATTTTAATCTGGGGGTTTTAAATCTGTTTTATTGTATTTTATATGTTTTTATGTGTTTTAACCTGTGAACCGCTCTGGGCGTAAGAGAGAGCGGTATATCAAAATGAATGAATAAATAAATAAATAAATAAACTTGTCATCCCTGTATTTCTGCAGCCTTTCAAACAGTCTGCTATATTGGGAAGAATTGAATGGTTCTATCACATTGGACCTAAACCAGATGACTCCAAGTGTAGTAGAGCAGATCCAGCTTCTCCTCTTATCTCAGTACTATGACTCTCTGTTTTGACAGGGCAAAGGATTGGATATCAGGAGGAAGAGAACTCATGGCATGCAAGCCTCCCAAACAATCCCCTTGCTCACCTTCTGAAGATGTCTGCCATGTGATAGTTCATGTGACAGCTCCAACTTCAGGAGGTAACAACATTTAAACTTGCAAATAATCAAATCAATGACTGAAAACCATAAAAATGGTTTCTACATTGGAATGCCTATAAAATAATTATATATTTCTTCAATTTTAAGACAGAATTTTATCCTATATAAACATCTCTAAAAATGGGGTGTATTTTAAAATTGGAGGTGTCGCGATCAGATGCCCTTCAAAAAAAGCCAAGCCAGATAAAA
This sequence comes from Anolis apletophallus, assembly GCA_030556195.1. NCBI lineage: Eukaryota > Metazoa > Chordata > Lepidosauria > Squamata > Anolidae > Anolis > Anolis apletophallus. The sequence goes on along the minus strand of JARBWK010000004.1, from coordinate 38,379,519 downwards.
GGCAATAAAGTTTATTTAAAACCCCCAAGGCACAAAAGGAGAACAGAAATAATGCTTAAAGTCAGAGTTTAACACATAAAAGTTCCAGTCCTGGAGAAAGGAAACCCAGATCTTCGTCAATATACACCCCAAAACCCACTATCTAAACTAAAGAAGAGAATGCTTGCAAAAGACTCCAAATGCAGCAGTAGCCATAAACTTAGTCGTTAGCCAGTTGTCAATCACAAAAGGCAGCAGCAGGCGAAACTGATGAAGGGAACAGCAGCAAAGCAGGAAACTGGAATCCCAGCAACACGAGGGAGGAGGATCCACACAGGAAGCATTCAGGAGCTGGTCCTGAAGCTAGTATCTATCACGAAGTACCCAGACCAGGAATCAGCATCAGAAAATAAACACAGAGAACTTCTCCAAGCAACAACTTGCCCAGCCGCAAAATCTAGGAGCCAAAGGTTCTCCTTATATCCTACAAACAATTTAGCCACCGCCCTTAATCTGATTCCTCACTATCATCCTGAGTAGCCCCAGCTGTTGATTCCTGACTTCCCCTCCACTGGCACCATCTTGTGTCCATACTGAGCGTTGGCCAGTCCCCCCCCCCCCCCGGATTCCTCAGGCCACTCATTATCACTGCTGAACCCGAAAAAGCTGTCTGAAGACATTGGTGCTTCACATACGTTTTGTAATTCCTCTACATAAGTCCAGTCCAACTCTACCTCTGAAGTATCACTGTCAGAGGTTTCCCTAAGTCCTTGCCGAATTCTTTTACAGTGCAAAGACCCCTCATCACTTGAGCCACGTGTAGCTCGTTTTCTACTCAGCCCAGTATTGCTCCCAGCCCCTCCCATCTCCATGTCGGACACTGAATCATTACTAAAATCACTGTCGGCTGAGGCTGGTCTGACATCAGATGCTGAATCATTCTCACTACTCCGAGGTGTAACCTGAGCCATAGGCTCAGTTACCACAGGAGGTGTATATTACGTATGTTTGTGGGTACTGAAATTAGGGTGAGTCTCATAATTGAGGGTGTCTTACAACTGAATAAATAATATTGCAGATATGGGTAATGTAAAAAAAACTATTGCAGATAGATTCTTGGGGAAAGTTTAAGAGTTCAAATGTGGGCCATGAGAACAATGGGTAAATTACTGCTTTTTTTCTACCACTTCTGTGTAGTATAGGCAAAAGTCACATCAAATGCATAACCAGACATTAATACAGCAGTTCCCGAATTACAAACATCCCACTTACAAATGACTCATAATTAACAATGGGGGTGAGAGAACAGGAAGTGAGAGAAATCTACCCCTCAGAAGGTATTCAGTCCTGAAATATTATCATGGGAAAAAGTGTTTCAACTGAAGGTTTATCATCAAACTTTGTTTCCAAAAGAATCCTATTTTTTGCAAAATACAATAGTTACAGAGACAGAAAGTATGTGAAATCTTCTGAACAGGGGCACAGAGAGCAAAACCAACACCACATTAGTGTTAGCCCTTCCCAATGCTATTCAAAGCTAAAAGATATACACATACACACCTATTCTGACTTACATACAAATTCAGCTTAAGAACAAACCTATATGTCACAATCACCGACTTAGTACTGCCCCTTTAACACACACACGGAGACGTAGCAAAGGCTAACTAGTTTTATTGAATATAAAAAGGTCCAAAAGGCAATTCTCTTGAAGAGATCAAAGAATAAAGCAAACAGCAAAGCTGTAGTCCAATTAAGAAAGCAAAGTTCCAAAAGATAGTTCCAAAAGCAAACGTGGCAATAAACTTGGCAAGTTCCCGGATTGACTCGAACAGAGCAGGGTATCCGCAGCAATGCGAATCAATAACAAGGCAAGGTCTTGGTCCAAGGCGAGCCAAACTAGGCTCCGTGGTTCACTCCGCTTTCACGCCCTTTAGCTCAGACGTGGCCGGAGAACTGAGGATCAGTTCCCACGGGCCGTTTCTAATCCTTCGGCCGGGCCCCTCGACGATCTAGGGCCCGGCGTCTCCAGTCTCTACTTTCCGAACGGTGACGGTCTAGGGACAGATGCCAGCTCCTCCTGCCCTGCTCTATGTCCCTGCGTCTGTTATGGGAACGGCCCCGCTCTTCCAGTTCAGTATCGCTATCTCCTTGAGAAGCAGCCTCCCGAACTTTCCCAGCCGCTGGCCTCCATCTGCTGCTCGGCCAGGTCCTGGGAACCTCGGCCGTTTGGGAATTCATAACTATCTCCGCTATCTGCTTCGCTGCCTCCCATCTCCACCTGGTCCGCTCCTTCCCGGGAGAATGCTCCCACTCGAGATCCCATGCTAAACTCTCTACAGGTGAACTGGGCAAAGGCACTGCTGACCAATCTTGCTCTGGGCCTTCCAACTCGTCCCCTCCGAGTCCCTTCAGCCTGTGCGGGTCCCAATGGCATCGGGACCCCGGCGCCTCACCCCTCCCAGTGGCACGAACGAACCCATGGGTGCTACACTATCCCCCCTCAGGGCCCCCTGGGCCCCCCCGGGCTTGGGCTTGTCAGGATACTAGCGGTGGAAACGGGCCACCAACTCCGGCGCGTGGACATCTCGAGCCTTGACCCAAGCACGCTCTTCCGGGCCAAAACCTTTCCAGTCAATGAAATACTCCAACTTCCGGTACCGGATGCGAGCATCCAAAATGTCCTGCACTTCGACCTCCTCCCCGCCCTCCGCATCACAGGGGAGGAGGCGGCTGCGCCACATCAGGCCGCACCCCCTTCGCCGGGCGGAGCAAGGAGCGATGAAACACCGGGTGGAGTTTCATGTCCGCAGGGAGCTGGAGCTTGAAGGAAACAGGCCCCACCCGCTCCAAAACTTTGTAGGGCCCCAAAAACCCGGCATCCAACTTGCGGCTGGGGCGTTGCGTGGGCAGATTCTTGGTGGACAGCCAAACTTTATCCCCCACCAGAATCGCTGGACCCTCCTGGCGCCGCCGATCAGCCATCCGCTTGTAGTCGGCCTCGCCTGGTCCAATTGAGTACGTAGCAAGTCTTGAAGCGCAGTGAGCTCCTGGAGCCAATCCTTAGCCTCCGAAACGTCCCCAGACGGGTCCACCGGAGGGTAGAACCGAGGGTGGTGTCCATAGTTGGCAAAGAAAGGAGTCTCTTTGATGGATTCCTGCGCCGCATTGTTGTAAGCAAACTCTGCCAAAGACAACAAGGACGCCCAGTTGGTTTGCTGATAGTTGACATAGCAGCGCAGGTACTGCTCCAAAGTGGCATTAACCCTTTCGGTTTGCCCATCGGTCTGCGGGTGGTGAGCCGTGGACATCCGCACATCAATCCCCAGCAGCTTCTGGACAGCCTTCCAGAACTGGGAAGTGAATTGGGTGCCCCGGTCCGTCACCAGGCTCTGTGGAAGTCCATGCAGCCGAAACACATGTTGCACAAACATATCAGCAGTCTCCTTGGCAGTAGGCACCCCCACACAGGGGATGAAGTGTCCCATCTTGGTGAAACAGTCCACCACGACCAGTATCGTGGTGAATCCCTTGACTTGGGGATGTCGGGGATGAAATCAGCCGAAATCATCTTCCAGGGAGCGGAAGGAGTCGGAAGAGGCTGGAGCAAGCCAGCCGGCTTGCCCCCCCTGGTTCTTAGCCCGGTGGCACACAGGGCAGGATCCCACATAGTCCTCCACATCCCTCCGCACTTTAAGCCACCAAAAATCCCGTAGAACCAGCTGCAGCGTCTTGAAGAGCCCAAATGGCCCGCCGCCTTAGAGTCGTGGCAAAGCTTGAGAATGTCCCCGCCAGGGCCCGGAGAAACATAAACAGAGTCCCGATGATAGAGCACCCTGCTCCGCACCTGAAACGGAGCCTGCACCCCCTTGGACAGCTGCTCGCGCACCCCAAGGGTCGTCCCGCTGGCGGGCCTGGACCCGCACACTCAACGGCCGCTTATCCACGGGGCCGACGGGGCCGCCGGAGCCGGCGCGGGGGCCGTTCGGGCGGCTGCAAAGTTCTCCGCTTGAGCAGAGGCTGCTCAGAGAGGACCTCCCTCCGCGGACATACCCGGCTTCCGGGACAGGGCATCAGCTTGCTTGGTCTGCTTGGGGGGGTCACATAGTGAATGCGGAAATTGAATCGCTCAAAAGAACAGGGACCATCTCTGTTGCCTCTGGTTCAATTTGCGCTGGGATTTCAGATGCTCCAAGTTCCGGTGGTCGGTGTGAACCTCCACCGGGAACTTGGCCCCTTCAAGCAGGTGTCTCCAGACTTCAAACGCCACCTTGATGGCCAAAAGTTCCTTCTCCCAAATGGTGTAGTTCTTTTTCCGGAGCCGCCAGCTGCCGGGAATAGTAGGCACAGGGCAACAAGTCCGTCCCTGAGGCTGTAGCAGGATCGCTCCCACCGCCACATCCGAAGCATCGGCCTGGACGATGAAAGGGGTGCGGGGGTTGGGGTGCTGCAAAAGCGGCTGAGTGGTGAACAGCTGCTTCAACTTGCGGAACCCCACATCCGCCTCCGGAGTCCACCGAACGGCACCTTTCCCCGCAAACACTGGGTGATCGGATCAGCCCACTTGGCAAAGTCAGGAATGAACTTTCTGTAGTAGTTGGCAAAGCCCAGGAATCTTTGAATGTCTTTTTTGCTAGCAGGGGGTGCCCAGTCGACCACTGCTTGGACCTTGGTGTCATCCATGGCAATGCCCGTAGGAGAGATACGGTAGCCCAGAAAGTCCACTTCACGCAAGTCAAACGCACATTTCTCCAGCTTGGCATAGAGCCCGTGGGCCCTCAGTCTCAGGAGCACCTCCTTGACATGGCGATCATGGGTCGCCTGATCCGGAGAAAAAATCAGCAGGTCGTCAAGGTAGACCGCCAGATAGCGGTCCAACAGGTCTCGGAAAATGTCATTCATGAAATGTTGGAAACATGCTGGGGCGTTGCACAAACCGAATCCCATCACCAGGTATTCGAAACTGCCCCACTTGGTCTGGAAGGCCGTCTTCCATTCATCACCCTGGCGAATCCGACAAGGTTGTAAGCCCCTCAGGTCCAGTTTAGTGAACACCTTAGCTCCCCGCATCCGCCCAAGAGCTCGGGGATCAAGGGCAGGGGATACCGGTTCCGGATCGTGATCTTGTTGAGTTCCCTGTAGTCATTGCAAAGTCGCAACTCCCGATTTCTTCTTGACGAAAAGAATCGGAGCCCCGGCCGGGATTGGGAGGGCCGAATGAACCCCTTCCGCAGGTTCTCATCCAGGAAGTCTCGGAGAGCCTGTTGCTCCGGGTCCGAGAGCGGGTAGAGGCGCCCCCGCGGAATGGGGGCCCCCGGCTGCAAGTCAATGGCACAGTCATAGGGCCGGTGCGGAGGCAAGCGTTCCGCCTCCTTCTCACTGAAGACATCCCAAAATCCGGCATACTTCTTGGGCAGGGTGGCCACATTCTCCACTTCTTGAGCCTGGCACGCCCGGGCCGTCATGCAGTGGCCCTGGCAATGATCGGAAGAAAAAATTAGCTGTCTCTTGCCCAGGAGATCTGGGGGTCGTGGAGCGCGAGCCACACAATGCCCAGGACAATGGGGAAATCTGGGAGCTTGGTCACAAGAAAAGAAATGTCCTCTTTATGGGAGCTAGTCCACATCCTGGTAGGGGCTGTATACTGAGTTACAGCCCCAGTTTTCAACACTCTCCCATCGATGGTCTGGACACCCTTGGGCTCTTGGAGGTCAAGAAAGTTTAATCCCGCAGACTTGGCATAGTCTGCATCAATGAAGTTGTTGGTCGCTCCCGAGTCAATCATGGCATGGACCATCATCGGCCCCTTCTCGGGCGACCACAAGCTGACCATGACAAGGAACAATTGTCCAGTCTTGGGTTCAGGGGAGGGTTAGCGACGCCGGCCGAGTGAGCGAACCCTCTTACACTCGGCCGTACTCTTCCCCCGCCGCCTGAGGGCTTCCTCAGGCTCCGGAGGGCTGGCCACCGCTGCGGAGGCCCGAGGAGTCTTCCCACGCGGTTTCTGGGGGCAATCACGAGAAAAGTGACCCGGGCCCCCGCAGTACCAACAAAGGTTGAGTCTTTGACGCCGAGCCTTCTCGGCGGCATCCACTTTGGGCCGCACCGTACCCAGTTGCATCGGTTCAGAGTCATCCACAAAAGGGGTGGGGGCCGGGATCTGGCGGGCACAAATTGGCCGGTCCCGCCTCCCGCTTGGTCGGTGGTTTCTCGGCCGTGCCGGCCCCCCTTCTTCTTTGTATTGCACGGCCGCTCCGCCCGCAAACTGAGGCGATGGCCTCCTCCAGGTCGGCCGGCCGGGGTAATTGTAACATCTGTTGCTGAATCTCGGGCGAGAGTCCCGCTAGATACGTGTAGCGCAAGGGTGGCCCTTCCCACTTGGTCTGGCTGGCCAATACTGAAACGGGAAATATACTGAGACAAGGTCATGTCCTTCATGGTCAGCCGTGCAAATCCCGCTCCGCCAGGTCCTCATGGACGGGGGTCCCCAGGTCGCCCGGATCGCAGCTATCCAGAAAGTGTCCAAAGTCGCCACATGAGGGGACGCGCCATTGATGAGGGAGTTGCCCACGTCGCTGCCATCCCTTCCATACAGTTGAACACGAACCCCACCTGGGCTCGAGGGGTGGCAAACTCATTGGGCCGCAACTCCAGGTACATCCGAACCTGGGCAATGAAAACTTCCACCGACGCCGGATGTCCATTGAAACGAGCCGGGCATTCACCGACGGGTGCCGCCCGCTCGGGTTCGCAGCTCCGCCACCTCCTGTTGCAACGCCACCACTTGCGGACCCGCTGCTCGCCGCCATGGCAGCCGTGGAGACAATGGGAGCCTTGGTACGCAGCCGGCGGTTCCTGGTACGTCCCGTGGTGCAAAAAGGGGTTCGTGGAGTTCTCCGGCCAACTGTCACAATCACCGACTTAGTACTGCCCCTTTAACACACACACGGAGACGTAGCAAAGGCTAACTAGTTTTATTGAATATAAAAAGGTCCAAAAGGCAATTCTCTTGAAGAGATCAAAGAATAAAGCAAACAGCAAAGCTGTAGTCCAATTAAGAAAGCAAAGTTCCAAAAGATAGTTCCAAAAGCAAACGTGGCAATAAACTTGGCAAGTTCCCGGATTGACTCCGGAACAACGCAGGGTATCCGCAGCAATGCGAATCAATAACAAGGCAAGGTCTTGGTCCAAGGCGAGCCAAACTAGGCTCCGTGGTTCACTCCGCTCACGCCCTTCAGCTCAGACGTGGCCGGAGAACTGAGGATCAGTTCCCACGGGCCGTTTCTATCCTTCGGGCCGGGCCCCTCGACGATCTAGGGCCCGGCGTCTCCAGTCTCTACTTTCCGAACGGTGACGGTCTAGGGACAGATGCCAGCTCCTCCTGCCCTGCTCTATGTCCCTGCGTCTGTTATGGGAACGGCCCCGCTCTTCCAGTTCAGTATCGCTATCTCCTTGAGAAGCAGCCTCCCGAACTTTCCCAGCCGCTGGCCTCCATCTGCTGCTCGGCCAGGTCCTGGGAACCTCGGCCGCTTGGGAATTCATAACTATCTCCGCTATCTGCTTCGCTGCCTCCCATCTCCACCTGGTCCGCTCCTTCCCGGGAGAATGCTCCCACTCGAGATCCCATGCTAAACTCTCTACAGGTGAACTGGGCAAAGGCACTGCTGACCAATCTTGCTCTGGGCCTTCCAACTCGTCCTCCGAGTCCCTTCAGCCTGTGCGGGTCCCAATGGCATCGGGACCCCGCGCGCCACCCCCTCCCAGTGGCACGAACGAACCCATGGGTGCTACATGGTACTTTTCAGAGTTCACTTAAACTGTTCAGGAAAACTTAGAAATCTTTCAAGTTTTGACTTCCACTACACCTCCCAACAGCAGAAATAAAAATGTGTATGAAGTCATATAGATAAGAAATGAAATATTTAGTAGGCTGAGAGGAATCTCATAAACATTTATCATTTCTCTATTTATTAACAAAATATTCTGTAGTCTTATGCAGATAGTCATATGTTTTTTCCAAATGTTGTAATGCCAGAATTCTTCACCACTTTTTATGCTGGCTAGTGGAACAGTATCCAGAGGAGTATTGATTCTTATCCCTGGTCTTGATCAACAGCTACAAGTAAAGGAAAGCAAAAAGAGGACTAGAAATGGAGTGAAAGCTGATAAAAATGATCAAGACTGCACTTTTTCAAGGATCTACATTGTCTGAGCAGGCAGGATAACTCAGTAACTCTCTTTTCTAACACTTCTGCTATTTCCCACAAGCCTCTTAGATTGTGTTCTTCCATTACTAAAATTCAACATTTTAGTAATGGTCCTAAATTAGCTTATTGTGTATTGCAGTGTCTGTGAATGGTTTGCTATATATGTGCCACTTGTTCCTAATAAAATTGTAAGAGCCTACAATTGTAAACCATAAAAATAGGTTGACTTGCAAATATACATTATTTATTGTGCAAATATCCAGATTTTAAAAATATAGGACTGCTTATGCCAGGCAAGACTACCAATCCCCATGAGATTTTTGTGCACACATATTGTGTGGATTAAGAAGAACATAATGTGTTCTTATGAAATTTGTCATTGAGAAAACAGCTGCAACAACAACATTGCCTACTATGGAAAGCAAGCACCAAATATGCATATTAGCACAAAGGACATCTCTTCTCTTTTTAATGAGCATAACATTCATTAAAATAATGCATTTCTGTCTTCAAGAATTCTGCAAGGGATTTAATCTCTTAATGCATTAATAAAAATATGAAAATGAAATGTTTTAATAGTCTCAATGACCCAAGTAGGAAAGAGAAAGTTTACATTACTGAAAAACTTAATATCATTCTTTAATATGACTGTTCCTTAACCAAATATGCATAGATCGTTTTTTTTGGTTTTTTTTGTCAGAGTAGTTTTGACATTAGAATGTGCTTTTATTCAGGCAATATAATCATAGAATGTATACATAATACATTTTTTTAAAAAAAATACAATGACAACTATAACTAAACCTTTGGATAATACATTTGTTTCTGACTATTTGTCCAAAATTGAGAGGGGATCACATCATTCCAAAGGTTTGCATAACAGTGTTCTTTCTCATTGATGATGTTTTTGTGAATTATTTCTGCCATCCCACATTTATGACATTGTTTCATCCAGGAAACTGTATCTTTGAGGCTGCCACGTGCTCCAGAAACTTGTTCAAAAATGGAATGTTGGAAAGACTTAAGTAGTACCAAATACAGTAAGACCAAGGAGTGCTTTTCCATCTGTGTCTTATAACCACCTTATTTAGACATTCTGAAACTCTGCCTTCTTACTCTGACCATTTATCCCTTCCACTCAGCCATAAATCTCTGAAGGGCCCTAGGAAGCATGGTCACACTTTCTGATCTCCTTGGAAAGATTTCATGCAGAGAATCGGGGGGAGAGGACAAGATATTTTTGCTCAACCATTCCAGGTACTAGCTGGTTCCAAAGGTCAAGTTTCATGCAGAATCTGAAAATGCCAGTTGAGAGTGGTAGCTCTCCCGCTCATTCCTTGCATGGAGGGAACTAAGGAGGCGTGTCCTATCAGCAGTTGCTTGTAGGACAAAACTCAACCAATGCCTTCAAAACTAGTTGCTTCAAGAGTACATATGGGTAAAGAATTGGAGGTGCAAAACATTCACGGTCACCGTGGTAATGAAAGTAAAGTTATGTAGATGAAAAAGTAAGCAAGTAATTCAAAGGGAGCAAAGGCCAGGCTACTTCATGCAGATGCAAATTGACTATGCTATTTTCATGGTTACTCATGCTAACTGCACTCTTTACACTTGTTCAACAAACAACAGTTCTTTCCTCCCACCCTGGACATTCCACAGGTATATATATTCCACTTACTTTATTACCATTACATCCTTGGAAGATGCCAGGCACAGATGCAGGCAAAATGTCAAGAGAAAATGCTGCTAAATTACAGTCATAAAGCCCGGATACCACATAACATCCCAGTAATTCTGGCCATGAGAGCCTTCGACAACACATAAAGCTTTACTTTTCACAGCTTTTCTTTGTTATTAAGTTAACAAATGCACAATGGGCAGAAATGTTGAAGAAGCTCACAAAATCCAGTTGCACGTCCTAAGTCTTGACCTCAAAGGGAAGAAGCATAGAAAAACTATGTAGCTTTATAAACTCTTATTATTTTCGTTTCCTTTACTACCTCCTTAACCTGTTACACACGAGTGAGCTGTCAGAATACCCAAGAGAGATCTCCTTCCTTTTTAAAGCTTGCTATGGTTGTCCTAATGAACAGAGTAGTTGGAACCATTTCATTTATATGGGAATGGAAGACAAAGGGTCTCCCATGCTTTCCTGGCATCTGATGTCTGTTGAAATTATCATTCTAGATCAAACCAAAACTCATCTGGTCTGGCATCCTTTTCATACAGATACCTGCTTTGAAGCCACATACCAGGCAAAGCCCTCATGACTTTTTGGAAATGTAGCTTTTCCAAATAGTACTGCACAGTATGAGCAATGTTTAATGTTATTTTTAACACCCTTCTTCCATATGAAATAAAAGTATAGGATAAAGGGACTAGACAAGCATTTTTGTCAACACCAGGATTTTCTGTTTGCTGCCTTCTCTGTGATTTTACACTAAAATTACTCTGTCTTGAAATTATGCTGCAAACTCTTTAAAGTTGTTCATATCTACCTACTTCTTCCTTTTCAATGACAAAGCCTCTCACGCTGATCCAGAACACTACTGGCATTGGTGGAATATTATATGTATGGGGAAAAAAATCAATCTATAACACAAGAAAATAAAATACCAACATGAGCCATATTTATACAACATCTAACCCTGAAGTGCTCTGAATCAAGCTTGGACCACTTCGCAGCAATGTGACATAAATAATACCAGCCTGCTTTCCTAGACCTTGGATCATTCCTCTCACACATAAAGCTTCTCATTCTCAGCACATTGATTTGCATCCTCCCGGCTGCTTCTGTTTGTGCTTGTCACTTTAGTTCTCTACACATATTTTCAATTTCAGTCCCAATACATGCTACTAAACCAGTCATGGCAAAGTTCAACCCTCCAGGTTTTTTGGACTTTTACAATTTCTACACCTTCAGTAAAAACAATTTTATTTTGAAATGTACTCCTCCCCCTAGGAAAGCCTGAGCTTGGTTGGAGAGTGGAGACCGGAACCCATGCTGAAGCTGGTTATTTTAAGGGTGTGTCCAGCTCCCCCTGGTGGCCAGAATTTCCCTCTGTTCATCTATATGTGTGTTATGTGGAAACGGCAGAGATTGTCTGCTAAGTATATCTGTAATCCACTGAGTCCCCTTCAGGGTGAGAAGAGCAGAATATAAATAAAGTAAATAAATAAGTAAATAAACCCACTTCAGCGCAGATTTTAGTTCTATGTGGAAGGGCCATAAACACATATCTTCATAAACCAACACTGCCAAAGTAGTTGGAATTAGAGAGGCACTCACAAAACATATATGCACACAAACAATTGTTTCCATGACACATATAGGTATAAAGCAATTTAAGACTTTCTTCTCAGATCAGAAAAAAGATTAAAGCAGTCCTGTTTGCAAAGAAAAATAGCCAGGTGCTTCTGTGAAGCTTAAAAGCAGACCATGAAGCTTCTTCCCTGTCATGTTTTCCCAGTCTTTGAACACAGAATCTAATTTAACTATAACAGCAGGAGATAGAAATATCCTCCTTGAATCCTTAACTAGTCATTCTTAATGATATTCTGAACTGCAACCAGAATATTCTGTCAAAAGCAGGTGGGCATACATTACAGGACTCCTCTGAAACTAAATGCTCCCTCCACAATTTTGTTCATAATTTATTTTATTAAAATATCTACATCTCACTTTATGTCTAAAAGTTAAAAGCAATTCCATGAAGTCAAAACAATGTAAACAATAAAATATAATTTGGAGTTAAGGTTGTTGAATAAAACAGTTCAACACAATTCAAACTTGTACATATTTGCATAAAATGAATTAATTCCAAACATATTTCACCTAGGTTGTGATTGTCTATTCTTTTTTCTCCAAATGTCATTTTTGTTTTTGTTTACTTATTTATTTACTTTGTTTTTTTACTTATTTATTTACAATGTATTTTCTAAATATATTGTCCAAGATCTCCACAAATGACTCTGCTAACACAATTACCTTTACAGAGTGTATATGTAGTGAATGCAAATATTTAGTCCATTATTGGCATATTTCCCTTCAGAAAAGTGGAAAGTGTAAAATGTCTTGTGCTCCTGACAATTTTTGACACTTCATATGTATCAGCCAGACAGTTTGTCATCATGAATGGGAACACTTGGAAGTATTCTTTGCTACCTTAGTACTTTGCAACCTTACTATTTAATAGATTTTCTAAAAGAAAAAGAATCAACTGAACCATATGATGTTTGTTTACTGTGGAGCGAGAGAAAAGAAAAAGAGATAATATCTAACATCAATTAATATATGTCAGGTGTGTATTTTTGAGACATATAAACATGTAGAGCTTGGAAAGTTACTTTCAAAAGTCATTAGACAGTTTTAGTATTTTTAATGAGTAGATACTAGACTCCATTGAACTGAAACTATTTTTCAGGAATTGTAATGTTAGTAAGAATGGGTTAATGTGTGTGGTAAATCATTCATAAGTTAAAACAAATCTACACTGCATTCATATTGGGGGGTTAGTTTTTGGTTTGTTTTTTTTAAAAAAAAAACACACACAAACTATTACACCTACTGTATGTTAAATTGACACTGGAATTAAAGTAAAAAATAATTGAAAGTTCTGTCAGAATGAATAATGACAATACTAAAACTTATTTGTGGACAACTCTATCTCCCAAAAGGAGAATATTGTTACCCATTATTTTGTTGCTCCCATGTCCCCAGCTTTTTAAAAAACACATTTTCATCCATTTCACTCAAAATCTTTTTTCTAGATTTCTTCCTCCTCTCTTAAAATATACTTTCACCTGTTATCTAGATTACTTATTACAATGAGGATCCCAGAAGGATCAAGGACTGGCTAAGAGCTTCACACATAAGTTCCATGGTGGACCAGCTTCAAAACCTGGACTTCCACCCCACCCCCAAAACTGATGGAAGACATATCTCCATCTGCTTTACACAGATGATGCTGCTGTACTTTTAAGAACACCCATTGGGCTCAAAGAGTTCTGAGAGCATCAATACAATATTGCAACACAGATCAGATCCAACTATTACAATAAAAACCAAAATCATGGATTTCACTAAAAAAACAACCCAGGAGTTACTCTTGGAACATAGACGTCCATAAATCAAACAAGTCACATGCTTCAAATATCTAGGAGTAGTCCTTCAATCTAACGGGTAGAAGAAGAGTCCATGGATATAAAGTATCCAACACTGCACAGAGAGAGGAAGCTCAATCGCCATTCCTAAATATCTTAAGTCAAGAGGGGGGTCACATTACACCAGCAGCACTTAAATTGTTTTGAAGCTAAGTCATTAGCCCAACTCTTGTATGGGGCTAAGCTGAGTCCTTCCCCAGTTTTGCCCCATTAGCTGGTTCAGTCAAAGTTTCTGAGATCGCCTTGCAAGTACCTAAATGTGACTCTAATACTACCCCTGACTGAGATGATTTAGAGTGGAGGCCAGGGTGTGGGTACATACTCAACCTCTGGCTCAGAATATCCCTGTGCCCCCTTGGTCTTGCCCCACTAACCATGGAGATGACTTCCAATCCACATGGAAGCAGGCGGCAGACCCTGCCCCTCAGGTTACAAGCATTCTGGGAGGTGTTCAGTGAGAAGGAAGTGGACCGACTTCTGCCTCATCGGCCCCTCGACAGCGATGGACCTGGTACCGGATGCCCCAATTCCCCGGGAATACTTTATTCCCTTCTCGAGCCAGAGCAAAAGGCGCTCTGAGAGTTCTTGGATATTAATCTGTGTAAGGGATTCATCCAGCCTTCCCAGTCTCCCGCCGGCGCCCCAGTTTTGTTTGTGAAAAAGAAGACAGGAGAGCTATGCCTATGCAATGACTACCGGGCCCTTAACAACATCACCATCCAAAGTAGGTACCCACTTCCCTTGATTTCAGAGATGCTGGAACAGGTACGGGGAGCCAAGGTGTTAAAAGTTGGACCTACGAGGGGCCTACAATTTGGATTTGCCAAGCTGATGTGTGGAAGATGGCGTTCAAACCAAGTACAGAGCTTTGAATGCCCAGGTGATGTCATTCCGTTGTGCAATGCCCCCTCCACCTTCTAGCATTTTATGAATGACATCTTTAAAGACTATATAGAATGCTTTCTCCTTATCTATCTTGATGATTTATTAATCTTCAGTCGGATAAAATATCCCATGATCAACATGTGAGAGCTGTGTTGCAAAGACTCTGAGACCATGGGCTATATGCTAAATGGAAGAATGTGCCTTGATGTGGACAAGGTGGACTGGGGCACTGCATCTCTGCTCGAGGATTTCAATGGACCCTGTCAAGGTAGAGGCTGTGGTGCAATGGGAGTCCCCCTGCAGGTAAAAAGACATTCAGCGCTTCATAGAATTTGGTAACTACTATCGCAGTTCATCCCTGACTTTGCAAAGTGTTCCGAGCCCATTACACAGTGTTTGAGGAAAGGCCCCTTCTGCTGGACTGGAGCGGCGGAGAGTGGCTTCCATTAAGGAACAGTTCATTTCCCAGCCTGTTCTGCAGCCCGGATCCGAGAAGAAGCCCTTCCGGGTGCAAGCGGGACGCTTCCAATGTAGCCATCTGTCGCTCCTTGGGCCCCTTGGCACTTGACCTCCCCGGGACAACAGACAAGGCAGCTGAGGTACAACAAGCTTTATTGATTATAAGGTAGCAAGGTAAGTAAATAGTCCAGGAAGCCTTTTAGTATGCAGCCTCCGGATAGCAGCAAATATTGGAATCAGCAAGGCTTGAGTATCAACAGCAGGATCTCAAGCAGAGGAATTCAGGAACCAATATGGGATGCAATAGATAGTCTCTGAGCCCCCACCTGGCGCAAGAGGTTGGGAGCGGCTTTAGGTATTGCAGGCAGAGTCAATGCAGAAGTATCACGGCTTCTCACAGAGTTCGACGATGAGCAGGAACAAGGCTTGGTGCTGGAACGACGCAGCCACGCGAAGGCTGGTTGGCAGTGTCTTAGTAGCTGGCCGAAAGGCCCGGTTAACACAGCATCATGGCAATAGCGGCGTTGAGTGCGAGATGCTGGCATGCAGGATCTCACACAGCCTTTATAGGATTCCTGACTGCAGGGCCCAGTGCTCGAACATCAACTGGGATGATGGATGGGCCTCGGGTTGTTTTGAGAACCTCAGTCTTGAGGAATGTGGCGCCTCGTTAGCTCGAACCACCTGGGCTGGGGGTAGCGGCTGGTGCTTCCTGAGTACCCGCTCTTGCTATCAGTCTGGTGGGTTCAGTTTGGCCTTGACATGCCTTTACCATAGCATCTTTCCTGGGAGGCACATAAGAGAACAGCAAGAGGCCCACGGCAGAGCCGGGAGTTAACCCAGCTGTGCTGGAAAGTTTCTTGAGTCAAGCAGGCAAAAGGCAGCCCCCTAGGAAAGAGGCCGTCTGAAGCCCTTGAGGTGCGACACCATCAGAGCGGGTTTGTTTCAGCCACAGGGAAGACTGGTTGCCCCCTCCCTACTTCTCCAGGCAGCTGACAGCCCCCAGAAAAGAACTATACCATTTGGGAGAAGGAGCTGTTGGCTATTAAATCGGCCTTTCAGTTTTGGCGACACTGGCTTGAAGGGTCGCAACATGAGGTGCAGGTGCACATTGACCATCAAAACCTTAAACACTTAAAGACAGCTCAAAAACCCAATCAATGGCAGCAGCGTTGGGCCCTGTTTTTTGAGCGCTTTCACTTTAAGATCCACTACGCCATGCCCGCCAAACCAACCAGGCCAACCGCTTTCTAGGAAGCCGAGTATACTCGTGGCCAAAGTGACAGTCCTGATACTCAGCTTTTGCAGCCGGAAACTTTGGGTCGCCGCTTCGGTGAGACCCGCCAACGCCCCGCCCCAGGCGAGTCGCGCAGCGATTCTTCGGGCCCCGGATATTACTTCCCCTGGATGCTCGGATTCGTCGAGGCAGAAAGGAGGACCCGTGGGTGAAAGAGCAACTCGGTAAGGGGATGCAGTACCCGTTCAGTGTTCAAAAATGAACAATTATGCCACCGAGACAAGTTTATGTACCCCCCTGGGCCCGAACGGCTAGAGATCCTTAAACTGTGTCATGATAGCAAGCCGGCAGGGCATTTTGGGCAGTTTAAAAGCTATTCAGCTAACTTCCAGACACTTTTGGTGGCCCAAGATCGGAGGGAGGTGGAGAATATGTGGCCCGCTTGCTCAGTGTGTCAACATTCCAAGACGATGGTGGGCAAGCCCCAGGGACTGTTGCAACCCTTGCTCCACCCTTCACGTCCCTGGGAGATTCTTTCGCCGATTTCATCACTGATCTCCAGCCTCCCAAAGGAAATACCACCATTCTGGTGGTTGTGGACTGTTTTACCAAGATGTCCCATTTCATTGTTTGCTGCCTGCCAAGGCCAAGGAGATGTGGATCTGTTTCTATCACATTTTAAAGCTCACGGCCTTGCCAAGAGTGTGATTACCGACCGAGGTAGCCGATTTACCTCCCAGTTTTGGAGGCGATCCAGCGCCTGGCGGCATTGAGCCCGTATGTCATCGGCCCATCACCTGGAGACAGACGGCCAGACGAGGCACAAATGCCACCTTGAACAATACCTAAGATGCTATGTAAACTACCAATAGGACAGGTAGGCCTCTTGTTGTCTTTGGCCGAATTTGCTTATAATAACTCTGTTCATGACAGCAGAAACGCCCTTCTTTGCCAATCTGGGCTACCATCCTCAGTTCTACCCCACATAGTGGAACCTGGAAACACCCCTGCCGCCGAGGACTGGCTCCAAGAGCTAACTGTAGTACAAGAGGTGCTGAGAACTCAGTTAGAACAGGCCAAGGTGGATTACAAGAGGATGGCACCGCCATTGGCAGGAGGGACCCGAGATTCAAGCAGGGGATCGAATGTTGTTGTCTACTTGCCACTTGTTCCTCCAAAGGCCTTGTTGCAAACTGAATGCCAAGTTTTGGGACCCTTTTAAAAAATGTATTATTTTTACCATCCATACAAACATATACATAAAAACACAGTGCCCTGTGCATGTGACCCTCCCCCACAAACATCCACCCCTCCACCCCTGCTGAGGATTGCGTCTTTCACTTTCTTCTTTTCTCTTCTGCAAGCTCTCTGGACATTTACATTTCATTACATCTTAAACAACAACTCCAACTTATTTCTAATGGTTTGATCCCGGGTTCTCCAAACAATATATCCTCTCACCCGGTCCCATCGTCCCAACAGCTCTCGCACTTTATCCTCCTGTAATTGATTAACCCTCATTTCCATAATTTCAAATTGAATGTGTTCCACCAAGTACCATAGCCAGTTCTCAATTGTCCATTTCGGTAGTCCTTCCAGCCCAGAACCACCACCGCCTGGCGGCGCTTTATCATCGCTACCTTCATTTCTGGATGTTCCCCCATCTTACTCTTTTTACCGACACCGCTGTCTCTTTGTGATGGTCCAATTTATATTCAATACTCTATTGATCTCCCCTTCTACCTCTTTCCAGAATTTTTGGACCACCTCGCATTCCCATAATAGGTGCATATACAATCCTTTGTCTCGGCATCCGTGCCAACACAGTGTACCCTTATTTGGGAAAGATAGGTCAATTGGGCCGGGAGTGCGGTGCCACTTGTGCAGTATTTTCCTCCTTGTCTCCCTGACTCTTGTGTTTTAGTCTTAGCAATATCCCCCACTATCCTCTCCATCTCTGCTCCTGAGACCTGCAACTCCCTCTCCCACATTGTGGTTAACTCTTCTACCGTACTTCCCTCCTGATGTTACTAATATTTTGTATATCCTTCCAACCTGGAACCTTTTCCCTTCCTTCTTTTCCCTGATTATCTTCTCAAATTCAGTGTCCTCTCTTTGCAAGGCCTCTCTCACCTCCCTCTGCCTAAGGTAGTTGCATATTGCCCTGATTTGCAGCCACCGCCTTCCTCCCAACCAGTTCTCAGCCTCTCTCCTGATTCTGCCCCCTTCGTCCACTAGTTGCTCCAGTCTACGTCACCCCCGTCTCTCTCTCAATTCCCTTATTATTCTGCTCAGGTTTTCCTCCCTCTTGGGGTTCATGATCTCAAGGAGGCTACTTTTGATACTCCAGCGCTATCTTCTTTGCCAAGATCTCACACTTCCACCGTGGCCCTCATTGGTCCCATCAATTTCTCCACCTCCCTTATTTCCCATCTCTAAATATCAATTCCTCTCTTCCCAATGCGTTCGCTTCTTTTTCCAGTGCTACCCATCTCTTGTCGTCCTCCTGCAGCTCCATCAGTCTCTCAATTTGAAAGGCATCTCTGTATAGTTCTAGGCTGGATTCCCCATCCTCCTTCTGTTTCGTTTGCTATCCTCCATTTTTTTTTCCTTATCCTTGGTTTCTTTCCTCCTGCACCCCCATAATTCAATTTCCTATCCCATTCTTTTATCTTTTTCCCTGGGAGGACCCCTGGCAAGGCTCAGGCTACGTATAAAAAATTTGGCAGGATCATCATTTTAATTGCTCTTATTTTTGCCATTCTCCTCCAAACTTTTCTGTTTCCAGCCTTTCATCTGTTTCAACACTTTTTTCCAGATCTTTCCTTGGTTTGCTTCTGTTATTCTCTCTATGTTTTTGTATATCCACACTCCAGATATTTCATTCTTTTAACCCCTAGTTTTAGCCCTGACGCTTTTCTTACCTCTATCTGTTCCCTCGGACCTGTATTTATAAACATCATCTCAGACTTCTCCATATTCACCTTAAGCCCCATTGTTCCTCAAACTCTCGCAGAGTTTTCCTTCATTAACTTTACCATTTTCAATGGCGTCTGGGTTAATAATATTGCGTCGTCTCGCAACAAATTCACCTTCACCTCTATCTCCCTATCCTGTACCCTTCCCACATGCTGGCTGCCCTGATCTTGTTCGCTAGTGTTTCTATCGCCATTCATAAAAGCATTGGAGATAAGGGACATCCTGCTTAGTCCCATTCCGTATTCTGGATATTCTCCGTCCTGTTCCCATTCACTCGTATATATGCCTGGCTCCCCATATATACTCTAATCACTTCACAAAACCTCTCTCCTAGATTTATGCCTTACACATCTCATATACACCAGCTATGGTTTACTTTATCAAATGCCTTATAGACATCTAGTTTTAATATTCCCAACTTCCTCTTGGCCCGCAGTAGCATGGTGTAGCACATTCATTACATTCTAATCGGTTCACTGATCCGTCTTCCTTTCACAAAGCCAAATTGATCCCCATTATAATTTTGGAATTATCCCTCCAGCCTATTCGCCAATACCTTTACAAATATCTTATAATCTTGGTTTGCTAAGCTTATGGGACGGTAGGACTCGGGTTCGTCTCATCTCGATCTACTTTTCGGTATAGTTACAATTTCGATAACTTCCATGTCTGTGGGATGACCTGCTCCATCAAGACCTCATTAAATAGCTCTGTCAGAAGAGCTAGATCGTATTGAAAATTTTTTTAAAATATCTAAAGATGCATCTCTTCTGACAAGTCTACCCTGACAGTTTAAGCATGAATCTTAAGCTTGTGTCTTGTGTTTAATCTCTGTTCTGCGTATTTTAATATGTATTTTATAGAAAAACATTCTAATATGAATCTTTTATTGAAATTAATATATTTATAGAATATTTACAATGTTTTATGTGTTTTAATTATGCTGTACCCCACCTTGAGCCACGAGAAGAAGTGGGTAAGAAATAAAATTATTATTATTATATTTGTTGTTGTTCTTGAAGGTGACCTGACCTGAGATCTCAATGAATGTTCCCATATGGTGATGTGCAATGAGACTCACAATACTTTGATGGTATCACATTCTCATTGCCAGTTGTGCCTGAATATTCCAGACATAGATTGTACAAGGTGTTTTCAGACAGAAGAAATTTGGGCAGTGTGTTTGGTGGAAAAATATCTGGCGATATTTTCCTTGCTTGTATTGTTCTACAGCTCTCAGATGTGTCAAGATAAATCATTCTGAATGGGTATTCATTTAAAGAGAACTGTAGTGTCCCAGTGCTCCAGAGCAGCTGCTGCTCTGAGCACTGTCTAGATGTCACATCATAATTATGAGTAACTACACAGTATTGTATGAAGGTCAGTTGAACCAAACCTGTGTAATAAGTTCCCATAATTTACTATGACCTGAAATCCTATGTACATATACTGGAACATTGGTAATTTCTGTGCTGGCCATAGCTTATATACACAATGCCACTGGATATCTGTGATAGAACTCCAATGCCTTTCCAGAGTGGAGAAGGCAATATACTGGTTTGAGAATCATGCAGCCACCCAAGTATTGTTGGACTTCAACTCTTTAATTCTTGGCCATTGGCTAAACTAACTTGTTGGGAGCTGTGTTTCTGTAACATATTGATTCTTATCTTTGATCCATCACGACAAAAATGGCAGTTTTAAATCATAACAAAATGCTAAGTCTAGCCCTTAGCACTTATGAATATTTTCTATCCCAGTCAGCTAAGAACTATACATCATGGGCTGAAGTAACAAAAATTCTACTTTAAGTCATACTCCTTCTTTTCACTTTTTCAGTTTAATTCCAGG
Organism: Anolis apletophallus; assembly: GCA_030556195.1. Taxonomy (NCBI): domain Eukaryota; kingdom Metazoa; phylum Chordata; class Lepidosauria; order Squamata; family Anolidae; genus Anolis; species Anolis apletophallus. The sequence continues at coordinate 38,358,759 of JARBWK010000004.1, read as the reverse complement.
AAATGAAGACTCAAACTAGATGTTCTATGTGAAATCAATGTGCCATGAACTATAAAAGAATATCTAAAAGTGGCAACACTCATGGAATTCCCATTATTGTTCACTGATACTTCACTAATACTCTCAGGCAAAGATACCAGTGAGTTCATGCAGCATTGTGCCTCATTAGTCCTAAATACCCATTCACCACAAATTTCATAGGCAATGGTGAAGAATGGTGTTTAGGCCATATATCCATGTTACATGCTGAATGCACATGCTCTGAGCCTTTCCTACTATGCAAGACCCTTCAGCACTTGGATATAGGGACTTGTCTGATTGATGTTCTTGCATTGATTCCATCCAGCTATTTCTGATATTTAAGTATAGTCCTATTTTCAGGCAGATCAATAAGATGTGAACTTCTTACAATAAAGACATTTTGTTTCAGTATAGTACCCAACTCTGCTACCATTTTGCAAAGAGTGGCTCAGACTTCAAAATAAACTAGTGCCTCTGTTGGGGGAGGAGGAGGGATAGAGTTTGAGGAGATCTCTGATCAGCCATGAGGCCCTGGATTGCTCAAAGGAGAGGATATGTCTAGGCCATTTACCTCTTTTCTTCTTTGCCCCCCTCCCATCCCTGCCTCCAACCCCTCTTGCTACAGCCCACCCTAATAGCTTCCTTACCAACACACCATGGCTGCAATAACAAATGCCGCCTCATTCCAGCATGATGAATGAAGAGTTTTAATGAAACTGGCCTAAGCCGCTCCTGGCTGCCTGCTTTTTGTTTGTTTTAAGCTGGGGTGATCCATCACCCACTCGACTCCTCTCCATCGCAGCATCCCAATCAATGCACTGTGCCTGTCCTCCTCTCCCATCCCCTCAGCTCCATTCCTCCCCTGGCTACCTCACCTTTTCATCACCATCTCTGGTTTATAGCACGGAGATGACATTCTCTCTTCCCTTGTCCCCCAGCATCGGTGGTGCTGTCAGAATTCTGAAATATTTTGCGAATGTCAGCCCTGGCTTCTCCCCAGTGAGAAGTGACCTCATACAAATACGCACACAAACACACACTTTGAAACATTGCCAAATGCCTGGGTGTATTAATTACCTCCCGAGCTATCTGCTCTGTCATTAGGGTGCCGCTCTCCTGGGATGTGTTATACATCAACGTGTGATTCATAGCTTTTAGAATCAGCAATAAGTAAAATAAAATAAAAAACCAGCTTTCCCTCCTCCTTTCCGCTGCTTGAATCCACAAATGGGCAAACAGAACAATCATCACAACCCACCCACCTCTTGGAAGAGAAAATAATAAATACAATCACAGAGCAGCAATGACACCTTGTAATCAAGCAAGTCAGTAACAACTCCCAGCTTGGCACTCTGGAAACATTGCATGAAAGGACATATAAAGAGATTAATTCATTCACTTGTTATTTGTTTATTGCCAGTAAAAGGAGGATGGGGTTTGAGTTAGAACTTATTCGGCTGGAGTGGGGTTCAGAGAGAAAATAGAGGCTCCTGCTGGCCAAGGTTAACCCTGGGAGATAGTTAGTATTTCAGTGCAATTCTAATAATTGTTTAAGAGTTCAGAACAGCCTAGAGCAGCATGGAGGAGATGAGAGCAAATGAACCCTTCTTCCAACCACTCACTGCATAATGCCAGCTGCTTTGCCCAGCAGTTATTAGTAGCTTGGGAAGCTGAGTCCCACTAGGAGCACTACATGAGGAAGGCTAAACAAACACTCTCCAAGTGCTTTTGTCCCAAGTACATTAATTCATCTCCCCACCTTCTCTTGCATACACACAAACACACACCCTTACAGTTGCTGCTATAAGAAATCAATCATAGATCTCCCTGTCACATTACTTTCCTTCACTAATCTACTGCCAAATCAAATGAGAAAGTTGTGGATATCTTTCAGATGGAAGGAGGGAAAGATGTCAGGACTAAGTGGTTGCTGTTAAATATTTATTTGGCTGATCTTGGCATTTATTTCTTCTTTTTTTGTCAGAGAAACTGATGTGGATAATTAATCAATTCATTTCCTGGGTTTTCTGAAGATGGAGAAAGGTTTTGCAGAAGTCTAGAAAGGCTTGAGTTGAAGACAGGATGAAAACTAGGGTTATGAATAAAGCTAGTAGATAATTTCTATTTGTATTCCAAGACTCGGCAAGATGTGGGGATCTTTGACATTTAACCGGAAGGAATGGTGCCCGGTGATGCTCCTGAGGAAGTTAGAGGTGGGGACAGTTGGAGGGGATACCTTTTGGGGGAATGTTTTAAGGAGAATTTATTTCTAAAAGAAAAGAAATTCACAAAATGTGTGATGACACAAACTTTATGAAACTTGGTGGGCTAACGGTGCTAACAGTGGTAGATGTACTCTCCAAGTGTGGCCATTTTCAGCTCTATAATTTCATCTAAAAATGACAAGGAAGGCGTAGCCTGGGCAGCCTGCCCGTTGCCACCAATGGGCTAGATCTATTGTATTTTTCTGGCCTGCGTGCCTGTTTTCGGAAAAGCTTTGAAAAGAAAATAGATATAGGGAGTCTGCGATATCCGGCCAGCAGAAATGGATCAGAGTTCAGCTGAAATGTACAAGCCCAGAGGGAAGGTCTTTTCTGCCCTCTCTTCCTCGAGGACAGCTCTAATCAGCTTCTGGTCTTGAAACCCAAGTCACTATATAGAACTCTGACTTACAAAATTGTCTCTGTCATACTACAGCAAACTTCCCAAGTTTTCTCTCTAGTATATTGATTTTGTGACCTCAAGACCAGGCACCTTGGAAATCTAGAAGTCAAGTTATTTTCTCCTTCTATTACCATTGCTGCCACACACCATCTTGAGCCTCAAAATTTATTTAACTTTAAAATTGTGACTTTCCAGCTCATAATAAGTCAACAGGATCTTGGCCTTGCTTTGCATTCTGGTGCTTAGTTGTGCATAAGCATTTTAATACTATGGGCACAACTGAATTTGAATTAATTTGAATATTGTTTAGGTTAATCTATGGAAGCTAGTGTTTGGAAAAGCATCAATGAAAGGCCATTATTGGAATGTTCTATGAGATTGCTTAACCTTTTTAATTGTATGTTTGAATGTCTGCTTTGTTGGCACTGAATGATTGCCATTTCATTTATGAAGGCTGCCTTGAGTTTCTTAGGGAGAGTGGGTGGATTAAAAATACAGTGATTTATTTATTTATTTATTTATTTATGAACTGCATATTTGGAAGAGGATATGGGATCTCCACCGCTATTCATAATCTGGAGGAGTGACATGGAATCTAGAGTATAATTTCAGAGTCTCCAGATGGATTATGGAAAAGATTTTATATGAGACAGAGTACATCTTTGTACACTGAGCTTACAGAAAACTGAAAAGACATCTTAGTCTTGTGGCAGGGGCTATAGGACTACCCAGCAGGATATGCTACAGACATCTTTTCTGTTTTCTGACACCAATAATAGGCCAGATGGACAATGTATTTCTGACAATTTTGGGACAGATGGGCAAAGGCCTAAAATATGGCAACTTTCCAGGATATTCACTTAGAAGGCAAAGATTTTGAAAAAATGTGGCAGATTAATGATACAATTTTAAAATCCATAAAGTGTCAAAGTCTGAGGAAATTTGGGTAACTGTATTCTAAGGGCCATTCATCTTCTCCAATTGTCTTCCTGAAATGTTTGTAGCAATTATTCCAAGAACTAAGACTGTACGTGGAATTTTTAAAAGTGGGAGGTAATTCTGATTACATAAGCCAAATGCAGACTATGAATGCTCACCATGAGCAGATTATATTTTCCACATTTTACTTTCAGAAAAATAGGAATACACTTTTAAAGGCCCCAAACTTTGAGAAGTGCTCATATGGCACTCCCACCTGTTTAGTGCAGGACCATTTAGTTTTCATGTGCAGTGGGACTGAACATATTAATAAGGAGCAAATAAATAGGTCCTCTTTCTTCCTCCAAATGTGACCTAAAGCTGACAACTTTTCTCTGCACAGTAGAAGACTAGTTGACCACACCATGAACACTTCAACTTATTTCTGTCATTCCAAAATATGGACTTGGAGCCAAACTAATTTAGTGGAACTTTGTTCTCATTCAAACATAAGTGAGTGAAGTCATAACACTTGTCCAATTGATTTCAGTTCAATTTACTTTGAGATGCTTATAGCTGTCCTGAGTACTTTTAAGGTCACAACTTGGACAGAATATGTTCAAATGAGTTACACCTGGACCATGCTCTGATTTACAAGTATTTCTCTTGACTATTAAGCAAAAAGTGGGCGCTAGAGCAATATCATACAAAGCTGGCTGGCACAACCTGGGGATCACAACCAGGCGCAGTGAAGATATCTGCCTTTGCAATGTGCTACTGTGCTGCTGAATACTGCACTTGACCAGTGTGGAACATATATCACCACATTAAAACAGTGGATGTGCCTCTTAATGATACATGCCACATTATCACAGGAAGGTGCTGAATAGATGGCGCTTTGGTAGCATGAGATGCAGAAGAGCCAACCTTAAGCAACAGGGCTTCAAAGTGAGTCCACAACATGTGAATGTGGAGAAGAGCAAACCAAGACTACCTATTTTTAATGCAGTCTGAGCCCTGTCACATGCACAATGGAAGACAGCTTCTTATAGCAACACCAGGAGGCACTCCAAGTGTCCAGCTTCTGGTCAAAGGACATTTAGTATATTGCCAAGTTTTTAACTTTGTTTGTGTTTTTAAATACATTACAACTGTACCATAATTGCTTCTGATATGATAAATAAAATAAAATGAACAAACATTTTTTACTTATTCATTACGGCTGTTCTTATTTCAGATTTTTATATGAACATACAACGGCAGTTTTCAAACTTTAGTTATTTGAAATCAAAATAGTATATATTTAAAATTCCATTTCTGATATATAATATTTACCACCATCAAACTTTTTAATGTATGGTAATAATCTTGACAAAGAATGTGAACAATAGCTCAGGGAAAAGGTACACATTTACACCTCGATATTTTTAATATCTCTGCAAAATAGACAAGGTGTTTGATTTATTTTCCAAGCTGAAAGGCACACCTTATCTCACACAACCTTTAGTTCCATTGATGAATTGCCTGTATTCATCTTCTCTTGGACAAGCCCCAAAACATATTGCCTTATGATCAGAATGGGTATATATTGTTCTCAATATCCAGGAAATCGTTTCTAAGACATGATGTTTTTTCTGTATTGCTATGGTGAGTTTATTACTTGGAGAATGGCCATTCCTATTTTTTAAACTGTTTGGTATCTAGGTTTTGTGGTACCAACACACATGGATAAAAACATGAGACCCCAATGCATGGGTTAAGGTAGGTCCACAGGCTTGTCAAGTAAACCATATCTGTACTTGTGCCTTTGTCATCCACAAAATTCAAAGAGTGCTGTGGCCTCCTCCCTACTTTTTGCTCTTTCTGAATGGCCAAGAATGTCTAGCTCGCTCTCAAAAATAAAAAATCTCGAATTGGCAGGATATATATTTATTTTTGTGAATATTGGTAACCGTGAACCAAAACAAAACTAAAATTTTGAAATCTCTTGAGGATGAAATATTTTATTAGATTCATTTCATCAATGTCTAAATTTTGAAAATGGTAAATTCTGATTTTTAATTAAAGACTGAATTTAAAATGTCACCGAAATCTTCACTCTCCATTAACACCAGTGAAATTTCTTACTTTGGGTTTGTAAATAGAATTGGAACACCAAGTCTTTCTTTTCTGTTTTAGTTTTAATGTGTTTTTAATCTGTGTTACTGTTGCGATTGTATTTGTTTTGCTTGATTTTTTGGCACTTTGCCATGTCAGATTTTTGGAGGACTGTTGGACCATCAACCCCCCATTTTAAAAGTCTCATGGTGGCTAATGTTGACATTAATGAGGAGCAAGAGATTCTTCAACTCAACCTTCCTCAGTCAGTTGAGCCCAGAGGCGTGGCTTGGGAAATTTCACCTCTGTGGCATACCGGTGAACATTATATGCTAGGTAAATTTCCTGAGAGGAAGACAGAGATCCCATAAGCAAGAAGTCCTAAAGACACATATGAAAGCAGTATTGGGTATTTAAAAATGAGTACAAATGCAGTACAAAAAAAATAATTAACTGCCTTGTATATTAAATGCTCGGTGTATAGCTGAGTATCTATATGTGATGGGAATTAAGATATGCAGGGAGGGACATGAAAACTAGCAGGATCGCTTCCTTCATACAGTCTGAAGTGAGAAGGAGAAACATCCATAAGATGGTGCACATATTAATATCCCCATTATTATTATTATTATTATTTATTGGGACTTCTCGGCCGCCGACTCCCGGGGGCTCGCGGCGGCTCACAAAGCCAATGGCACAGCGCCAGGGTTAAAACAACAAATAAAACAATTAAAAACAAATTAAACACAATTTAAACAGGCAATACAGTTAAAATAAGGAACAGCAGGGTCAACAACAAGGTAAATTTCCAGCCTGCTCTCCGAGCCTGTGCAAACAAGTGGGTTTTACAGGCCACTTTGAGCAGGGAGTAGGTCATAGCTCTGGCTTCGGCCGGAGGCAGTTCCTGGCGTGGGGGCTATTACTGAGAACGCCCTCCGGCGAGTCGTGTTAAGTGGGCAGCTTTACGGATGGAACAGCTAAGGTGGCCTCCTCAGACCTCAGTGATCTACGCTGGGCAATATAGAGACAGAGACGGTCCCTCAGGTACGCTGGCCCCAGGCAGTGATTGGCCTTAAAGGTAAGAACCAGCACTTTGAAGGCGACCCGGTGCTCAATAGGCAGCCAGTGCAGATCCTGCAGGGTGGTGTTGTGGCACCCTGCTGGGGTCCCAGACAGGAGCCGAGCGGCAGTGTTCTGCACCAGCTTGAGCTTCGGTCGACGACATGGCAGGCCAACGTAAAGCGCATTACAGTAATCTGCCTCGGATGACCGTGGCCGGATCACCGTGGCTAGATCGTTCCGGGATAAGTGGGGCGAGCCTCCTGGCCTGGCGGAGTGGAAGAAAGCAGCCTTGCTGGCCGCGGAGACCTGGGCCTCCATGGTCAGCTGGGAGTCAGATGGACCCCAGGCTCTTCACTGAGCGGCGCTGGAGTGCAGCGCCCGTCCCGTCCAGGAGTCGGAGAAGCCGGCCACCCACCCGCCAGGCGACCCAACCACAAGATCTCCGTCTTAGCGGATTCACCCTCAACCTACTGGCTCACCAGCCATCCAGTAACGGACTTCAAGGCAATGCTGGAAATTATTGGGGGGGGGGACTCCGGCCTGCCCTCCATCCTCAGAATGAGCTGGGTGTCATCAGCGTACTGGTGACAGACCAGCCCATATCCCGCACCAGCTGTGCAGCGGCTGCATGTAGATGTTAAATAACAGAGGAGAGAATGGCCCCCTGAGGAACTCCACAAACTAATGGGAGCCCTCAGAGACCACCCGCCCCCTCCTCACACGCTGAGACCGCTGGTGGAGGAAGGAGGTCAGCCATTTAAGGACCGTCCCCTCACTCAGCCATGGCCAGGCGGTGGATCAATAGATTGTGAGTCGACCGTGTCAAGCGCTGCGTGAGGTCCAATAACACGAGCAGCGCAGACCCGCCCAGTCGAGGCTGGCAGCGGAGGAGTTGGTCTGTGATGGAGACCAGAACCGTCTCCGTCCCATGCCCCGAAGCGGAAGCGGACTGGAAGGGGGTCTAGCCATGCTGTGTCATCTAAGAAGGACTGCAATTGCTCCATTACTGCCTCTCAACCACCTTGCCCAGATGCGAAGGTTACGACACTGGGGCGGTAGTTGGAGGAACCGCAGATCAATGATGGTTTCTTCAGTAATGGAGCCACCACCGCCTCTTTAAGCACTCTGGAAAACCCTTGCTCAAGGGAGCTGTTAATGATATTCAACAGAGGCCATCAACCCCCTCCCGGCAAGATCTAACAAGCCAGGAGGGCCTGGGTCCCGGAGGCAGGTGGTAGGAGGCGAGCTGCAGTCACTATCTTATCCCAGCAGCATCTCGTCCAGTGGCGAAACACCGGTCGGTGGGCCAGCGGAGGGCCACGAGTCTCTAGCTCTCTTACTGTGTCAGCTGTGGCCAGAAGGTCAGCGGAGGCTCAGTATCTTGACTGTAAGAAGCTCTGAAAAGCACCGGCAGTGAGGGCCTGATCACTGTTGCTGGGGCCCGGTGGGGACCGTCGTCAGCGATCGAATTACCTTAAACAGTTGGGCCGGGCGTGAGCTTGCAGAGCTATCCAAGGCAAGTAGATCGTTTTGGCTGCCTTGACAGCATGCTCATAAGTCTCTTTAAATGGCTTATAAGCTGATATTGGGGAAGCAAGTCACGGGAGTTTCCGCCACTCGCTCTAGCCGTCTCCTTTCCCGTTCATGGTCCTAAGGTCTCCTGTATACCAGGGAGACTGATGATTCTGAGGTCGGAGAGGGGCGCCTGGGAACAATCTCATCGAGCTCTTGCCAGTGAGGAGTTCAGGTCTGAGCTAGCTCTTCGACTGAGGCAGCTGATAGACTCAGATCCTTAGAGCATTCAGGAACCTTCCGGGTTCCATAAGTCTCAGCAGGCGAACTAAAATCTGTTGGCGCACGCAGTAGGAGGCGGTTGCTCAACCGGATGCCAGAGCACAGTGGTCCGACCATGGAACCTCTATTACGGAGGCTAGGTCCACTTGAACCTGCGCTGAACACTAGATCGAGGGTGTGTCCGGCCGAGTGTGTGGGTCCCGACTTACATGGGAGAGGCGAAATGTCGCCATCAGTGAGATTAGGTCATGACTGCGGAGTGGAACAGAGGCTGCGTCGTGGACATTGAAGTCCCCCAGACAATAAGCCTGGGAAACCTCAATGCCCACTCCGACACAGTCTCTAGCAGCTTGCATGGGCTCTCCGCTGGTGCGCTAGGCGCTGGTACACCAACAAGATCGCCAGGCTCTCCGGGGACTCCACACCAGACCAGCACTTTCCAGCCCCGAGGTGGCAAGCGCAGGATCGCTCTAAGGTGTAAACCATCACGGGAGGAGTATTGCCACACGTCCCTCTCATTCTATTCTGGTGCGTGGTAGCTTGTAGCCAGGGGGACTACTTCATGGAGAGGCAGGTGGCGTGCTCTCCTGGAGCCATGTCTCGGTGATACAGAACAGGTCGCTTGAGATCTTCACAGAATTCCTGACAGTGGCTGTTTTGTTCCGGACGGAGCAGCGTTAACCAGCACCAGAGAGGAAGGGGAAAGCTGGATGTCTATCAACAGCGTGTCTGGAGATGGGACGCAGGTCAAGAGCTGGATCGAGTCCGTCTTTGGCTCGGTCCCGTACCGCCAATGCTAGCATTCGGCCTGCGCCTACCGCATTACTCACCCCGTCCGAGATCCACTGGAATACTCAACGGGCCTGGTTGGCGAATTAGCCAGGGTTCAATTTCCGCTACACCCCTGAAAGGGAGGCCTGTAGGAGGAGTCTCGGTCCTTCATTGCCAGTGCAGCGGTAGGTCCCTCGGCCTGAGCCCTTAAGCCCAGAGACGGGGCTGGAGCCCTTCATGACCGAGCGCCCGCATGTCCTTGAGGGCCCACGGGCGCTTAGCGGTTGGTCATTGGAGTGAATGAGAAGTAGAATTTACTTTCAGTTGTAAAAAAAACAAACCTGTACCAATTATATGATAATATCATCATACTGGATAGATTATTTTCAATCCAGACAAAAATACAGATTCACTGTCCTGTTGACATTTGAGCCATTGGAGTTCTAAAAAACAACCGTTTTTCTTAAATCAAAACTCTGTTGAGTGTGAGAGGCGGTTCAGACCCCCCTCCTTCTATTATTGCATTGTTTAATGCTGCTAACTTCTTTTCAGTCTCTTCAACCCCTCATCACTGTTCTCTTTCTGCCTGGTCTTTGTATTGATTTTTAAAAAAATGCAAGTCTAACAGTATCCCATTGAGTTATCTGTGTCTTACTAGATGTTCTATGATGTTTTAATGATGTGAGGCACTACAATTTGTTGGCGATCAAGAGATAGCTATATGAGCTATCATGGGTAGTGGTTTGAGTGTTAGACTACAGGATTCTGGAAGTTGTATTCTCTATTCCAAGATTTGCAATCCTTTGGCAAGTCCCACTCTCTCTCAGCCCTAAGAGGAGAGAATGCAGAAGCCTTTTCTAAATAAATGTGCCGAAAACCCTATAGTAGGTTTGCTATACATCAAAGTTAATTTTGTCACATATCAACAAGATTATAGCATAGATGCTAATATGTGCTTTCTGCTTGCTGTATATACAGAAGACAAGCTATTTTCTGTGTGATTTGAATCTTTTTTCT